>JAPXFQ010000674.1:0-417559 GCA_028564705.1 Apricaphanius iberus | reverse complement strand
TATATATATATATATATATATATATATATATATATATATATATATATATATATATATATATATATATAAATCGTCTAACGAGTTAATACTTATTCAATAAGTAGTATTCAGCAAATGGCATTAGAATTTTTGTCTCAGACAGAATAGATTACCCCTCATGGGGGTTTAACTGTTGATCTGCAGGCAGAATCCGCACTTCGCTTCTGCACTGGAGAGTGTAATTACATTAATCACTTCAGACAAAAAGTTTTAACTTAAGGAAACATTACTCCCATTGAAGTGACCAGAAGTCAAAGACTCTCAAAATGAACTGTATCCTGACTCGTAAACTAGCAGTTAAAGCAGCACCAGGCGCCACACGACACCTGTCTTTGGCGTACATCGGGCTCTATGGAGCGTGTCTAACCGGGCGCAATGGGATGTATGAATTGGCGACCTGTGCATCATCGCGGCTAAGATAAGCAGGCACTTGGATCAATACATGAGCAAAGCAAAGAAGCGCATTGGTAGAGATACAAGTGGTGCTAAACACCAGCTCCTGGTTCACAGAACAGTTGCCTAAGACTGCAAATCCCGAAAGACCAACCTCTGCACCACCTGGATTGATTACAAGAAGGCCTACGACTCGATGCCACACAAATGGATCAACGAATGCTTGAAGCATCAACAGGCCTGTTAGAGCATTAATTGCAAACTCTATGAGGTTGTGGAGAACATCCATTGAGGCCAATGGCAAGCCACTTGCACAAGTCTCCATCAAATCTGGCATATACCAAGGTGATTCTCTTTCCCCGCTGCTGTTCTGCATAGGTCTGAACCCCCTAAGCCAAATAATCAACAAGACTGTCTATGGATACCACCTCAAGAATGGAGCTACAATCAGCCACCTCCTCTGATGTCATCCGGGCTTGAAAAATGTAGTAGGATGGTCACAAAGTGAGGCAAGGTAGTCCACACTTAAAGGGGTATCATTCCCAGAGGAAACAATAGCAGACATTGAGGACAGTTTCAAGTACCTGGGAATACGGCAGGCAAATGGGAACCTTGAACAGGCAACAAGAGAGGCGGCAACAGCCAAGTACCTCCAACAAGTGAGGCAAGTCCTAAGAAGTTAGCTCAATGGAAAGAACAAGTCCAAGGCAATAAACAGTTAATCCCTGCCAGTGATCAGATATATATATATATATATATATATATATATGATATATATATATATATATGATATATATATCAGGTGTAGCAGAATCATAATATTTCCTGTATTTGACTATTTTTTTAGAACGGTGACGTAAAAATCTAAAGTCATCATGTCCATCGTATTTACAGATTGACCACTTGAAGTAAATGTACAGATGTAAAAAGTCTAGCTAAATAAATAAATTCCGTTATCAATTCCGCTTCTCTTTGAAGGGTCGCAAGGGGGCTGATGCTTATCTCGAGCCATTATCGGGCAAGAGACAGGGTACACTCTGGACAGGTCGACAGTCCATTGCAGGGTAAATCCATAATTTAAAGAAAAGATTCCCAGACACTGTATTCAATGCATCTTTCTGAGCAGGTTCTTACTGCACGTTTGAAAGTTAAAGAGGCTCTGGAGTGGGACTTTGGGTGGTGCAGCAGGTTAGACACGCTCCAATGAGCCCAATTTGGGCCAAAGACAGGAGTTGTGCAATGCCTGCTACTGCTACTTTAACTGCAGGCTTTCCTCCAATAGTTTACGTGTCATAAAATGGTTCAGTCTTTTCGACTTCTTTTTTCTATTTTGGGAGAAATGTTTCCTCATTTAAAATTTTTTTTTTGAAGTGAATAACTTCATTAAAGACTCCAGTGTGGCAGCAAAGCGTGGATTCTGCCTGCAGATCAACAATTACACCCTCATGACAAGTAATCTCTTCGGCCAGAGGCAAACTCTTTGGCTCAAACAGCGACAGATGGTGCAATCTGACTGATGTTCATTGAGCATTAAGTTCAGCTTGGATCTATTTTGAAGTCTTTCTGGGTTCTTTTGTTACCATTTGGATTATCCGTCTCTTTGATCTGTCATCAATTTTCCTCCTGCGGCCACGTCCAGGGAGGTTGGCTACAGTCCCATGGTTCTCAAATTTCTGAATGACATGTGCAGCTGTAGTCACAGGAACATCTTGCTTCTTGGAGATGGTCTTATAGCCTTTACCTTTAACATGCTTGTCTATGATTTTCTTTCTCATCTCCTGAGACAACTCTTTCCTTTGTTTCCTCTGGTCCATGTTGAGTGTGGTACACACCATGTCACCAAACAACACAGTGGGTGTTTCTCAATGCCCAGGAACCTCGCCTTGATGCCTTGGTCCCACCCCGGTTGCCTAGGAGATACGTCATCAGGGACCGCCAAGGCGTGTTCAAATGTTCATGTTCTACGGAGGAATCTGTCCTCCGTTTGTTAGCCGTTTAGCTAACTAACCAAAGATACATCAGATGTGCCTTGAGCCTGCTCTTGGTCATACATTTCCATGAAAACAGCGCGGTAGGAGCCTGCAGCACCTACTTCGGGGGAAATTTTCTATTTTAAGTGTACGTCAACTATTTTTAACCATCGGGCTTATATCTAAAATGTTTGTTTTATTTTTTATTATTATTATTTAGATCCAAAGCAGTTATATATGGTTCGTTAGTTGCTTAGCAGTTGCATCTTCGGTGGCTACCAGGTACTAATTCGTTTGCACATTTGATTTAACTGACATATACAAAAAAAATATAAAAAAAGTAAAACTCTCGTTATACATTTCCAGTTCCATGGTTAGTTTCCATTGGAAGTAATATTACTACGCTACAATGCTACTACGATGGGCGGGACGTAAACAGCCCACGTAAGCCGCCGCGGTCACGTAAGGCTAGTCTGTTCCAAACCGTTTTTTTGACCAAGGAAGGACAATGTCCTCGTAGACAAGGCATCTTGCCTACTGAGGCACTGCCTCGGTAGGCAAGATGCCTTGACATTGAGAATACCCCGAGAAATACCTGGAGACCTATATATAGGCCCACTGAGTGATTACAGGATTGTAGACACCTGTGATGCTGATTGGTGGACACACCTTGATTAACATGTCCATTTGGTCACATTATTTTCATTCTTTTCTAGGGGTACCACCATTTTTGTCCAGGCCTGTTTCATGCATTTATTTTTTTAATCATTCTGTTGAAGCATGGTTGAAAAGCAATGTCTGACTTTCATTGGTTAACATTTATAGAATTTTTATTTATTATTACTTTTGTCAGATTAAAATTATTTCTGTGACCATTATGAGTTTTTCTTTTATTGACTGAAGGGTAGGCTACCAACAATTTTGTCCACGTTGGTATTTTGTTACTTTACCAATCCTGGTACTGTATTCTAAATACTTGAAATACTTCCCCTTAAAAACAACATTTAAGTCTATTAAATGTCACAAAATGTGCCGGTAGCTACTCCTGCAGGAAAAAAGAGTGCATAATAATGCTAAACATTAGGTTCTGACTGTGAAAAAAAAAGTATTTAATTATTTTTACCACAACAATGCTACCTCTCAATGACCAAAAACGAAACAAACAAACAAAATGGTTTTAAGCAGTAATATCTCTTTACATTTTATTTGATTTTATATTTAATCATTTGAAATTAAGTTTAACTATTTTGCAGCAACAGCCAAATAGGTTATTTGTGACTTTCTGTTATAAATATGCCAAGTATTGTAATTTGACATGCATTACAATCCAAATGGAAAGCTTTTATGCTTGTAGCCGTAATTTTTGGAAAAACCATCACAACAACATATAATCAAGCTAACGTCATGTCAGATACAACTAACAACACTGCAACTGTGAGACATGATCTAACTACATATAGGCCTTGTCAAATAATGGACAAAAAAATAGTGGTAGATGATTTTTTTGTTTGTTTTTGTACATCGTTGCAGTGTCTTAATTTTTTAGTGACTTGCACATATCTTGATAGGCTGGCCACCCGCAGCGTAGATTGAGACCCGCCAGCAAAGTTTACACAGAAATGTAAGAATGGATCATCACTAACCTTTGCAAAAATATTTTAGGTGGTAATACGAAAATTCCGCTTCATTCATTTATTCCGAATTACTGCTGCTCCAGCAATCACTGGAGTTCGCCTGCATACTTTACAGTTTGACATCAGATGCATAAGCGGTGCAACTCTATGACTAGTGATCCCAAATTTGATATTTCCCCCCCTTTTAACTGGTTTTAGCTTAGCTTTTGTCAGGAATGCTCGAATGAAATCTAGCATCACTTGAAAAAAATGAACTGCAAGAGAGCACCATTGAATGCATCTTTTCATTCACTGCTAGTAGCTTTATTTGGCTGCAGTTGTGGCTCCAACCCCCCAGCTCCGGGTCTGAATCCAAACCTGGCAACTCACGTTTACGTTTTTGTTCACTGGTCTGGAGTGTTTCGGCCATTGGATCTCTACGGTTTCAGCGGCATGTTGTTAAGGGGTATTATGGGATATTCTACACAACGCCAAGACACACATTTCCCAAAATGTATATGTTCATCTTTCAGGTGGAAAGTGGAAAAGACACAAATATTCTAATGGTATTAATAAAGTAACTGTATTCTGAATACCGTGTTTAAAAATAGTAACTGTAACGAAATACAGTTACTTATAATTAGTATTCTAAATACGCTGGTACATGTATTCCGTTACTCCCCAACACAGCTCATATCCACTTGGTTGGGATGCTTCCTGTGTTATAAATTATGGTAGATTTTTCATCCCGTCACATTTCAGCTAGCATGTGCTATCACGTTGTATGAAATCTGCTTAAGGCCTTCAGAAACCACAGGCCTGTATGCTGTAACTGAATTTACAAGCAGTTGCGATAGCCAATCAGCTCTCTGGTCTGAAACACCAAGGCCTACTAGAAGGTGTTGAAGTTGGCATCTATGTGTTTTCTGATTGGATAAGTACCCATGGCCTTGAGCGTGCAAAAGGCAGAATTTAGCTAATTATCTCAACTAAACGTGGAAATTTGATTGCGAGGTTTGGTACCAAGAGCTAACGGCAGACATGGCGTCAGGGCAGTTTAGCTTTTTTTTTTTTTTTTTTTTTTAAGCATTCTTACCTCCCGTTGGCAGCGAGTTACATATTTTCAGGTCAAAACGCCCTTTTTGACACTCTTTCTATGAACATATTCCAACAAAATTGCAAGTCTTTCTCAAGCCAACTCTGCCACCAAAAACCTTTGTAAATGAATTTCTTGCATGTGTTTCTCAGAATGTTTACATCATAACTACCAGTTAGCATGCTCCTGTTAGCACTTCTTCTTCTTGATAATTATTCAAGTCTGCCAAACAAGGAATCGGTGCATTACTGCCACCAACTGGTAAGAAGTGTGGACCAGAATGTTGTTTTGGGGTCATATTCTAGTATTTAACTGTGTGATAATTATTACTTTCGACGCCCTTCCTAAACAAAATATAACATGAAGGAAGCAGTGAAGCTTTGTCTGAGAAGAGTCTGTAATGATTCTGAGTTTGACAAGTTATTTATTTATTTTTTTAAGCATATTTTTACGTATTAAGCCCTGCAGAGGGCGCATTTTCTGGAACCATATTGTTGACCTATAAATAGAAGAACGTCACAAACAACATTTTTTTTTTTTTTTTTTATCTATTACTATCGAATGTGAAGTGGCTAAAGGTAACAGTAACAATTCATGCTGTAATCCAACAGTGTGTTTTAGTCCACCAATCCAATGTAAAGCAACTGTGGTGGAAAATAAACTATTGAATAAGAGAGAGATTCCTTTAAGAATTTGGAGGTTTTAACACGACTCGGATTGATCAAACAGGAGGACAGCATTACATCACAGAATATGCAGAATACTGACCTGTCTCAACTCTATCTAAACAACATTATATTATTTCTAGCAACCTTGTCTCTATCGGTTCTACTAGATAAAGTTGAATCTCAGGGTGAGTGAATCAGACTTCACGGCGCCTTTCTCTTTGATTCGAAAGCTGTGAACTTTGTAGAGATTTAAGGATGCACAGTCATAAGAATCATCTCCTTTTATCAAAACACTCTGACCATGACTTGGGAGAAAAGCGTCACTCACTAAGACTAATCATTCAGACTAATACTACAGCATTAAGTAAATCTGCGTCACAG
Organism: Apricaphanius iberus; assembly: GCA_028564705.1. Taxonomy (NCBI): domain Eukaryota; kingdom Metazoa; phylum Chordata; class Actinopteri; order Cyprinodontiformes; family Aphaniidae; genus Apricaphanius; species Apricaphanius iberus. The sequence goes on along the minus strand of JAPXFQ010000674.1, from coordinate 411,399 downwards.
TTTATAGCAAAGTACAGATAAATCATAACTCTAAATTTTCCATCACACAATTTTTAAAACATGGATGTTTAGAAAAATAAATAGGCGGACATAAAATGAAATATTTTTCCCTGATTTTGATATTGTTTTACTGGCAATATAAACTGACAAAAGCACTCACACAGATTCTGTCTGGAAATGTTTTAATTTTTCTTGTCTTTCCAAAAAGACGAGTGGGTTGCGTCACTAACGTCTAAAATGGTTGTATTTTCATTACCATCGGTGGAGGGTAGAGGGTGACACAGGAATCAATTTTCACAGGAATCAATTGTCACTCCCGTCCCGTGCAATCCCCAAAAAAAACTCCCGTCAGGTCCCGATCACGTGACAGCCCCCCCCCAAAAAATCTAGCTTTATCCGCCATCTTTAACCATATCCTGCATTCTCGTTGTTTGGCAACCTTAAAACGTCATGAATGGACTCGATTTGGATGACTACCAAACTATTAAGATACACGCATTTTTAGTCGGATATCATATGCTTACCAGTTTATCCAGGTGGTGTAGCAACAACGTAGCAGTTTCAGTTTTGGTTCCTGCAGTGTAATAGACCCGATGGAATTCAACTAAAGATAGCAATCTGTCAGATTGCATTTTGCAGCGGAGTTAATAACCACACACATTGGCACTGCATCGCAGTGTCATTTCTTCAAAGCTTTTTCCCTGATATCTGACAAGATAAATGTAAAAAACAAATTTAACATTTCTAATTTCCGGTTTCCTGCCCGATCCCGTGGATTATTTCCTGTACCGTCCAAATCACGTTACCAACAGTGAAATTGACTCCCGTCATGCAGGAATCCTGCAGGAATCTCATGACCAGTGGGAATTCCGAAAAATTGTCAACCTCTAGTGGAAGGTGAGGACATGGGTGGGCTTAGCTTAACAACACATCCAGCAAAAAGTAGTCACAAATTCATCATGTGATTTCAGAACCTGCAAAAAAATAAAAGACTTTTGACTCACCTCTCAGACATCCATTAGTTCATGCCTCTAGCTGTGTTCCTCACACCAGTACTGATCTAACCAGCGATCATCCAGTCTGTCTAGAGTCCGACCGGGTGCCTACTCCAACTCGCGTGTAGAAAGACATAAAAGATTAGAACAGCATTTCTCTTGGCCACCTGACAGAAATTATCTCCCCACTTCTGCCCGTATAAAGCCTCCCCCGAAGCAGAGACTTCTTGGACAGCCTGTTACTCTAATTAATACCACAAAAAGCGATCTTTGTCTAATAAGTGCATGATTAACATCCAAAACTGAATAAAAACTGCAGAGGCAACTGATATTTTGGTTCAGAAACATGAAATGGCTGAAGTCTTTCCGTTAGTCCCAGGCTGTGAAGACCTTCCCCGAGCAAGCAGGGGGGGGAAACAGACTACCGCTTCCTAAAACAGACAGCGTATATTAGCTACCGTTAGTCACCATTAGCCACCAACATTAGCCTAGACGGACCTGTCAGTCAAAAGGACACGCCCCTAATTATTCATAATTTCAAGATTAAATTACAAATAAACAGAGGAGTCAGAAAAAAAATCCCCCCCCCTCAGAGTTGTCATTACGGTAAACCTGAACTATATGACCTAAAATGCTTTTTTGAACCAGGCTGCAAGTTGGCCTGTTTAACATGGGAGTCAATGGGAAGTTGCTCCTTTTTGGAGCCAGCCCCCAGCAGATAAGGGCTGAACTACAATTTTTGTACTTCCTGGTTTGCTTCACTTTCTGCGGGGGGAGTTTGCTCCTTGGTCGTGAGTAAAGACTACCAATAGCTGTACTGCCTGTAAGCTATAGCACCCTCTATTGGTTGTCTTGAGCCAATACATTTGAACGAGGCAATGTGATCCGTCAAGGGGGGGGCCAATACGTAAATGCAGGCCCGGACTGGCCATGTATTTTACCGGGCATTTGACCAGTGGGCCATTACCAAAATGGGATGGTGCGTTAGATTTATTTTTTTTCTGCGAAGCGCCGCACACGTGCTTTGGATTGATCATCCATCAGCCCATCACAGGCGCATCAGTGGTACATATGCCTCACGCATGATCAGCCCCCTTCCTCCCCTCTGCCCCTTCGATTACTCTCGCAAAAAGGGCCGCTCCAGCCTTTTTTCATCTTCTGCGCAGCATCGCAGTCCGTGCCTTGGATTGATCATCCATCGACCCATCACAAGCCACACGCATTGGTCAGACCCCCCCCCCCGTTGGTTTTTTTCCTCCGCCCCGCTCCCAGCTATGGGTGGGCTGGTCAAAACACAAAATTATCGTCCCAGTCCGGCCCTGCGTAAATGGGCCCGGACTTGGCTACCGGGTGTGTACTTTTTAGCCCACAATGGCTGAGGGTGAAAAAGGGATAGATTTGGTAGGAGATATACTTGCTATGCCAGACTGACTTTTCAAAGTTCTCCTTCACTGGTGTTTTATTAATTTTTCAGTGTTCTCTGGTATGAAAGAATGCCGTCTGAGTCGGTTTCTGTCAAAAAAAATAATGATGGGAGCGGGCGTGGAGACTCAACAAGATGTGGGGGGCTCGCTCAGTAATATTAATGAGATGCAAGTTTCAATGCTCTGATTGGCTAACTGCAACACTAATTTTACACTGTCTTTGCTTACTAAAATCATTAACATGAGACAAAAATGGTGCCGGTATTTCCGCTTAGATAGAGTTTACCACCCATTTAAGGCAGCATTACCAAACAAGACCAGAGACCGACCTGCTACTGGCCACAGCAGGACTCCACACCACCGGAGCTACCAGAGCTACACTCTTCAGGATGCCACATGCTACAGGTAGGCAGGTATTTGGCGCCACAGTCTCCTCTTTGCTGCTGAGTTACTACTTGATATTTCATTATTCTCCGCTTAGCAATATGCTTAAATCCAGCGAGTTGTCTCATCTGATTTCAGCTAAAAGTCTGATCGGAACAAGCAACCCCCCCACCACACACACACACTGTTGACGAGTGGGGAGAGCTCAGGCGCCTACGTAGTAGGGCTGGGCGGATCGATCTAAAATATCGATAGTATCGATCTAACGTTGATATTGAGTATTGATCGATAGCTGTGTGATGAAATCTATCCTTAAGTTTCAGTTTTTCCTCAGTACAACTCTAAGCGGCCGCTCCAGCGCTACTCTCTCCCTTCACTCATGCTGTCTGCTGCTCAGATCTAACTAAGCCCCCACCCATGCACTGCCGCTGTGCCCTTCCACAGAAACACACAACTCTACTAAAGTACGTGGCGAGCGAGCGAACAAAGAGCGAAAGAGGAGCACCGTTTGGAGCTATTTTATAGTCCTTGACCAAACCATTGCAACCTGTAATGTTTGCAGGAAACAAATACGGTACTGTAGCAACACCACAAACCTGTACAAGACTATTAAAACATACCCCAACCAAAACTCAGAGCTGCAGCAAAGCCAAAGGGAAGGAAGAAGAGAGGGAACGCAGCTCCCCAGCACCGAGACAGAGGTCCCTTGTAGAGGCGTTTCAGCATGGGCAACAACAATATCCAGGTAGCTTATAGTGAAAAGAAAATACGATTTAATTATAGGCTAATGGCATGTTTCAGTGTAATTGGTTACAATAATTTAGTATATTATTACTACTACTATTCAGACTTTCACACAGGGAAAATAGTCAGCCAGTCCAAGAAAAAATATATTTTTCACTGTAATTGAAAAAATAGATATGCTGTTACCTACACAAAATGCATGGCTATGCCTGAAATATGAAAATGGCTGATTAAATCTTCTATATTAACTGTCAAAACAACATTAGTATTCCTATTTTTATTATTATATCATATTATTATTAGTATTATTATTATTATCATCATCAAATACATGATCTATTAAAGGAAAACTTACAAAATAATCATGAATTTTCATGTTTTTAGACGAATTTTCAAAGTGATGACACATTCACTTAATAAATTACACAAATCTCTATGATAGTACTAAAAGTATCGGTATCGGCATCGGCATCGGCAATACTAGTCCTGTATTTACTTGGTATCGGATCGATACTAAATTTTGCAGTATCGTACAGCACTACTACTTAGAACCAGGAGGTAGGACCGGATTTAGCCAGCGGCAGATTCAGCTGCTGATACTATAATTTGAGGTTCGAAGTGTAGGTTATGTTTGAGGATAGTTAAAAAAAAACATCTCTGGGTGGATGTAGTCACAGATATTAGCTGTTGGCCGAGGTAGTACATTTCATTGTCATGGCACGTTTTAACACAATACTTGAAAAGTAAAACACTAGGTGAAAAGTAAAACACTACTTACAGCCTGGGAGCTAGTGTTCCACAATTGTGACGGTACAGATCCTACTTTTAAGCTCAAGCTCGAGGCAAAACCAGTGCTGTAAGCTCCGTAGCCTCTAGCAGCTACAAGAGGCTCGGCTTTCAACTTGCCACATCGACCCTCCCATGTAGTGACAGCTCTGAAAGCGAACATGTGTTTTTATGGTGTAAAAGTTACGAAGTGGGCCTTTAAAATAACTAACAAGGAAAAATGTGTGAAATAAGGAAACATAAATAAAAGATAAAACACAAAAACAATGAAACTGTTACGGAAAAAATATTTCAAGATTAGTTCTGTTTAGTGATTAGTAATTATTAGTAAAGGCATCTAATGAATATGAAACAATTATTGGGAGTCAATGCTGAAATTGAAGAAAACTTATAGATGTTTCACCTACTCTGGTTTTACTGATGGACTCCTCTTATTGTTGTCATGTCTGTTGTTATGTCTATAGAGTAGCTCACTTCTGATATAAGTTCTAAAGGCTTGCACAGGGAGAAGGAGCACACCATGTTTAGAGGGAGAGATGGGCTTTTGTACCTTTATAATAAATGTCTTGAAAATCCCAATGGAGACTAAATAATCCTTATCCTTATCTCAATCTCTATGGAATTCTTGTGTGTTCTGTGTAGGGAGTGTGTTCTATCTTTTCAGCCAATTGTGTCAGCCAGTGGCCGTCCCCATGAATTACTTGTTTATCTTGTAAATCAAGCTCAATACCATCACCCCTTGCGTCCTGGATGCCTTCTGCTATGAAGTTTGCATGTGTTTTTGATTTTGCAAGTATGTTTGAATTTTGCATGTGTTTTGTTTCAAGGGACCATTGTACAGTACATCATAGATCTGAATGAATGACATATTCCTAATAAACACTTTTTTGCTGACATAGCTGAATGTGCTTGACAACAAAAGCATGGTGGAAATCAAATTTAACAACCGATGGAGGTCTGAATTTGGAGTCAAACTCAAAATTAAAGTGGAAAAACACACTAAAGGCTGATCCAACTTTGATGTAATCTCCTTAAAACAAGTCAAAATTAGGCTCAGTAGTGTGTGTGGCCTCATCGACTTACCAATAACACTTGGACATGCTCTTAATGAGGTGGCAGTTGGTCTCCTGAGGGATCTTCTCCTAGACCTGAACAAAAGCATCCGCCAACTCCTGGACACTCTGGTGCAACGAGGCATTGGTAGATAAAGCGAGACTTTTTGTCTTAGTGCTCAATTGGATCCAGGTGTGGGGAATGGGCGGGCGTACCCATAGCATCAATGCCTTCATCTTGCAGGAGCTTCTGACACTCCAGCAAAATAAGGTCTGGCCTGAGGAACCCAGGGCCAACCGCACCAGCATATGGTGTAACAAAGGGTCTGAGGATCTCATTTTGATACCTGATCGAAATCAGGCTACCTCTGGTGTGAAGTGCTGTGTGGTCCCCAAAGAAATGCCCCCACACTGTTACTGACCCACTGCGAAACATTCTAGAAATTGTTGGGATAAGCTTAGAACGTTCTCCACGGTCACTTGTGCTCAGCCTGCGGCTGCTCTTCCTGTACCTCCTTGCACAAAGGCGAAGGTAGCGTCCTGCTGTTGGGTTTTTGCCCTCCTATGGCCTCCTCCATGCCCCCTGATGTACTGGACTGTCTGGATGTGGAAAACTTATGGGGAGAAATGTGTGCCATCACATACTGAATTTGGCAAGGCAAGGCAATTTTAATTGTATAGCATAGAATCACTAAGAAACAAACATTTATAAAAGAAACAATAGCTTTTAATTTAAAACAACAATTTAGGATAAAAACATTTAATAATAGTATTGGCAATAATAGTATTGCTTACTCATAAGCAAACCCCCAGGCCACGTACTGTAAAATCGTTACAATCCTCTGCTCCTCTTTTTGTTAACATCAAGCTGTGCTGGAAGGTCCACCGCAGCAGGAGGAAGCACAGCTCTAGAACAGCGCCACTACAGGCGGAGAGGTGATATTGTTTCCTCGAAGCTCTGGACTTTCTGATAATAGAAAGCCAGTGTTAATGCCAACCCCACCAGCTAAAAACACCAACAATTTTGCAATTTTGGTCCACAACCGAACCAAGTCTACTGGACTGTCAGGTGTGAATACAGCAAAAAAAAAAAAAGCAGAAATCAGAAACAAGGCAAATGCTTTTTCTCTCCACTCTAGATTTCAGTTCAATCCAAATAAAATAAAAAACAATACATATTTTTAAGTATTTTTTCTACCGTATGTTAATTAAAATTGTAACTTTATATTTTCAAAGCATGTCCTGTTTCATTCTACAGACATCCCATTCCAGGAGACCAGAGTGATCCACAAAGATCGACAGAATTTCAACATCTGTATGTATTGCCCTCCTAAGTCTTCAGGTTCAGCTTTTTAACATATCTACAGAGGAAAAAAAACTATATATTTCTTTCTTATCTTATATAGATTGACCTAATGTTGATGTTAGATGTAGATGTTAGATTACAGCTGCCTTCTGCTGTAAAAGCAACACCAAATAGTTTTTTTTTAACCTTAAAATAATATTTCCGAACTCGTTTCAGTGGTTCATCAACTTATAACAGGGAGAAACGGGTCTTCCGCATTCGCTTTGCAGCCCTCCATCGGCCGTAACCACACTATGTAAGTTTGGGTCGTCAGGTAGTGGTTTTGTAGTTCAAATGAGACTACAAATGTGACTTACGGCTGCACAAAATACGGTCGGTGGAGCATCCTGCAAGGCTTTCTTGGGTGGAGCATACTCGGCAGGTAAATATAAATGTAAGATACCCAACAGCAGGTAGCTTGAACAATTCTCATCACGACTGAGCCTGCAAAGAAAAGGAAGAGTATGTTGGAGGAGGCGAAGAAAAGAAAACAGGAGCATGATAGAGATCTTTTTTTCACCCGAACAATGTGCAGAGATCTGTGTACACTGAGGTAGGGGAGGAATCCTGAAATAAATTATGAAATTATTACGGTAACTGTATGAGGGTCAAATTCTTGTAGGAATCATAATTTAGAACTTTAGTCGCACAAAAAAGTAACATGGAGGTTAACTATGTAGATTTTGCCAACTATTAATACTATAACAATGCAGCCATTAAAACGGCCTCTGAACCTTTTTTACGATAACATTCTCAAGATTTTCAAAGAAAATCCAAATGGATATTACATACTAAACTGTTAGGGAATACGTTTTTTTTATTCAGCCCTTTGTAAACCTATCTGGCTATTGCTAGACCGTTTCAAAAGTACGTCAGGTTCACACAAAAATAAATAGCAAACAATGTCATTATTATGTTTTATTTCGTTTTCATGCTTTGATAAAGTCATCCAACATATTCTACCTTGTCACTGGACATCGGTATTTACAAAGCTGGTCCTGGATAGCCTCCAAACAAATATCGTCCGTATGAAGCAACGGTAGGCTTAATTATTTACGACAGTGGTAATGGACAATTCCGCTTCCGACCTTAGGGGGACCGGACAGCAAAAAGTATTTGGTGTTGCTTTAATCAGTTCCAGTTCCCAAAGTTCAGTTGCCTTGTATTTATGCCCTATGACTGTTATGTCCTGGATAACCGTGAATGTTTTAAAAGATCTCCACTTGGTACAACATGACTGTTTTTAAGGTTAGATTAAAAGTAAGGAAATTACAATTTATGTTGTTTTATTTCTTAACAGAGGTAAAATCAAGAGGCCTTCTGACCTCAGGTAAGCATTTATTTTTTTTGCTCTAGTAAAAAAAAAGAAATCAGTCATAACAAGTTGATTAAAGAATTATGTGTAAGAATATAGCAGCATTTATTTTACAACACAATATATATTTAAATATCAATAAATTATGTTTTTCTAAATTGTACAACAGAAACAAACAAGAACATGATTATCTTAAAAGGAGAATTACACAATTAGAGTAAGTATTTTTTTATATATTGTCTGTGCTTATGTCTGTATTTATGTCCTCATTTTCTCCATGATTAACGGATTTTAATGCTTTCTTTATGTGTATCATGTTCTAATTTGAATAATCTTTCATGTTTCATATTCAGGTGTGTTATTCATATGAACTGTAAAAGAACTGGTAGATGATACTAGTTAGCTCAGTTTTTTAACTGGGTTAAGACTGAATGACTCAGTTTTTTAGTTCAGTGTGATAACCAATGCTAATCATGAGTATATTATATGTCTATATTGGAGATTAACCAATATATATTTTTCTATGACCTATGTCCATATGTAGAGGTAAATATCAGCCAATGGCCAATATGTACGGTGGCTGAGAAGTGCAAATCACATTTACATTTTCATAAAACAAATTACACAATTGGAAAAAAAAATACAATTTCAGAAACAAATAACAAAATTGGAAAACAAAATACAGTATTTGCTGGACTACTCCTGTGTCAAACATAACGCTAACATAAACTTCATTGTTTCATGTAATTAACTTACCAGTCCAGCAGAAAGCCTGTAACCTCCGCGTTCGTCTTCAAGTTCGTGTCCCTCATGAATAGTCTCCATCTGGTAAACGCTCCACCGATGTAGGTTCTTGTTTTCTCCTGGTTATTTCTTTTTCTTTTCTTAAGTATCGTTTCCTCCCTCTCACGGGATAGTCCTCCATTTAAATGGAAAACTACGATCCACGGTCCTCTATGCTTGTTGCTCATTTCTTCTTTTCAACCCCCCACCCCAACCCCCAACGTCACTGGCTAAAACGCATAAAGCAAACAAGTTTAACCCCTTTCGGCTAACGTATTCAACGATGGTGATGGAACATTGCAGTCTCCGATGCGGGGCGGCGCACCCTCTGTATCTGTAAACAACGTATTCTAAGACACAGGAGCGCTTTCATGATAATGCAACTGTGATTAGACCTCAGTAAAATACATATTTATGAAATTAGTACTTGATTTTTACTAATAAAAAGCCAAATATGTTACACACTGGACCTTTAATTTAGTGCTTTGCAGAGTATTAAAATCACACTTTTAACCAAATTTAAAGGGACAATAGATAAGTTTAACACTAGAACTACCAGAGAGCAGCCATTTGGCTTTTCTACCTATAAAGCCCACAGGTAAGCCGAAAGGCTGGATGCCCCCTGTGAACCTTCCTTTTGTTATGTAAACGGGGCAATCACTGGGACACCACAGGGGGGGGGATATGCTGAGCCACTTCACTCAAAACACCTTGACATAAAATGGGGGAGGGGGAGAATCAGGTAGGAGCAGGATTGCTAACTGACTGTCTGAGCAGAATATATGAGCTGAATCAAAATGTAAGATATGTAGAAGGATGTAGACGTTATCAGAACCCTACAACACTGGGCTTCCAACATCCCCACCAGACACATAAGAAAAGTAATAGAATAGAACCACATCAAATAAAGCACTCAAAATCTGGGGTTATCCCAACTGGGCCTTCATGATATTTACTAATAATAATAATAATAAAAAAAGTATTATCAGGATACAGTGTTAGAGAGTGGAAGTGAGTGAGACTTAGAACTTAGGCTTAAAACTTTATTGATCCCTTTGGGGTGACTCCCTCAGGGAAATTTGAGTTTTCAAGCACACAGAGAAAACTAAACAGTATGTAACAATGAGTGAGGTGAGTACATTTCAATAATCACTCACAATCCTGGCACTGCCAAGCCGTCTCCTTTCTGCATTTGCCACATGTGTATTTGTAACAGCCTATACATCGCAGAGTGGCATGATTGCTTTTACACTGATTTTTAACCTGACACATTGCTCTTTTCTTAGGGCTAGGTGTTGAAGGTTGTAGCCGAAGCAATTGTTCCCTTTGTGCCTGCTTTGCACCCACATGAGAATGAGCCAACTCTCTTGCAAGCTCCACCAGGAAGTCCACCCGTCTCTCCTGCCTCCCGGTGCATGCTTGATAGAGCACATGTGCATTCAGTGCTGCTATATCAATCATGTTATAGAACACAGCGACTGGCCAGCGCCGTGTTCCTCTGCGGACAGTGTACTCCCGCACCATCTGGTCCATCACATCAACGCCGCACTTTGTGGTGTTGTAAAGGGTGACAGTGTTTGGCTTCCGTTTGGTGGTATTCTCAGTCTGAATGACGCGGTGCATGCTGCTGAGAATGTATACTGTCTTCATTCCGTTTGGGCGCATACACCGTTAGCGTGGCACCAGTGGTTGAAAATACCTGAGTGGTGAATTCATCACGGTCCCTCTGTCTTGTTGATTGTGGAATTTCTCGCCGAATCCTGTTGACTGTGCCGAGGATGGTGGTTTTCCGGCTAAGCAGTCGTTGTGCCAGTGACAGCGATGTAAAGAAATTGACCGTGGTAACATTTCTGCCCTTGTCCAGGAATGGTTCCATCAGCCTCATCACTACATTTTCGGACAGTCTCTCTCCACTGGAACGACTGGGGTCCTTGCCAAGATATGGGAGGACATTGCAGATGTATTTGGATTTCAAGTCACAAGCCACCCAAAACTTGATCCCAAACTTGTCAGGTTTTGTTGAAATGTATTGCAGGAAACAGCAGCGAGTCTTTTGACGGGAAAAGCTGTTCATCAATGGTGATGTGTCGACCAGGGTTGTAGGATGTGATGCAGTTGGTGACAAACGAACCCCACACACCGGAAATTGCAGCAAACTTATCCGTCTTTGCTCGCTCACTGCGGGTGTCCTTGTCGTCAAAGCGTAGGTGTTGCATGATTTCTTGGAAGCGATTTCGGGACATAGTTGCCATGATCTGGGGGTTTCCCAGGTTTGCTGACCAGCAGTCATGCAGTGATGGAACCTTGGTCAGCCCCCGCAAGATAACAATAGCAATAAATGCCATTATTTCAGGGAGGGCCATGAACCAGTCCACATGCTCCATTTGCCGTGCATGTTCAACAGTACAGTGTCGAATGGAACTTAGCATTTCCAGAGTGATAAAACACAGGAAGCTCTGAAGACGACTCAAGATGGACCTCCTGGCCTTAGCCGTTGGCTCTCCATCTGCGCCGTATGGAGATGGAGGGGTGAAATTGAGACTTTTCCCCACCTGTTCTTCACACCACACTGTGCCATCTTTCGCCGTCTCTGTCTGGTCAGTCCCCACCCGAGCTCTCTTTTTTGGCTGAGGAGCAGTCTCCTCATCTGCAATGGGAACAAATTCAAATTATGAATTAATAATAATAATAATAATAATAATCATTCCAGTACATCTCAAATAGGTTGGCTAATGTGCTAAGGTGCAAGGACTTCAGGATAAGAACCAAAAGAAACAAACGGAGGCCTGCACTCAGAAACAAAATGGAGGCTGTCTGATGAAAGAAGCCCCAAAACTCTATTCACATGGTGATATGTGCACCACTATTTCCACCTTCCTGCCTGAAATGAAATATAAAATAACAAATAATATGAAACTGAATCTTACCTGAAGACAGCTCAGAGTCCGAATCCGGCTGAACGTTTATCTCTTCTCCATCTGAGTCACAAGGGTTTATTCCTTCCAGGACCATTTCCAGTGCCTGTTGAGTGCTGAATCTTCTCTGCATCTTCGTTCCTTGGAGAGGAGGTTTGTACGCCACAGAATTCTTGAGGGTACTGAAGTGGTAGGCTTTTTGCAGTGAGCTATTTATCCACAATGTGATAAACAGTAATTAGTGAGTCGTCAAGGAGTCAGGTGGGTCAACGGCCACAAAACTAGTCGGGGTGGTTGCAGTCACATCAGCCACATTGGTCATTCGCATGGCAATGCCGCTTGGGTGCGTCCTCTAAGCATGTGTGAGAATTGAGGTGTGAATGTCTTTTGTCCTCTGCGTAAAGGTGACCTGAGGAGTTGAGCAGAACCTGGCACTGCTCAAATACATAACTGATATTTTGAAATCAGACATATAATATCATATCTTTGACATAACATAACATCACAGTGTGGGCAAACAGCAACAGTCAGTCTGGTTTTTATGAGTTGAGACAGGGAGAGACAGGAAAAGAGAAATAGAGGGAAAGAGCAAAACAGACAAAAACAATGTACAAATTCTTAAATATAACAAATCAAATGTGTTTCGGGTGTATCTCAGTTTGAAAAAAACGTTACATAAAATAAATCTTGTACAGATATCAACTTGATGAGCAATTCTGTAAATGACTAGTGGGGCTACCACAGATTTTGAGTGCTTTATTTGATGTGGTTCTGTTCTATTATTTTTCTTATGTGTCTGGTGGGGATGTTGGAAGCCCAGTGTTGTAGGGTTCTGATAACGTCTACATCCTTCTACATATATTACATTTTGATTCAGCTCATATGTTCTGCTCAGACAGTCAGTTAGCAATCCTGCTCCTACCTGATTGTCCCCCTCCCCCATTTTATGTCAAGGTGTTTTTAATGGAAGTGGCTCTGCATATCCCCCCTCCTGTGGTGTCCCAGTGATTGCCCCGTTTACATAACAAAAGGAGGGTTCACAGGGGGCCATCCAGCCTTTCGGCTTACCTGTGGGCTTTATAGGTAGAGCAAAAAATCCTGGGTCTTCTAGTGTTAAACACAAATAAATATATAAAAATAAAAGCATTTCTTCCTCATAGATGCTCCAGCAAGACCCTGGTTAGTAGAATGAGCCCTGGCCTTTTCCCTGCGGTTCCACTTCTTAGCGAGTGCCTAGGTCGAACAAGCAGATTTCCCGAGTGCTCTCCAGGGGCAGCTTAATGCGTAATGCGGTCATGCTACACTCAGATGTAGCGTTCTCCACTATGAACAACCGTAGAGCGAGAGTAACAAGAGAGGTAACTTTAGGATGGATTAAGTGGATCATAAGAAGAGAGCGGCATCAAGCAGCAGCAAATCTCCAGCCCAGACCCCAAGCAAACTGAAACAACAGTAACATTTCTTTACGTCAGTTGAAGTCATCCCTAAAAATCTGTGTATTGTCCAGGACGGGACTGACTCAGCTGTTCTTTCTGATCATTCCTGAGTGTTTGTACAGCATGCACGCCTCATGCATGAGCTTACCATTGACACACGTGCTTACACATTTGGCCAGAGAGGAGCAAGCACAAAACTTTCAAACTTCACAAAGCCCCTTTAATTAGATTAGTAAAAAGTATTAAGAAATATGAAGCAGTAAAACCAAAAGAAACGCTGGATTTGACCTTTGTTCAGACATCAGACAGCAATTACTAAACAGAAGAAACAGTTATTGTAAGTATTTTTGAATAGTTGCAACTTTTTTAAAAGAAAGAACTAGGCTTATCTAAATTGGTCATTGGTTTCTTCCAATGTATCTTTTTAAATGCTGAGTTGTTAACTTTTTATTAAACTATTGTTTTTTTCCCTGTGCTATATTTATTTCATGACCAAAAAACTCTTGTATTACAGCCACTGTTCAAGCTGAAGGAGACAAAAGAGCATTTTACTTTTACCAAGGCTAGATTTGTATTAAACATCTTCAGTTGCATGCAGGGTTACCACATATACACAGAAATGTATTAATGATGTTCCCTAATGTATGGAATAAAAGTTTAAGAATTTAAAGTATTTGTCAACACTAATATGTTAACATAGGTATGATCTAAAATAGTTATAGTTCAACACATTTTTAGGTAATTATGTTTCCATATTTCCCTTTCATTCTTGTTACTGACACACATAGAAAATATGTGCTGTTGATCAATATGTGAGTTTTTTATTAACATGCATCTAATTTTAACTCATAGATGTCAACTGGATAACAAAGAAGAAAATGTGAAATCCCTAAAAGACAAGTATGAACATTTATGAAGGATAAGAAAACAGAAAATGTTTTGTTTTCAAGCATTTAATCGGATATTTTCTTTGTTTTTACAGATTAGCAAAGGAGGTTTCCCTTTCATTAAAGACAGGAAAAACTGAGAGCCTGAACAACCCAGTTTCTCAAACCAGACTCAAAGAGATGTATGATGAGCTTAGGTGTCATTGGCCTAAAACCAAAAGAAGTTTAAGGTCAAACCAAGAAAAACCAGAGGTTGTCAAAGAGAAGATAAAGGTACAGTATAGTTGATGAATGGTGATCAATGAAAAGGTGAAGAGTTGTAATACTGAAAAAATAAATACAGAAATAAACCTCAAAAGGATATTAATAATATTAGCACCTATTAATTAAACAAAAAACTGGTATAGGTTAAACTAAAACAAATTTGCAAACAATGGGTAAACTGTATTTGGTTTTTTGGGGTTTGTTTTTTTGCAAAGGCCCTCTCACAGATAAACATACAAAGTGAGTCATGGTGTTGTCTAAAATGCATAAAGCAGTGTACCTTATTATAGGTACAATAAATGTGAAAAAGGAAAAAATATACATAAAAAGTTAACAAGAATCACTGACTAGGTAAAACTTGTAATCTGTTACAATAATGATAAAAATAATTATGAACATACAAATTGTCCTTATAATAGCTAAAATAAATTCATAAAAAATTGATCAAGGCAGTTTTTTTATTGTCTTGTTTCTACTATTTCTAATTCTGTTTCAGAGTGCTTTTAAAGATGCAGAGGAGGAAGTGATGGAACTAAAAGACAAAATAGATTCTTTTATGAAGCTAAAAGAACACAGTGATAAAGTTTCTCATGAGGTAAAATGCCTGAACATTGTTGTCTTCGACTGGGTTTCAGAAGATTTCAGCTGTAAAAGCAACTCTTATTTCAGGTGACACAGCTCAAGCAGTCAGCTGTTCAGGAACTTCAGCTGGCTTTGTACCACAGAGGGAAACATGATCATGTTGCAGAGGTTTGTAGACAACTGCAAATAATATAAAATGTCATCATGTTACAGGCAAGGCAAGGTCAGTTTATTTGTATAGCACACTTTCAACAACCCCAAGTGATCTGGGTGATTAGGAGAGAAAAACAGTAAAAGCATAATACACAACATTAGAGACAGAGTATCATTACACTGTTTACTGTTAATTTAGAGCAGATTGTTAAGCTTCATATTTTTTCTGTCAAAATTTGTTTCATAAAGATCAATTTTTACTCAAAAACAAAGTAAAATATATTATTTTTTACATTTCTGACCAGAAATCCACAGCTGAAAAAACCTTGGAAAAACTGCTATTTCAATGCAACTGGTTGGGTAAATTGATGGCTTTAAACAATCCACCTCTTCAACCTGACTTTGATCATCATGTTCATGGAATGGATGTTTGGCACATACTCCCAAGAAACTTCAGAGCTATTGACACTTCATAAACGTTTTACGTTTTTTGATTATGGAATTACTTGAAAAGAAATGGTGAGTTCTTTTGGATGAATTTTTTGTCTTTAATGAGATTTATTTTGATGAGAATTAATAATAATGATAATTATTTTGTTTTAATTGTTGACAATTATAATAGTCTTTTTCTGTACTGGACTGGCCCCCACCAGTGTCTTTGCAAGGATAAGGAGGTATACACAACGGATGGTTTGAACGTTCCTACACTCTTATTTGCTAAATGTTAATGTGTTGGATCTTAAAGTAAAAGGTCTCTTTTTGCAATCTGTACCTTATTTTTAGCTAATATCATGTTCATTTACTCACCCAGACAAGTTTGGAGCCACTTGGAGTACGCTGTTGTTCCTGAACAAGTTTATTGAATGATCGTGCATGAACTAGTTCATATTTGTTGTGAAAATAAACTGAACTCACTCACTTCCAGTCGGATGAACGTTATAGTGAATGGACTCTTAATGGCATTTGTGAACGGCACTCTCTCGCAGTACAGTTTTTCAACTGATGCCAGATTTCATTCAAGCCTTCCTTTTTCAAAGCTTGGCTAAAGCCATGGTGTTTAAAATGAGGAAAAAGATCAAATCTGGCAACACCAGTCATCGAGTCGCACAGTGTATGCTTTTTGTGTCAAACTGCAAAGTATGCAGGCATTTTAGTATAAAATTTCCTGGCAGGTCTCAATAAGCTATTCCGGACATCAACAATGTCAAAGGCAAACTTGAAACTGCATATTGAATAAAACATCCAGCTAGTCTTTCAAGGTATGTGCCAGTCACTAAAGTCACTAAAAAACCTTAAAAGACAACGTACCAAAACAGATCCTCTACCACTCAAAACCAGATAACTGGGTACAGTAGTAGCAGCTCTGTTGTCTTTATCTTCTAGGACAACCTGCCAATGGAGAATATTGTTTGAGACGTGCAGCCTTCAAGAAAAAAAGGAATGCACAGCTTTCATAAACTTAAATAAGGAATTGTAATCTTACATATTCATTTAGGCTAATTGCTGCACTTAATAACCTAAGTTCTATACATTTTTGGGGGGCAAACAAGTCAGAAAATACATTCACAGAAATTGAAAACTGACAAAAATTAATTAATGTTTAAATGTTTTGCATTTTGAATACTGAACCTACCCTACCTACCCCAGCAGGGTTCCAACCTCAGTGTGTTTATTAATTCCTAAAAAAATAACAAAAAAAGTTTTGTTTTTTTTTGTTCGCTTTTTTGAGAATATACTATATGGCGTAAAAGCTGCAGCTGGGTACAAGTGTGGAATGAAAAGGTAGCAACAACTGACCAATGACAGAACTTGCTACTGCAGACATCAACATGTTTAACGTATTCTGAGCGAAATAGCTCACCATAACACTTCTTGGGGAAAAAGAACTATGAACTGGTTCATTTTTTGATTTTCTGAACATAGTTCAAAAAATTGAATTATGAACCTTGAATTGAACTTATTCATTTTATAATGTGTGAACTGAACTTTGAAGTTGTTCATATAAAAAGTGAACTTTCTCAATGCTGTTGGAGTCCTTTGGGAGAATTTTAGATCCATTTGTGATCAGAGAATATTATGAATGGCTCTAAAAGCCATTATCTTCCACAAAACTCTTTCAATTCACCATTTTTTTTATTATGAATAGATAGAGATCTTCCCCTGTGAGTTCAAAGTGTCTCGGAGATGCTGCAGGGTAGTCATTCGGGGGAATTTACAGGATTTTAATCCAAACAATTCAAATTGACACTAAGTGCCGATTTCAATGACAATGAAGTCCCCTGCCATTGCAGCCTTAGGCCACGTCCACACTATGCCTTAAACGTATAATTATTTAGTCTACACCCCCCTATCGTCCACACTAACCCGGCGTCGTTTAAGGTCTGTGGCCGGATAACTATTAGCCGGGTAAGAGAGCCGTGTAAATCTTAATTCAACGGCTAAATAATGATAATGAAAGGAAGTGGCGTCGATGAATGCTGCGTCAATAACAATACGACACTACAGACAAAGACAACAGCGAAGAGTAATAAATCAATCTCGTCGTCTGTCCACACCAAAAACTCTCTCTTCTTCTGAGCACCTATTATTCTCTTCGGTTAACGGGACAAGCAGATATGTACTGTGCTGTAGAGCTTCTTGTATATTATGTAGGCGCTGGCGTCACGTAGATTATATGCATTTTCCGTGCGTCTTTTCACGCATGCCCAGTATTTGCACAGGTCGGTATGGGATTGCGCAATCACGGGACCTTAAACGGGGCGTAAATGCTCATGTTGAGTGGATAACATTAGGCGTCTAACTCCCCGTATAACCTTATCGGCTTAGTGTGGACGTAGCCTTAGTCTAAGCAGGTTGTGGAAAAGGGATCCTGTAGAAGCTAAAATTTGTCCAGTTGGTCATTTTGTTTTTTCAATTTGGAAACATGTAAACGATAACCATGTTGAACATGTCTGCAGTAGCAAGTTCTGTTTAGCCAACCGCTGTCAAGCATAGAGTGAAAGTGCTGCTCAGACTACTACCAGAATGCTGTACAGCAGTGACATAATTGAAATTGTGTGTTAGTGTAGTTGTATTTAAAAACTAAAACACCCCAGAAGACTACACTGCAGTACCTCTGAGATGCTCTGAACTCACAGGGGAATATCATATATATATATATGAGTTTTTTAACAGATAATGCCTAAATTGCCTGCCCTCATGGCTCCCTTTATATAGATATATGCGACTGGTAAAAAACTTCTCCTGAAGGACTCCATGTGGCTCCAAATTTGTCTGGGTGAGTAAATCAACATAAGGTTCAGGGTGCAAAAAACCCCTAAGCAAACGGTACTACCCCTTCTCTGCAAAAACAGTTGTGGTAAAAATGACAAGTACTGAGTGTGATCAGGGACTACACATGTTGAGTTAATTTAAACACGTATGTGTGAGACATTTTAAATAATTGCTGCAGTTAAGCTGTTAATTTATTTGTCTGCACATATTGATATGGATTATTTTTGTTGCTTTATGTATATTTATTTTTTTGTGTATTTTATTTTAAAATCTTAAAATTTTCAGTACCAACACTTTCACTGTGTCAATCAATTGATTTGAGGGTTACACACTATTTGGTAAAATCTAAATAACGTGTCAAAATGCTATTAATACACCCACTTGTGCTCTTTGTTTTTTTTTATCTCTTTTTGGAGTATTTAAGTGTAAACAGATTTTCACCAACTCCTGTACAAGGAAGAACTCCAGCTATTTTTGACTATAACATTAACACTATAAATAAATCTCTACTTTTTTTTAAAATGTAGATTAAATCAGTGTATTCACACAGGTATTATTTCTGGATTTCTGCAATCTGGATTTGAATCATTTTTTAAGTAGTAGCTCAAAATTGTTTGGATGTGGATGTAAAAATTAAGTAAACATGTTTTGTTGTTAACTGAAAATTTGTTATCAAAATTTTTTATCTGAATTTATTTCTAATAATAAGTAAAGATCTAATTTAATCAGTAGGAATTGTACAAGTTTATCACTTATTCTGCATGATTATTAATAATTATAATTAATTGTAATTATTAATAATTACTAGATTACCTCTTCACACATCTTTATAAACTGCTGAAAAACCAGCTACTTTATTGATATTTAAAGAAAAGGTACAAATTGTAAATTGAAAAATCAAACAGTAATAGTTTGTAATTTATAAATGTTATTGCAAGTGTTACTAGTTGATTGTTTGTTTGTATTTAATCGATAGTGTCTGTTGTCTCTTTGTCAGTTGACTTTTCTAATGATGTTTGTCAATTCTGTTTTTATTATTGGGCTTGCTCACAACAAAGTAATTTTTAAACATAGTTAACAAAAATTTGTTTATTAATGTATGCATGCATTTAAATTTAATGGTCAACTGTCCAGCATTGTTTCATTCTCAAACCATTTAATTCTAATGAATGAAAGGTGTTGCCGATTGTTGAATGTAAAGTAGTTTGAACCTATGAGTGACCTGACAAAACTAAAAAAGTCAGAGCAAGGAAGACTTACAGAGCAAGCTTTTTTAAATTTACCTTATGTAATATTTGTTTCGGCATTTAGTAAACAACATTATACAAAATAAAAGCATTTTACAAAATGTGTGTTTTTGTTTGCAAATCTTTAAGAGTATGTCTCTACAGAGTCCTTAAGGGACATAGGCATAAAAAAAGTTGGTTTCTCGTGCGCACCACCTACTTTCTTGTGCACACAGTTTTCTTACTTGTGTGCACCAGATAATTTCTCGTGTGTAGAAACGGTTGTCAGGTTCGTTTTATAATTGCTAGGGATAATAACCTCAAATTTGAGTGTGGTTTGAAAAATTATTATTAATTATTCATATATAAGTACTGTATTCATCCGTTTTACTTTTAACTACAAAATGCAGTGCAGTATTGGCTATATAGTATCTTTATTCAATCAATAAACATTGAAAGCCAGATTGTATTGTTTAGTTTTTCAAATGGCATAAAAGCCAGCAGGCTGTCGGCTGTGTGAAGGATCAATAAAATCCCCATTGTGGCCCAAAATTTGCTGGATATGTTAATAGTATTATCCTCACAATCAATGACCCAATGCTCAAATAACATATGTACAGTGACACAGTTGTAAAATTCTTAGCCTACATAAGCTGCAGAGGTCAACAACACAGTAGGTTGGTATAGATCATATCTGTCATAAAGAATGAAGTTTTTTTGTGTCTTGTTAATAAATCTTTATTTTCCAGATAGCTTGAAATATATGCCTCCACTTAGTAAATTTATCAGACAGCATTATCTAAATTTTTTATGTTGTAATGATGATACATAGCTGCATTTATATTAATTAAAGTAGGTAGGTTTACACTAGAAACTCGTCTTTAAGACAAAAAAAACTGGATTACTCCTGCTTTTATTTTAGGCAATACAGAAGTTATCTTTTGACCAGAGCATTTGAAAAATTGCATCAGCAGTCTCTCACTTTGAGTGGCATTAAAGTCTTACTAGTAACAAATTAATGAATTTGGGTTTATCTTTGACCAGAATACAGCGTGTCCTAAACAAAGAAGGCTGAACAATGATTAAAAAAAAATCATACAACAACTTGTAAATTTTTTAGCACCCCTGGACAACATGAGGTTTATAATTTAAGTATGTTTATTAGTGAAGAAAGTGCTTTTTTTAATTCAGATTTTTGTAGGACTTTTTAATCAGAAATCTCTCCAAGACTTAAATCTCTCCAAGGCACTGTTTGGTCTGGAGGACTAGTCTGAAGTCTTTAAACATTGGTTTAGATTAACTTAATTTACAAGTTCTGAAACATTATTGGTCTATGTTTTTAATTATTCCTTAATAACCATTGTTTACACAACCCTAAACCATTCAGTCCATTTGTGTACAGGCGTGTGCATGCGTGTGTGTATGTGTGTGAACACCGAAAACTAATTGTACAAGGCAATTATGAAACAGTCTTGTTAGTATGCCAAACTCTAAAATTAGATCACTCACTGTGGTGACCTATCCAGTTGTAATTTAATTTCTTAAAGAATGAGAGAGATTACTTCAGTAGTTTTAGGAGTTTAGGGGGTTTAATTACAGAGTTGGTTGATCAAACAAGGAGGAACAGTGTTACACAGGAAATATGCATACAGACCTGCCTTACAACATCCGGACACAGACTTATATAGATTCAGTAATCCTGACAACTATCAATATCATATCAAAAACAATTCTCCTGGGTGAGAACATTAGACTAGCAGGCATCGTGAGCTGGATAGTGAACGCATAATCTAGCTGATGTCAAGTTGTCCTCAAATGTAAGAGGATGTTATTATGTCACAAAGAAAAAGCACACAGTTAACTATCAGTGTTTAAAAATACACAGAGCAGATCATATTTAATATTATTTTTTCCCATAACAGTCTACCCTTTTTAATATATCTCAGTGATAAATCAAAAAAACAAAAAACAAAATAATAATCAAGAATGACACACTAGAAACTACCACTAATGAGAAGGCAGGCAGTAGAATAAAACAATAATAAATCAAGATCAAATGTTCTTATGCGTTACATGTCACAGTAAATCGACTTCTGAACAAAACGATGAGTTCAATGCATCCCTCCTGATGACATTATTAGATGACCTTGCAAAATAACATTTAAAAACCCATGGGGCGAAAGACCTATGGACGTGTTTGTGCGTCTCTCATAACGTGTGGGAGAAAAGAAGGTGGCAGCCCCTTTTCCCCCAAGGTGGCCTTTTTTGCATGGCTCATTAGCAGTCGGGATGCCCAAGAAATAAATGCAAAACAGAGAAAAAAAAAACATTTTTAGGCAGAACCAGTCAATTACACAATAAATGAGTCAAAAAATCTTAGCACAAATTGAAACTTGTACTCTTCCCTCAAATGAGGCTTGCATCCACAGTGTGAACCCCAAAATCAAAGGTCGTCAGTAACTCATTGCTCAGCGCCACAGTGATCTTCTAAAGAGGTTAAACAAAACATTTCAGTAATAATCAACAAAAACAATAGAATCCATCACAACAAAAGAATGGGGAAAAAAATAATAAAAAATATTTAAAATAAACTTCAGTTTCAGTAATGATTAGGTATACTTCACTGCTCATGAATTACACTATGATGAAATCACACAAGAATCAAATAAATGTATTATCCCCCTCCCCCCTTATTCATATATTAATGTGAATAAACAACGTAGTATATGAAAAAATAATGCTGAATAATAAAAATAAATGAAAATTAACCTGGGATGATACCCTGATAAATTTCAAGGAACAGCTAGACTCACACAGAGGAACACAAGGCATTAGTTCCAGAAATAAAACATCAGAAAAACCTAATTCACAAAGTGATTTAAAGGCAATCATCATACACCTGCAATCCAATCACTCATATAACTCAAGGTCGCCAAGCGTGTCCATGCCATATTCTTCCATCTCTATCCCCTTCATCTCTTCCATCCCCTTCTCGCCTCTCAGACTCTACATTAGGCCCGTCTGCACCTGTCGTCTCAGCCAGGGGTTTTGCCATCCCTTAACTGTCTCCAGGTCAATCCATACTACGTTCATGTGAGGAGAGAGAATCAACCCTAACCCTAACCCCTGCTTTCTCAAAAAAAGCCTTTTTAATAATGGATTAATAAGCAGATTGGCCCTAAAGGCGAGGCTACTCCATCAGAACTTGTGAAGGTAAGAACCATGGCTTGGCATTACTAACTCCAACTGCAAAGCGTATATTTCTTTGCTTTTTTGGTTACAATACAAACCGTAGGTTCATATTTTTGTGCTTTGTTGCAATGTAAAATGTAGCTTCATAGTAGTTTGAATTTATGTTGTCAGTGCAAAACGTAGCTTCATAGTGATTAATATTTATAAAAGGGTGCCAAGGAGGTTAAATATTACAAAGCCGACACGTCTTGTAAAAGCCTCCGAATTGTCTCTGGCTCCCCAAAACCCCACTTTCAGGGTCAAATATCGGATCATTTGCATGTCGTCTTACAATCTCCAGTGGTGCTATTGTTCACCAATGTGATTTTTTTCCTAAATGCTAAAATACAACACGCTGAAAACTTCTGTAAACTATCGGAGTCCGACTCAACGCGCATTCTGTGACAATAGCTGGTGTATGACGTTCTGCAGGGGGAGTTACGCAAAGGGTAGGAGGGCTCAGGCGAATACCAAGACGTCAAATACGGAAGTGATAAGGTACATTTCTTTAAGGTGGATTTTTATATATAAAGGATTTTAAGAATGATTTAGGCTAAAAATGTTATTTGAGTATGCTATAGAATGGTACTGTGTGCCTGGAAGAGGCATAATACCCCCCCTTTAAATCATGTGATTAAGAGAGCAATTACTACATTTGTTTTTAATTTCAAAGACCTTTTAGCATTACTCAAACCTAGCACTGCAATAATTTGTACACAAAAAAGCTCTCTGGGAAAGGGTTCTGAAGACACATGTTTTGCACT
The DNA here is from genome assembly GCA_028564705.1 of Apricaphanius iberus. Lineage (NCBI taxonomy): Eukaryota > Metazoa > Chordata > Actinopteri > Cyprinodontiformes > Aphaniidae > Apricaphanius > Apricaphanius iberus. The sequence goes on along the minus strand of JAPXFQ010000674.1, from coordinate 387,840 downwards.
TTTGTTGTTTTCTGTTAACTGGTCTTGCATACTTTTCTCATGTGTTTGGTTTCTTTACCACAGAATCATGTAAAACACCGTGAATTGCTTTGTGTTGAAAGTGTGCCATACAAATAAAATTGCCTCGCCCTGCCTTGCCTAATAATAAAAGCAAGCAGACAGTAAAACCAAATCAACAACTTCACAAGAGAAGCATTCAGCCTTCCTGTCTAAAGCAGCAGGTCTCAATGGAGAATATTGTCTGCAGGAGGAACGGAGGTAAATAAATGGACAGAGCTGTAATATGAATATATACATATATTTTATTTATATTATATTGCTATATTAGTGTTTGCCCACATCACGTTTGTAATACATTTCTTTTTTGGGGGGGACTTTGCTCTGTTTTAAAAAGGTTATTTTTGTTAATTTTATGTGAGTAATTTTTCATTCCTGTCCTGAAAATGGGCTGATGGTACCACTGTTTGAAACGTTTCCACTGTGAAAACAACCATCTCCACACCTTAGCCCTAGAAGCTTTTAGTTTTAAAATTTCCTTTCTGAAAAGGAAGTAGCGTCATGCAGGAGAAAACTTTGATGGTCGAAAAACCCAGGAAGCAAAATGTTCTACCACAGACATGTGGTGTTTCTCATTGTCAAGGCACCTCGCCTACCCATGGGATGCCTGATTTTGATGCCTGCGAGTGATCTTCTTTTAACAGGAACTCGTAAGCCTGACCACATCACTCCCATTCTTGCTTCCCTTCATTGGCTCCCCATCCATTTTAGAATTAATTTTAAGATCTTATTGTTTGTTTTTAAGTCCTTAAATGGTCTGGCACCGATATATATTTCTGCTCTTATCCATGTTTTTCCCCCCTCGAGAGCATTAAGATCAGTTGATAAGCTCCGTCTAGTGGTGCCAACTAGTAAAAGAAACGCAAGAGGGGACCGTGCTTTTTCAGTGGTAGCTCCTAAATTCATGTCCATTCATCCATTCATGTCAAAACTAAATTAACTTTTATTTTATTCTGATATATCATGTTGTGCAGCACTTTGGTAACATTGTTGTTTATAAATGTGCTATATAAATAAAGGTGGATTGGATTGGAGGTAGGGCTGGGCGATATGGATTAAAAATGACATCTGATTTTTTTTTATACCAAATCTTATTTGAGATTTTAATACATTTTTGCCTGCTTAATTTTTTTTTGGTAAGAAGAAATTGCAAGTGATAAAAAATTTTTTCAAAAACTTACATTTAAGTCACTCTGTCCTGAAGGCGAGTATCTTAATCCTAGGTAAGTATCGACAGTTCCCACCTCCCTCGCCTCTGATTGGACAGAACTTCTCTCGAATCATTGGCTATTTCTTTTAGGAGCTAGTCCCTCCTTTTCTTTCCTCTAATTGGCTAGAAGAATTGGCGTCCATCCTAGATTCATTGCTTATTTGCAGTCTAGCAACCACTTGATTCCTGAGCTGATACCTGAGCGCTTCAAGTTGTATTTGTTTTACATGTAAACATATCATTCACACAAACTCACCACTGTTTAAGTTCATATCGGTGTTCTCTAAGCTTTTCAATAAATCAGTTATATGTGAATCAGACTGGTTTGTCTTCTCATGATCGTCCTTTCAATTTGATAACAACTTGGACAGAATAAATTCATAGGTTGAGGCTGCTAAACAAGCAGGATGCAAGTTAGGGAAGATCTGTTATTGCCCAAGGAAGCCTTAATAAGCTCTGTGTTTATTTCTGTTAATTGTCCTGCTGCTAGGAACTGACCCGCACATAGCTGGGTAAATCTGTACAGTTATCTTATATTTCATACATCTTGGACATGAATAAGGCACATGTCCGATTAGCATTTCTCCTTTAATGTTGTAAAATTTCAGTATTGAGAGCAAACAGAAACAAACCAATTAAATTTAACAATGCAATGACTGTGTTGAGATTTTTATTAGTTTACATTTTCATTATAAAACTCTCCAAAATAGTTTTGATTGCATGGAAAAAGTGACAATATATAATCCCAAACCTGGATTTGAACTCATGGCTTAAGCCCAGAACCATTATCTTTGCCAGTGAGCCAACACGTCAAAGTAATAGACATAGAGCCAGAACATATTATCGATCGGAATTTCACATCATCAACTGGAGCTGCAAACATGGAGTGCTATATAGACTTGTTTTCTTTCTGCTGGTGAAAGGACAAATAATAAAAAAATGCCCCCCCGTATCATATTGCTGTGACGTTAAGTAGTCGCTGGAGAGACTTTCTATCCAATCAGAGGTAAAAAAAAAAAAGGTCAGACTAGCCCCTAAAAGAAATAGCTAATCATGCGAGAGAAGCTATATCCAATCAGAGGCAAGGAAGGCAGGAATTGCCGATACTTACCTAGATAAAGATACTCGAGTCCTGGAGCTGACTTGAATTTAATGTCAAACTAAAACCAAGCTGCAAAAGTATCCTTGTAAAACAAAACGGCTAGATTGACATCACTCTGAGCTATGGAAGTCTAAGTAGTACATTGGTTAAAAAAAATCTCTTTTTCAAAAATGAAATCTTCAACAACAGAAGCGAGGTGGTTTTTTTAGCTTTCGTTAAGCTAAACCCGCCCACGCCCTCGCCCATTCTGTACGGTACTGGCCCTAGTGTAAATGGGGCATTAGTAGTGAAGTAGTGAATTCTTACCACATATTGAGACATTAAACCCTTGGCATATGTATATAAAATAAAATGACAACAGTGACTTTCCAAAATACAAAAGAAGAAAAAGACAAATATTTAATCACTCAAACTAATAACCAACACAAAACTGATCAATCTAAATTAATAACTAAAAGTAAAAGAACACAAATGGATAAAAATGCAATAAAAATAGAAACCATGATTTCTAATGTTATTATTCTGGAGGAATCTGGATGCTTTAAGAACCAAGGCTTGACTTGCAAATGCTGGGATGAAAGCTAATTAGTTTACCATTTGTAATTAGTTTTAACTAATTAGCACCATTGATTTATGTGTAAACCAATTAACAACGTAATGAACATTCAAACATCGTTTGGATCAAGAAATTTTTGTCTAAAAATTATCTGGATAAGAAGTCATTGATCTTTTGAGAAATTATTTCTATTTGGAAATTTGATTTGATCTATTTGATCACAGCAGTAAACAATCTAATTCCAGTATTTTTATACAAAAAGGGGTTTCAAACACGGCTAATACGATTACTTTCTGTTCTTAATCTTCTTTGAAAACCGATCTCTATTTGAACACCTCTGATTGTTTATTCATTGAGGGCAGCCTGGGCCGAACACATCGGCTAATCTTACCCGGGCTTCCCCATGGACGTGTCAGCAGCATGTTACAGGAGCAGCATGTGTTACTCGCGTATTCTGCTGCTCGGCCCTTTCCATGGGGGGCATCGCAGCACGTAGCAGCAGGGAAGCAGCTGTCACTGAGAGAGCCCGAAATCATGCGAACTCTACAAAATCACACGCGGTTTCGTCAGTAAACGCAACAACAAGCAGGAAAAAAGATTACAACATGGCTCCAAAAGGTCTGTGTTTTATGTTCTGTCCGTTTGCATTCGCCTATAAGTTTATGTTATGTCAGGGAACATACAAAATCCCTCGACGTGCAAAAGAATAATGTTAGTGGCGATCCGAGGTAGTGTAGACCCTCCCACGACCTGCTGACTTCTCATGGGGCCGCACAGGTAGTAAAAAGTAAATTACCAGAAAGAAGCACTTTTGTTTTATTTTGAAAATTTACACGTTTCACAGACGTAGCGCGTAGAAAATAGGACTGCCGCGCATATTTAGAAAAGTGCTGCGACATGACGCTCCTGTGACAGGGCAAACTAGTGCTGGTTTCTCCTCCGATGGAAAGGATTATATTGATTACAACGGTGGCTAACGGCTGGAAAGGATTATATTGATTACAACGGTGGCTAACGGCTGCGTATGACGTGCTGCTGCTGTAACATGCTGCTGACGCGTCCGATGGAAAGGAGGGGTTAGCATTAGCTCAATGTAAAACATTTGGGGCGTTTGAAGTGGCTCAAATACATTTATTAAACATTTAACAAAAAAAGGAAAAACTCCTGTTTGATTGAGTAGCTCAAATTGCAGGATTTAAAAAGACTCTTTCTCGGGAAAGTCTTTTAAAAACACTGTTTAAAGCTTTAGGCCGCCAGGCCTGGGTTACCCAAACAGATACAGATCAAACTTAAACAGCAACAATAAAAAAAAGAAACACCTTTAAAATTAGTTATCCTAACTGTTTTGCCTCTACCCAAACAGACCTTATGAACTTTAAAGTTCTCCTGACGTCTCCGTCGATGAGGGAAGGGGGTCAGGCAATGTTAGCCTAGTGACCAACAATGGCTGCAGTAGCTGGTTACAGTGACCCTCATGGCCGTGAGGACACTGTTAGCTCGTCCTCCGATGTGGTTAAGCAGCGATTTACACAAGCTTCTTTCACTGACAGTACCTTTTGGTGGTTTCCAGCATGGCAATTCTTATTGGCCCTGTGGCATAAATTAAATGTGGCCTCTGCTGTTCCAGACTCCGCTCTGAGCTCCGGTTTCTCAGTACTCTGAAACTCAGGGAACCTTTCATTGGGCTTTGAGGATTACACAACATTTTGTTTATTAAGGTTTAGGATTCACCTGGTGGTCTTTGAGTTCCTTCAAGCGAGTTTCTCCCAGAAACCGGGCCTTCCTCCACCAGCAAAGGAAGATGGTTGGGGGTTGTCTTCTGTTGCCCACCCCTGCCGGCGACTGCGTGCAGAAGGACGAATGGCTGGCAGCGGGGTTATATTTTCATCAAGGGCAAAAGTGCTAAATGGATTGTGTGAATCTGCTTGTGGGTTTAAGAGGTGCAATGCACTCTGTGCCGTGTTAATAGATCACCCAGAGCCTGTTTTTGCAATGTTGTGCGGTTTGGGCGGGTTTTAACAAGCGCAACCAGTTGATAAATAAATGCAAACAACTCAGGGCAAAAAGAGGATTAGTGTATAATATTATCTGCAGTAGGAGATTTGGTAAATTGTTAGATCTGAAAGAAAAATAAAAAAAATGACTCACTTGACAGGAACTAAAGTGAGAAGAAGCTTAAATACAAATCACAAAAACAATATATACTTGTTGCATATTGCACACATGATCGGGCGCCAGCACGAGCGGCAGCCTCTCTAGCAGCTCCGTGTACTCACACACTTTTCCTCCTTTCTATTTTTTATTTCGTGGTATTTTTGTTACTTTCTTGGTTCTCTAGAAAGGTATTACTCTATCCTATGGATATGGACTCTTCTAAGCCGAGACTCGTTTACTTGAGGAACTTTCTACACGCTCTGAGAGCAAAGTCCCGCATCGGTGTGGTTCCATGTTTAACTGACGAGGTAAGGAAGCCGTACCGAGGCTGCAGAGCCGGCGCTTTGCTAAAAGCTAAGCGGCTAGCAAAAAAGTGGAGATACAAGCCTCCGGTACCGTCGATGATCATGGGAAACGTTAACTCACTACCGAATAAGATCGACGAACTGGCTGTGCTGACAAAGAATGTCAAGATCTACAGGGAGTGCACTTTACTGTGCCTCACTGAAACGTGGCTAACAGCTAGCATCCCAGATGCTAACGTGGAGCTACCGGGCTTCAGCACAGTCAGAGCGGACAGAGACGCTAGAGCCTGCGGGAAGCGCAAAGGCGGAGGACTCGCACTGTATGTAAACAAACGGTGGTGTAATCCTGGGCATGTGAGCGTTAAAATATCCCACTGTTGCAGGGACATTGAACTTTTTGCTGTAAGTTTACGTCCCTACTACGTGCCGCGGGAGTTCAGCCACGCCATTGTTGTCACTGTTCACACATTCCTCCGCGCGCCGACGCGGAGGCGGCGTGTGATGTCATACATAGTGCTGCAGCTAAACTACAAACTCAGCATCCTGAGGCTCTAATGCTTATCTCTGGGGACTTCAACCATACTACACTGGAAAAAACACTGACTGCTTTCCACCAGTATGTGGACTGTAACACCAGGGGAAATAAGACTTTATATCTGATGTATGCAAACGTCAAGGATGCATACAGTGCCACCCCCCTGCCTGCACTGGGGAAAGCAGACCACAATCTCGTCCTGCTCAAACCTCACTACACACCAAAAGTGAGGAGGTCACAAATAACCACACGCTCATTCAGGAAGTGGTCTCCTGAAGCTGAGCAGGCTCTGAAAGACTGCTTTGAGACCACTGACTGGGACGCATTGCAGGAGTCTCACAATGACAACATGGAGGAGATGGTTGACTGCACAACGGACTATATAAACTTCTGTATGGACGTTGTTGTTCCAATAAGATCTGTGCGCTGCTTCGCTAACAACAAGCCCTGGATAACCAGTGACATCAAAGGCCTCCTGAACCAGAAGAAGAAGGCCTTCAGAGATGGTGACACACAGGAGCTCAAGCGGATACAGAAGGAACTCAGAGTCCAGCTCAGAGAGGGGAAGGAGCAATACAGAAGGAAAATAGAACAGAGGATGCAGAACAACAGCATGAGGGAGGTATGGGAGGGGATGAAGACCATCACTGGCTGCAGCTCAAAGAAAGGAGCCCTCATTGAGGCTGATGTGGGAAGAGCAAACCAGTTAAACCAGTTTTTTAATAGGTTTGATCTCCCTGCACCTACGAGCACAGCAACCCCCACCCACCCAACCCCACAAGCCATCTCCAGCACAGAGGAGGACACCTCCCCTCCCCCGCTCACAACACCCACCATCACAGCAGCTCAGGTATGTGGAGAGCTGAGGAGGCTACGCCCCGGCAAAGCTACAGGTCCAGATGGGGTCTCCCCCAGACTACTGAAGACCTGTGCGCAGGAACTGGGACACCCCCTACAGCGTATCTTAACCTGAGCCTGGGACAGGGGAGGGTCCCCCAGCTGTGGAAGACATCCTGCATCATTCCAGTCACCAAGAAACCACATCCTGGGGAGCTGAACGACTTCAGGCCGGTCGCCCTGACGTCCCATGTGATGAAGACCATGGAACGGCTGCTGCTCCATCACCTGAGGCCACAGACCCACCACGCTCTCGACCCTCTGCAGTTTGCTTACAGAGAGAAGGTTGGAGTGGAGGATGCCATCATCTTCTTGCTTCACCGCTCTCTCTCTCACCTGGACAGAGGCAGTGGTGCTGTGAGGATTACATTTTTGGACTTCTTGAGCGCCTTTAACACCATCCAGCCTCTGCTCCTCAGGCACAAACTGACAGAGATGGGAGTAGGATCAGACCTGGTGGCATGGATTACAGACTATCTGACCGGCAGACCTCAGTACGTTCGACTGGGGGACTGCAGGTCCGACACTGTTACCAGCAACACTGGAGCACCGCAGGGAACTTTGCTCTCTCCTGTCCTGTTCACCCTGTACACGTCCGACTTCCAGTACAACTCGGAGCTCTGCCACGTGCAGAAGTTCGCGGACGACACAGCTATCGTTGGCTGTATCAGGAGTGGACAGGAGGAGGAATACAGGGAGTTGATCCAACGTTTTGTCACGTGGTGCGACTTTAATCACCTGCTCCTAAACGCCACAAAGACCAAGGAGATGGTGGTGGACTTTAGGAGAATCAGGCCGCACCTTGAGCCCGTCAACATCAAAGGTGACTGTGTGGAGGTGGTTCACACCTACAAATACCTGGGAGTGCAGCTGGATGACAAACTGGACTGGACTGCCAACACAGACGCCCTGTACAGGAAAGGACAGAGCCGTCTGTACTTCCTCAGAAGGCTGGCGTCCTTCAACATCTGCAAGAAGTTGCTACAGATCTTCTACCAGTCTATAGTTGCGAGCGCCCTCATGTACGCAGTGGTGTGTTGGGGGGGCAGCCTCAAGAAGAAAGACGCTGGACGCCTGAACAAACTGGTGAGGAAGGCAGGAACTGTTGTTGGCACAGAGCTGGACAGCCTTACATCTATGGCAGAGAAACGGACTCTGAACAGGCTACTGTCCATTATAGACAGTCCACACCATCCACTGCACAACGCCATCTCCAGGCAGAGGAGCAGCTTCAGTGACAGACTGCTGTCATTGTCCTGCTCCACTGACAGACTGAAGAAATCGTTCCTCCCCCACGCCATGCGGCTCTTCAACAACTCTAGGGGGAGGGCCATAAAATCAACCATAGAAAACTGGACTTAATGCTAATCACACCATGCACCTTCGGTCACACATGCACTTTATCATACACACACATCTACAAGTTGGAGTCTAAGTATGTACAAACTGACCATTACTCAACTGTTTTTGCATACTGACATCTGCACAACTGCACTCGAACTGGACTGGCAGACATTATACTTTTTTATACCATTATATTTTACCTTAGTTCTTCTTTTAAATTTTTATATTGTATTCTCCCTGCATGCCCCTGTGTTCCCGTAAGCTGCTAGAACTGTGAATTTCTCTTGGAGATGAATAAAGTATCTATCTATCTACTGGTAGATATATGTTTACATCTTTGAAGTATAACTTCGCTTAGATTTGGTGTCATTGACTTATTGATGTATGCCAGATTAGCAGAGGCTACCACATGGCTACCTTTCTTATGCTGATGCTTAGGTTCTGTACAAGTGGTTTTTAACACTTGATGCTGTTTTCAATGCCGTGACATGGTGTCAGAAATAGCCAACTGAACACTACATGGAAATAGCTAAGTTCAGACCTCAACAACGGTTAGATTTTTTTCAGCCGGTGGATGGTTCAATTTGGTGCCATGGCTTTAGTCGGTTCAGGGTGCTCACAATGCTTGAACGCTAGCCTGGCATGTACAGGTTACCACTGTCCTCACTGCCCTGGGCCAGGACTCTGAGCTGATAAGAAAGTCATAAGCAGGAAAACACTTAGCTACAATCAATAGGATCTTCTGATTCTACTGGAGGTAAACTACTCAACACCAACAGGTTCGCAACACTGGGCCGAGTTTCTGCCAGGTATATGAGGAGTTGGTATGTTGGTAGGAGCATGTTAACGCTGTGGAATCAGCATTACTGGTGTTTGATTGTGATATTTTGAATGGTGTATTGTGTCTAAAGTACGCCTGACCAAGAGAGACTGATTTATGATTTCTGTACAATCACACTTATTTTCAATACCAGTATCTCACCTTTTTGAAGCAACCTGTCACAAAGAAGAAGTGAGCTACCATGCTGCTGCTGCTGCTACTGCTGCTGCTCTGGTTTACTGTGGAACCTCTGCTGGCCTTTGAAGTGAGTCATAAGCAAGAAAAACTAAGCTACAATCAAGAGAATCTTCTGATTCTACTGGATGTGGACTACTCGGCACCAACAGGTTCGCAAGACTGGGCCGAGTTTCTGCCAGGTATATGAGGAGCCAAATATGAAAGAGAGGCAGAAGCGGTGGCGTGAGGTGGAGGCTGATATACAAATCCTTGAAGTAGGACAGCGAGGAACATAGTATGCTCGACTATGACAAATTTGACGAATATTGCTCAACTGCAATGTGATAGATGACAGGGCATATTTCCAGCAAGGGACAAAGTCCACGGGCCAAATGTGAGGCCAATGCAGAAGTGACCAAAATTGCAGTTCCCCCTTTATCCACTAGGGGCTGGTTACAAAAAGGAGCAAGTTCCTGTTGACTCCGATATTGAAAATTGCAACTTCGAAGCAGAAATAAACATGTTTACAGCCTGGTTAAAAAAAAAACATTTTAGATTTAATCATTCAAGTCGGTGTGTTCTTTTGATTGACAGGTCTCAGATGAGCTGTCAGTGCTAGCGCTGGTGGCTAGCAACTTGCAGTCTATGTTTTCCAACTTTCAGTTTATGCTTTCCACAAACATGCCTGGTTGCCTGGGAAGACAGTAGAAGAATTTGTGAGGAACGTATATGAGTTAGCCCAACACTGCAAGTTTGGTATAACTCAAGAGCAATTAAGCGACAGAGCTTTCATCAGATTATTGGAATTTTCCCACTGTAATGGCAAAAGTTGGAGTAGTGTATCTGAGTGTGGCTGCGTGTTTGCTCTGGAATCAACATTACTGGTGTTTGATTGTAGAAATTTGAATGGTGGACTGTGTCTGACCAAGAGAGACTAATTTATGATTTCTCCGCAATCCGCAGTATCTCATTTTTTAAGCAACCTGTCACAAAGAATAATGGCAGGAAAACCCTGAGCTACAATTGAGAGGATCTTCTACTTCTACTGGATGTGTACTACTCTGCACCAACAAATCTGCAAGGTCTGTTCCATATACAACCTTTAACCTTTATTTTCAGGAAACATGTCTTTTGGGAAATCATTCTTCTTATCACAAGTCTTTTATTGGCAGCTTATACAAACAAGTTTGGATGTTGTTATGTGTCAGACTGGAGACAGGGGAATGTTACCTGTTAATCATTGACGAGGATTAAAAGAGTCATCACTTTTTTAAAGTTGATTTTATGTTAAGCCTTGTGGTAAGAATATGCTGGGTCATGGTGCACATCAGGGGCAGAGTGGGACAATAATTCAGGTCAGCAATTTGATACCATCCCAGGCCACCACCAACCTATCAACACAAAACGCATATTGAGTTAGGTTGGGCACCTACTGTTTTAAAATTTTAAATTAATAAAACAAAGGCTGGCAGTGCATCCACACAGTTTTTATCTTCAGTTTTTTTCCCCAACAGAATAAATATTTCTGTTTTGCTGCAATAACTTGTACGTGCGTGGTGTAGTGGTTTAAGACGGGCATCCCATGTGCTGCCTCAAGTGGCTGTCCTGGTTTCACCCCCAGCTGTGGACATTTGCCAATGTCTCTCCCACAACTCTCTCCCCCTTTCACATACCTGGCCACTATAGCCACAAAACCGTTAAAAAAAAAGTAGTGAACACAAGTTCTGCATATGAATAAGCGAGGGTTGGGATTATTCCCTGACTGACTAGTAGGAATGTAAAGCAGTCAGTATTGTTAACTCGCTTAACATGATTTAAAGACATGTATTAACAAAGCTGGACATGTCTCCAGCAATATTTACGATTGGTGGGTTTGTCCCCACCAAACCTGATACGGAAATTATTTACCAATACTGATCTAACAGCCACTTGTGCTCCCAGCACCGTTTCTGCATCAGTATCTGAACAGAATATTATTTAAATCTCTCCATTCCACTTTCTTATGCAGTCAGGTTTATTTCTCCTCATATGCTACAGCATTTTTTTGCAGTAGATATATACCATGTTTTAAAAGACTGGTAGCTAGTCAACTACAGGGCAGAGTCCTGTAATGTCAATGGTACCTGTTTCAAGATGGAAAAAATACAGAGTTCTACAGTTCCCTTGCTATAACACGGTCCACCCTTCGCTGCTTCGCTGTTTCGTGGATTTCTCAATAACACAATTTAAATGCTTTCTTTAAAGCATAGGCTACTAACATGCATTGTGTTCATCCTTAATGATTGTCAATCTGTTATGTCTCCCGCACTTGCCAAATTTATCATGTGTGGTTATAATAATCTTCTCATCAAGAAGAAAAAACAGCACATACAACTGCCCATAACTATGTTCCTTACTCGGAGTAAATTATAGTGCAGTGAATTATTAGTCTTTCATTATTTGGATAGTGCAGCTGACATTTATATATTATGTATATTGTGCAAAAGTCACTGTGCAGAAACCAAACCTTGTCTTTTCCTGGCTTTACCTTGATTCATTCATTCCTGAATCGCTGGAATGGCTGGATGGATAGATAGCGAGAGCACTGTGTCACCTCCACTAAAACAACATATGAATATTTTTCTCTTTGGGAGTCTTAAACAAAACATTACAACAACAGTATTGTGTCACTCCCAGTCCGCTCGCATTAAATGAACTTCCTCCCAGAGCTGTGAAATTTAATTGTGTTTTTTTACACCTGAAACAACTTTATGCGAATCACCTACAGGTACCTGTCCTATTACAGGACTGTCAGCTCTAAGTTGAATTTTAAAATGTCTCCACACAGAACGGTGTTAGGGTTGCAAAAGGAGCATGTTTTATTTTTGTGCATTCTTCTGGTGCAAGTACATATTATATCCAACATTGTTCTTTGTGCTATTTTATTAATTCTTCCGAACCAACAGCCTAATGTTGGTGACGTTTAACAAGGAAATCAGGGGAACCTATGGCTTTTAACTTGTATTGATTTAATAAAGATGTGATTTTCACCACGTTTATACACTGCAGTGCATATTGTAATGAAAAATGAAACGTATGAATACTTACAGGCTATATAAATATTTAATAACTGTCCTCAGCAATCCTCAAACCACATTCAAGTGTATGATTATTGTCTCCGGCAATTTTAAAAATAAACTGACGCCCCTGACTCACTCCAAAACAAATTTTTTTGGTGAAAAACTCAATAAATGAATGTCTAATAGCGCTATGTACATATCTCGTCATTATTTTTTGGATTTTAGTACATTTTAATAAAAATATTAATTCAAATTATTGTACCAAAAACTGTTAGTAGAGTGCTCTCTTCTGGTTAAAATTTTACACTGCACTGCACTTAATTTGAATCAGGCTTCGCTACTGGCTCAGCCTGGGTACCTGATTTCCGACGACAGCGTCCTGCCGGTATGGAGTATTAAAGAAGGTCAGTCTCAGGCACACCTCCGTAACACGTTGCTGGCAATTCACGAGCAATAAGCTTAAAACTGTACAGCTCACGGCTGCTCACATCCTACAAAGAATCTTCCTCCCTGTAATCTTGTTCCCTCTGAAGTAGGTGGAGAAAAATATTCAACCTCATAACTGCCTGCTTCTGAGGGAATGGAGCTTGATTTGCCATTGTTTTGCATCTTTGTGTCTGTTTGTGTGTGTGTGTCCCGCTCAGTCCCGCTATACTAACCGCAGGCAGTCATGTCAGTTCACAGCGTAGACCACTACCCGCCCTCCCTCGTTTTGTTACATAAGACAAAACATCATTTTCAGGGATTTTTCAAATAGAAACTCACCCCTAGGAAAAGAAAAATTCATTACCGTTTATTAAAGGAATAAACAGCTGAAAGAAAGTATAGGGGACAGAAGGCACTGACACAGAAAGTGTTTTTGACATGTCCCACAAGAACCGTGCATCTGTAACGCCAATGTCCAGCAGGGACAGATGCCCTGATGAGCCACAGGACGAATTGTTTATTTAAAAATCAAGCACCACCCCCTGACCGTCTGCAGTCATGGAGCGGGGCAGTTAAGCAGCCAGGCCACCTTGGAAATGTGCTGGTTATCCAGACAGCCAGTCCTCCACTGGTGCATGTCAAACAATAATTACACAGGTTAATTTTAAAACACACATTTTCAGACTTCATTACATAGTTTTATTTCACAGCGTAATGCCTATAATGGTGGAAGACTATGCAGCTGTAATAATAAACTAAAAGGAGATGAGCAGAAATATTTCCTTTAAACATGAAAACCAAAAGAAATTTGATATTTAGTTAATAATTCTGTATGAACAACATGGAACAAGTGATACAGCAACACAATAAGCGCAAATACTCAAGATTACTGTACATCAAAAAGATTTTACTATCTTAGCATCCAAAGCAAAAACAAAATTTGGAGGGCTGACCAGTATGGTCAACTCAACGAGGCAGAACTTCTTAATAATTTCCCTTAATTGATGCGAGAAACCCTCACAGAAGGATGGCATCATTGCTTTTTGCAACTCATTGCATCTAAAAGGATAGATCTGCTTTCTGAGTCAACTTAGTCAGACTCTAAGGTATATTCACTACACTACTGATGAAGGTGAAAAAGGTTAAATCATACATATGTACTTTTAAATATTAAAAAGTGTAATACCCGGGGCGACTGTGGCTCAGTGGTAGAGTTGGCTTGCAATCGGAGGGTCGTAGGTTCGATTCCAGCTTCCCCAAAAAACATCGCCCTACCATGTTGGTTGTCGGTGTATGAACGTGAGTGTGAATGGGTGAATGTGGCTTCAATTTAAAGCGCTTTGAGTAGTCAGTATGACTAGAAAAGCGCTATATAAGTTCAGTCCATTTATCATAAAACATGCTGTACATCAAACAATAAAATAAAAAATAAACTGGATGTGTGTCAATATGTATGATTAAAATATTTAACAAAACTTTAACAGATGCAAAACAAGTTTAGAAAATGTACACATCATAGATGTCACTGATAGTCAAAGGTATATGAAAAATGTGAAGCAATCATTAGCTTATACTTTTTTAGTCTCCACAAAAAAGGTATCTGTTTTTGTGTCATGGATGAATGAGTGAAAAAAAAATTATTCTGTAAATTTGTTCTAAGTTTTTATTTAAAACAAAATTAAGTCTAAAGAAAATCTAAAGTTGAAAAATACAGCTAATAACATCCCTAAAAGCAAACAAGATTTATCACTGTTCTTTAATTAGCTTCAGCTAAATGAAGCCACTGTTTAATATTCTTTCCTGGTTTCTTTAGTTTACTGCAGGAAAAAAGTTATTTCAAGCATCTTTATTATTTTGTCATGAAGTCTAAGATTAGTGCTTTTGTTGAGCCTGTCTCTTTGTCAGTGGCTGTTGCTGTCATTTCTGTGAAACCAAACTTTATTTTCAGTTCGATCTCACGTTTCATTCCAAGTGATGTGTCAGGTGACTCAACTTGAAATGAGCCAATTTTTTCCACTCCTTCCTCATCCACATATGTTACATGTTTTTTCTCTGTGTGATAAAAGGTAAAGGGGGTCATTGTTTGATCTGATTCGAGTGGATTTAGAATCTCTGTTTTAACTTGATCCCAACCAACATCATCATCAACTGTCACCAGTGTCATGAAGATATCTTTACACCATGCACCCTCTTCATTTTTGAGTCTCTTGTCCTCCCTGTGCTTTAATTTATCAAACTTCTCAGCGATACAAACTCCATATGTGAAAGCACTTTTTCTGGATGCCACTACTGCAGGATTTCTTCCAAACTGTACAGCTCCTTTCATAATTGCTTCTTGTGGCCTAAATGGACAAATAACTTTACAATCATCCATGAATTCTTCTTTTATATGTCTCCGCAGAACCTGGCTTTCAGCATAGCCACCCACTAACAAAATATACTGAATCTTTAGAACTTTGGTGAAGATTTCTCTGAGACTCTTAGTGATTTCCTGTAGACTCTCTGCAAAGAAATATCTTAGTTTCTGTTTGGAGATGACAATGGACCCTTCATCCCAGGAGGCTCCTTCAACACCTTTGAAGAAGTCTTCCATTGCTTTCCTTTTCTGTGCAATCTTTCCAAGAATATAAGGACAGTCTATCTCTGCATCATCATCTTTTCTTTTGAAAAGTGTGAAATCATACATCATTTTCTGAACCTCACTTGGGTATTTTGTTTCATATTCATCCCAGACATCAGAGAATATTTCTCTGAGGAACTCTTTAAACTTTCTGTCCACAGTTTGTCCTCCCAGATTATTTCCAGAGGCCTTGCGGAGCTCCTTTAGTGCTCCTCCTTCCATGACTTCATGTACAGTGATGTCTATAGTTCCTCCTGAAACACACAGTGAAAGTTTTTAGACAAAGACAGAAGGGTAAAAGGCCAAATAACAATACATTTTCTTTGATTATTGTAATTCAATCTATCCTGGTTTATAGATTATTTTTTAATTGACTACATTCTGAGTGACTCTAAAAGCCACAGGGATGAAGTCAAGTAATGTAACATTAAGTTAAATCACATATGTTTTTGGTTAGATGTATAAATCATGTTTTACATGTAAAGACATATTTTACACAGCTGCTTTTCCATTTGTGCTTTTCATGTATTTAAAATTAAGCTCAAGATTATTCCTACCGTTGGAAGACTTTTATTTAAGATTGTTTTTTTTCCACCAAGAACATTGTTTATAATAAGAAATTAGGTAGTATATCCAAAGATAAGTATTGTCTTATTAACAATTTATTTAGGAATGATTTGTTGAATAGGATTTGTACCATTGGTAATAAGTGGAAAAAAAAATCTCCCTTATCATCACAGCAATTTCTCTTTTTTAATGATTGCCTAATATCTTTGGTGATAGAATCCATATTTGTGAGATTGAAAGACCTCCTTGCCATCACCCTAAGCTCCCTCCATTAGGTCATGGCTCTGGCTGGTTCACTTTAAGACATTGATATCATTTCTAGAAAAAAAAGCTCAAGCTAAAATAAATTTTTTTTGTAACCAAAATCTGCCAAGATTCAAAATAATTTTGTGCTTCAATTGTATTTTGGGTATTAAGATTATGTAAAAAAAATTGTATTGTTGTGGTCTTTATCATGACAACTTTCTGATCTTACTGTTTGATATATGTCCATATTTCTATGAGTGAAAGTAAAAAACTAAGATGTATTAAAATATATTTCATTTATGTATTTCCAAAAATTTGTCCTTTAAGCTGTTTCAAATATCATACTTTAACAGATATGAATACAATTCTTGCATTTAAATAAATAACAACATACCTCCACAGTCTACAACAATGTACCGAGTGCCTGGTGATTCAGCTATTTTGTGTTCTCCCTGGTTTTCTGCAATGAAACCTTCAGATGGCAGCTTTTTACACCAGACTGAAGCTGCTTCTGGTTCCAGTGCAATGACCAGTTTATCTTCAGTATATCTGCTTACAATACCAGCCTGAAACCAGTAATATATATATATATACATTTTTTTTAATTGATTATACAAAATCTTGTCTTCCCGATGCTTTTGATCTAATATCAGGGATACGTTATCTCTATCAATACTTACCTCAGTTGCAGCTTCTCTCATAAACTGCTTAGCTGAATGATCCCAGATAGCAGGAACAGTCAGGACCCAGGTGAATTCAGAGACGATAAACTTTTTCCCTGTTACATTGCTGATGGTTTTCAGTGCATCATCCTTTAGGAATCTCAGAGCTTCTGTAAAAACCTTTAGTGCCATCATTGACTTTCCATTGGCTGCTTTAATCCTCAGATCTCTGTTAAGTTTCTAGAGACAATTGACAGTTATTATTTCTGGTTTGAAGTATTGAGCTGTTGAAGTCATAGAAACAAAACAATCCTTTAGATAATCCTCTTGTGTAGGAACATAATTCTTCCATAGCTTTAGGTCTTATCTATTGTACATGTTGGAATGTCACACTTTAACAGAAAATATAAAAAAGATATCTGTATAATCCACTAGTTTTACTCACTTTGCCGTAGAGGGACATCTTGAAGCAATCGAAGAAGAACATCTCTCCAACTTTATCTATGTTCCTTAATATATAAGATTGTTTAGCTTCATAGCCAAAGCTGATAAATCTTTCATCTTTATCAAAAAGGATGCAGGTAGGAGTCTTGGGGGTTTCCAGTCCAACTTCTTCACCCCAATACTTCAAACGTGGGTTAATTTCTTCATCTCTGCTAGTTATACTGAAGGCATATCCACTGTATGTCGTGCCAAAGTCTATTGCTATGATAAAGGAGTCGCCCATTGTGAAAACAGTTCCTTCTAGACAAGGTGAAGATAAGAATGAAGTTGCCAGATTGCAGGCTTATTTACTGGCTGAAAGTAGGCAGGACTAACTTGTAGTCCAAAGTCCCTTTAAAGGAGGGAGAGAACCATGGAGAAGGATTGAAAGAGAAACAGGAAAGTAAGAAAAATAAAAGGCAACTCAAATTTAGACACTAGAATCAAGTTATGATTACATTTTGTTATTGAAAAAAAAAAAACGTAGCCAATAACTGTTATGATGAAAATCACACAATCTGATTTATTTATATCATGCGCGTGACATAAAACATATAACATGTTTTATATATATATATATGTAAATAAAATACACTGTGATGGACCAGCGACCTGTCCAGGGTGCGGTCAGAGAAAGGATGGATGGAAATAAAATACAGTTTAACACATCACATAAAAATGCCCCATTAGAATACCAGTTTGCCAGCTCTGACTTGCAGATTGCAAAACATATCTTATTCCCAAGGACAGATGATAAGACAAACAGTGGGAGACACTGAAAGTCTCTTTGCAGAAAACAACATCTGGACAATAACCTTTAGTGTCTTAGATCAGACCAGTTAATTCTGTAACACTTCATAATCATTCAAATAAAGACATGATATGACAATCAGATTAGTGGTCATGATATTGGGATATTTATTTTCTACCAAAAGATCTAAGTTATAAAGTTACATCAAACACTATGAAACTGTTTTAAATATCACAAGATGACATGTGCATACATGCTAAACTATAATGAATTAAATATGGGAGGGTAATGGAATTACATTTTTTACTTTGGAAAAGTAGAAAAAGGAAAATAATGTGCCTCTGTTTGGAAGGCTTTTTATACTTGCTTTGTTTTACATGCAAAGGTCATATTGATTTACTCCCTTTACCAAGTTCAATAATTCACTAAAATGCATTGTATTGTTTATCTAGGGTTATAACTATATCTGTATAACTGGACTAAATGAACTTCTCGTAAACTGCTTTGGGATTATATTCGTTGTGAACTGAGTTGCTGTATAAATAAACTGAGTTGCTTATATCAAAATGATAGATAGATTGCTCATATAAATCTAAAAAACACATTATGAATCTGGCTCTAAATCTGTACAAATATGGGCATTAATGGACATCAACTATTTGTAGTAACTGCCACTTCAAGTTATGTGACGCAATTTTGTTCAATTTAACATTTATTTTATTAAGTAGGAAAAATAATTCTCCCTCTTTCTGTTTTTGAACAGTTATTTCCTCCATTTGTATGCTGTGCTGTTGACAAGATGTGTGGGATTTTCTTTCTATATTTGGCAGTAGCAACAATGTCTTTAATAACTGCTTAAGTTCATTAACTACTAATATAGATATATTTAAAGTAAGCTATTTAAATTTCAGTTTAATGTTAGTTATAAAACAATGTAAGTCACATGTAATTTAATATTTAAATCTGCTGTAACTGACCGTAACTGCTGTGGTATATGATAACAGAGCATACACAGAGAAATCCAGAGACCAAAGGACCAAAAGAGAATAGACTATCAAAAACACAATAGTCTTTTTAAAACGACATAAGCACTTACTTACTGTACATCAAAACTACATTGGGAGTCCTAAGTTTAATTTTGGTGATAAAAGTAAAAAAATTAAAATAAATTAATGTTAGTTTTAATCATTCATTGCCAGTCCAAAGAAATTTCTCATATTCCCAAAAGAGAGAGACCATGAAAAATATGAAATTTGAAATTAAGGTTAGCCTGACAACTAAGGATGTTTTCTTTTTCTTTTTTTGTTGTTTGCGGACTTAATACACGTCACAAATTCTGACTCACATTTTGATCCACAAAAAGACCAGAACATGTTACCTCCATGCTGGAAGACCCCTGGGAAGGACTGAAAGGCAGAACCTTCTTACTGCAAGGCTACAGAGCAATGAAATGCATTGCCCTGCAGCCACTCTCATTTAATTTAATGTCTTCTTTAAAAAAGTGACATCAACACTGGTATTGTAAAAGAGAGAAAGTGAAATCACAAAGAACATGGAACAGGACAGAGTAGCTGTCCAGTTTCTAGGAACACAGAACACTGTTGTTGCTGAAGGTTGATTTTGGCCTTAAATGGCTTTCTTTATTTATAAAAAAAAAGCATCTGTCATTTTGTTATCCTTAGATCGGAGAAGAGATGAACAGATCACAATTACCCTGGTCTTCAATCAGACGTAGATCATTGAATGTCTACTGGCAGCACTTTTAATGATGGTTTGGCTTTATTAACAGAGTGCAATTATCTTGTGTCAATCACTGACACTAACCTGGACAAGCCCTGGCGGGAGCTCTGACAGGTTTGACGATATAAAGTAGAGAGAAAAAAGGAAATTCACGAATAAAGAAGATGAATGGTGTGGGGGCCTTTTCATAAAATTACTGGAGGTTAATGAATATGTTATTTGGAATAATTTCAATTCAATTCAGTTTATTTATATAGCGCCATTTCACAACAGATGTCATCTCAAGGCACTTTACAAAAAGAGTTATTACAATACAATGTTTAGTGTAGAAATTACAGAACCACAGAAGATTGCGTCGTGGAATTCTCAGCAATCCCTCATACTGAGCAAGCATGCAGCGACAGTGGGAAGGAAAAACTCCCTTTTAACAGGAAGAAACCTCCGGCAGAACCAGGCTCAGCACAAGCGGTTATCTGCCGCGACCGTCTGTGGCTTGGAGAATACATAACAGAGACACAGAAAGAGCAATAGAACTGATGCACAAGTTTGTTGCAGGACGTGGAGAATTTTCCGTCACTGCAATGCCATCTTAGTCAGGGTCGTCAAGCAGGGCTAATCCGGGGCACCTACTATAATAGAAAACAGGTTAGTGCTTGAATTGACAGCACATCATGCAGTTGGGGAGAAGTAGGATAAATAATAAAACCACAGAGCTAATTTTTTATCCAGTAGCAGCAAATCAGACGATCCTGAACTTTTATTTTTATCGCACACAAAAGAAAGGTCCAAAGTATGTGACTGAGGAGTGTTATGGATAACAATGTCTTCCTGCTATAAACAAGATGAATCTCCGATCTTGATTGCCATTTTGAATATTTTATTATGGCCAGACCCTAATACAAGAGCCCCTTTTTGGGCAGCTCCACTCTCCCACCTCTATCAAGTCATTTCGGCCTGCACTAAAATCTCCTTCTGATTCTAGCTCCATGTTACAACTTCCCCCAAGGTTATGAAAACACCTCTTGCTGTAGAGAGGTAAGTAAAATACATCCTCACTGACTTGTAATGATATCTTATAATGCCATATTTCCCAGATATCTTAACTAATAGATATTTAATCAATCAATACAAATTACTTTGAAACATTTTCCCATAACAGGAGGAATTAGAGCAAATTGGTTGTTTATTTTTAATTTTTTTTTTATTCACCAAAAACTGAATGTGGACACAGTCGGGAGGTTAAGTTGACGCTCAAATTTGACTGCAGCATCAAAATCCACCAAGTTTGCTTCATGCAGAATTAAACGTTTCATAACACAGACCTAAATTCAGCAAAATATTTTGAGAAATGTATTAACTACCATTAAACGTGTGCTTTCCAAAGAAGGAAGTGTTGTCCTTATATGTAAACTGAAACTTAGAAATGTGTCGTTTTCTATTTTGATGTGTAAGAAAGTATAAATGTATTTTGTTAAAGACTGAACTAACTGTAACCCTGTGGAGAAAGCCTAGTGTTAAAGATGACACTGCCCTCTGTTGGTCACTAACTGCTACAATTTTTCTTTGTCAAGAGAAACAAAATTAGGTAGGTTTTCAGAATACAATTTTTAATTTTTGTTAAAATGATCAATTAGCAAAGAGTAAAATTGATTTTGTACTTTTTTGTTGTTGCATGATTATACCACTTAGTTAAATCAAATCAAACTTATTTATAGAGCACCTTTCATACAAGGAAATGCAGTTCAAAGTACTTTACAGAATAAAAATAACCCCACATATATCCCCCTGTGCCGAACCTATATAGAATAGAATAGAATAGAATAGAATAGAATAGAATAGAATAATCCTTTAATAGTCCCACGAGGGTAAATTTGGACGAAACAACAGCAGCCAAAAAGAACACAACAATGTGCAAAAACAAAATAAAAATAGTACAACAAAATAGTAAAAATATAACACAGCAACAAAAAACACATTAATGTGCAAACAAAAAAAGTGGTAAAAAAATTGTACAAGACAGTCAGTACTAGAGAAAAACGTTGGTTATTGTATATAGCATGTGAACAAAATAATGTGTAAATTATAGCAGTTGGTGTAAACATCTGTTTGTTTGGAGCTGTTTTGATTGACATATTGACACATCATCCACAGAAATGTTAAGAGATGAAATTGTATAAATTGTATGTTAGGAGATGAAATTCAAGGCACAACATTCAGTAAAAAGAAAATATTCTAAATGGACACAGTAAATTGACTCACTAAAACGGTTTCATCCTGCTCTGTCTAACATTTTAAGGACAGGACTTGGGTTTTTGTTCTTGGATGTTTTTTCTACTCCTATATTAGTTTACTTATAAGTGTTCCCTTTGCGGTAGATCATTTACAT
Organism: Apricaphanius iberus; assembly: GCA_028564705.1. NCBI lineage: Eukaryota > Metazoa > Chordata > Actinopteri > Cyprinodontiformes > Aphaniidae > Apricaphanius > Apricaphanius iberus. Next base: position 365,743 of record JAPXFQ010000674.1, on the reverse strand, counting down.
ATATAACCTGCCAACTGTGTTGCTGTATTAGGGTGAAGGCAGTGAAAAATCCACAAAATCACAAAGAAAAAAAAGATTTACTGGAACTGCCCACACACTGCAACTCTGTTTTTACCTGTTGTTTAAGTAAAAAAAAAAAACTGGAACATCTTCAGGTTGTCCAGAACGCTGCTGCAAGGCTAATCACTAGGTCACCTAAACATTCACATATCACCCCTTTATTAATCGAACTACACTGGCTCCCCATTCACTACAGAGTACATTTTAAAATTCTGGTTTTAGCATATAGAGCCCTGAACGATCAAGCCCCGTTTTATATCAGAGAGCTTCTGCAGCCGTACGTCCCCAGCAGGTCCCTGAGATCCATTGATCAGGGCCTGCTGGTTACAAAGAAAACTCGGCTGAAAACAAAAGGTGACAGAGCCTTTGCAGCAGTGGCCCCCCGCTTTGTGGAACTCCCTTCCTCTCAGCCTGAGATCTGTGTCCTCTGTGATCTCTTTTAAAAAGCAGCTAAAAACGCATATTTTTAAACCTGCCTTTTAATAGTTGTATTTGCTTTCTGTCTCCTGTGTTGTGTTTTATTGTCAAGCACTTTGTGATTTTTATCTTGAAAGGTGCTATATAAATAAAGTTTTATTTTTTTTTTACTTACACTTTGAGCTTTAATAATGAATGTATACAAATCCTGTTTAACTTGTAATATTCTTTAGTATTGTATAGTATGTATGTCTGATCTAATGCATCACATGTAAATAAATTTACCTGTTTTGTTTTTAAACAGAATACATGAGATGGATGGACAACTTCAAAAAACAAGGTAATAACAATAATGGATTGCATTTATATAGTGCTTTTCAAAACACTCAAAGCGCTTTACAATTCCAGTATTCATTCATTCTCATATTCACAGACATGTTTGTTCTTTCATTCATTCAAAAACAATGACAACTATATCTATATTGTAATTTGAAAATGTCTAGAAGACATATTACATTTACATTTAGCCTCATCAGTGATATCTGTGATTGAACACTCTTTAACTGAATTTAATAAATACTAGGAAAATTCCCATTCAGTATCATCTGAAGGCGCTCTACAAGTAAAACATACCAAAAAACGTTAATTTTAGTCCAAGTTCTGTTTGTATAATTCAGTTTATTATGAAGCAATTCACCAAGTCAGACTCAGACTGAATTACTTTCATTTGGTTCAGATTATATTAAAATGAAGTAAGGTTCTTATGATTACATAATTCCAGTTTAAGAACTGTGTAAGGAAGCCCAGCAGGCTGCATCAGTCATTAACTTTGCACCAATCACTCATCCTGTATAAGCATCTAGTAACACTCAAGTGCTTAAATAAAAGGCAACTGGACTTCTCTTGTTTCTTCAAGATGTTACTTTGCCTCTATTCCAAAACACTTCTTCAGTTATTGGTCGGAAATATCAAGCCAATAAATTAATAGTACAATCACCCTGATACAAAGCATTAAGGTTGGATGGATAATTTCCCAACAAACTTCTGAGTCTTGATCTGATGAGTGTGCTCGTCTCTGTTCAATCAATCTGTTAAAAAGATCTTATTTAAACATTTGACCCACATGAAGTATGAAATACTCCCAACCCTTTTCCTCTGCATTGAACTAAATTGTGTTTTCTTGTGATGCTGAATATCTTAGCATTGTATGAGTATTTTCCACTGGTCCAAAGTGTCTACTTAATTTTTTCGTTTCCTCATGTACTTGATGGGTCCTGTTAGGGAAACTTGTGTTACACTCAGCATGCTTAGGGATTTCAGGTGCTTACTGTGAGATCCTGCCCCGGTAATTCAATAAGCATCCAGACAATTTTGGGAATTTTCATATTGTTTTAAAACATCTCGGGGACAAAGCATGTTCTCTATACGAGGGAAAATTTGTGAAATTCCTGCCGAACTCAAATTCAGTTTCTAGACAAAGACCAATTATATTCCTGAGCATTAATCACCTTTTTATATTTTTTGGGTTTAATTGTATGTTATGTTTTTTTAATTAAACAATTGCAGGATTTGGCCTTTGTGCATTTACTGTTTAACTGTTTGTATTTCAAACTTTTTTAAGATACTTTTTCTGTTTTCATGTAAAAAAAAAAGTAGAAATAGGGATGACTAAAACTGATTATAATTATAAAATCTTAAATGCAGGACTTTTCTTAGGCAGGTAGTAATTGTAAAAAAAAAAAAGTGTTTTTATGTATTGTGTTTCTAAATGACAGATTCTTAAATATTTGTTTTAGTTTTTAAAACCATAGCTTAATAATGACTTGGAATGTTTTACAAGTGTTTATTTTATTTTATTGCACAGATCTGCTCTACAAGAAAAAGATGAAAAGCTGAAATCATTCAAAGACAGGAACCGGAGATGCTTTTCTTTGCCTTTTTCAAAGCTGGACTGACAGTTAAAATGGTTTCCTTACTGTGATCGAAAAATTTATTATTATGATTAATCTTTTAGTATTATTAACACTGAGAGCAGAGGAGCCAGACAACAGGTGTTGAGTTCGAGGTTAGAGAAGACATCAATGCCTGAGAAAATATTGATTCTTCTTACATACTTAGTTTTGAGAGTTTCTCTTATTGTGTTACAATTTAACCCAAGCTATTGCCATTGTTTTGTATATGTCAAAAGTCACTTATTCACAGCTAAAGAGCCAGATGTCTTCATCCGGAGATATCCCCACCCTGAGACTAATACTTTTGTCTTCAAATTGATAGAGGCAAGGTTGCTGAACTTTATAAATACTTATTTTCATATGAGCTTGTTAGAGAGTTGGGACGTAGGAGGTAGTAGTTAGTTGGGGAGTTAGGAGGGGGGCAGCATTCAGCATTCACTGTGATCTGTGCTGTTCTCCTGTATGATCAATTCAACTTTTATTAAAACCTCCAAACTCTTAAAGGAATCTCTCTCATCTTTATTAAGAGTCTTAAATGCCATTACACTTACCAATACTACAAAAATTGAATAAAAATGTAAAGCTTAGCCTAGTTTTCATCATGTAAATGAATATGTTGGGTTTTTACAGAGTGGCAGGAGATGTTGCTCTATAAATCAAAACAGGAAACACAATGACCCTTAACAACCCTGTTAATAAGAGCAGGTTAAAGGAAATGTATGACAACCTGAGATGTGACTCGGAGAAATGAAACAGAGATGAGGAACAGGACAATGTTGATAGATAAAGTGTTTCAATCAAGTGTAAACAATGCTGGAGAAACACTTCAAAAGGTACTGATTCATACTTTAAAGCAGTCTTTTTTGTTTCCGACAAGTCTTACCGGAGCTTTTCTTTCAGGTAGAACAGTACCGAACGTTAACAATTCAGAACCTGCAGATGACTCTCTACAGTGAGAAACAAGATGCTGGTTCACAGGTGAGTTTGACCTGGTATAAATGGTTAACATTCAGAAAATTAAAGTGAAAACCGACAGTTTTATAACTTTCTGGCTGCAGAAACCCTTTCTTCGAAATAAAGTGGGAAATCCTGAGGATGTGATGGAGTATTTGGGCTCTGAATGGTTTTGGTCAGGTTGCCTGATGGTTTTGCACATCCCCCTATTCAGCCTGACTGGGAGAATCACCCTCTGTCGATGGATAAATGGGACTTTTTACCGCAAAATATCAAAGCTGTTGCTGAGTAAAAGGAAATGAATCAAGAAATTATATCACATTATTATCTATGAACTAAGGGAAATATAGGAATGAAAACTTTACAAGTATGTAATCTTATACTTTTGAATGCATTTGAAAATATATATGTTTATTGTTTTTAGATGCTTAGTAAACAGCTAATAGTTTGCTTTAATTGGCTGATCTAATACTTTCAGAACTTAAAGAATATGTTTGTAGAATGTTGAATTCTGAAACACAAAGAAGATTTTGAAAAAGATTAAAAGGACTTTTGATGAGTATAAAAACAAATTCCAATGGGTTTAAATGTAGAAATGTACCTGAGGGTAAATGGTACCATTTTTTGCACTGGTTTGCTTTGTATTGTGTCTCTACCTGTAGGTTTCACCACAGATGTTTTGATACTGCAGTATCTTGTTGCACTTTTAAATTTAACTTATTTTTTTGGGTTCTTGTGTGTAATAAACAACACCTTGTTTGATAAAATTACATTAAAATGTGGGTCAAGTGTGTTTAAATTTACCCATTTTTCTTATTATGACAAACCTTTTTAACGTTTTAGTAATTCCAGGTTTGGTCAGAAAAGCTTGAAAGAAACATGAAGTCATGATGTGTTTTTGTGGCAACAGCAGCTGCCTGAAGAGTTTTACCTCCTCATAAAGTCGAGCTTGATTGATTTAGTTGACCCTGAATCGATGTCTGTTGCTGTTGCTTTCATTTCAGTGAAGCCAAACACAATATTTAGTATGGCTTCACGATCAAGGCCACGTTTAGTGTTTGGTGAGTCAAGCAAAAAACTACCAATTCTATCTATTCCCTCCTCATCCACATATTTTGGATTTGTATTTTTCGTGCAATAAAAATGATAGCTCCTGGTTGTTTGAGTAGAGTTAGTTGGATACAAGCTAAAGTTTTTGATTTGGTTCCAACCAACATCCTCATTAATTTTTACCAGTCTCATAAAAATATCGTCACACCACTCACCATCTTTGTTTGTATATTTCTTGTCTGCCCTGTGTTTTGACGCATCAAACCTATTAGCAACAGCCAGCCCATAAGTAAAAGCACTTTTTCTCGATGTCACAACTGCTGGGTTTCTCCCAAAAGCCACAGCTCCCTTCAGGATGGCTTCTTGTGGCCTAAATGGGCACAGAACGTTACATTCACCTATGTATTCTTCAGTAATGTATCTCTGCAGAATCTGGCTGTCAGCGTACCCCCCAACTAACAGAATGTACTCAATTCTGTAACCTCGCTTTAAAATATCATTCAGACACTGAATGATCCCCTGAAGACTCTCGTCAAAGAAAGACCTCAGTTTCTGTTTGGAGATTCTGATCGATCCTTCATCCCATGAAGCTCCAGCTACACCTTCAAGGAACTTTTCAATGTCTCTTTTAGTCTGAGCCAGTCTTCCCAGGTTCAGTGAGCAGGTGATTTCTATGTCCTTATCCCCTTTCTTGAAAAGTGTGAAGTCATACATTATTTTCTGAACCTCACCGGGGTAGGTTTGTTCATATTTATCCCAGACTCCATCACAGAATATTTCTCTGAGGAACTGTTTAAATTTTCTGTCTACATTTTGTCCTCCAAGATCGTTTCCAGAGGCCTTGTGCAGCTCCTTTAGAGCTCCTCCTTCCAGGACTTCATGAACAGTTATGTCAATAGTTCCACCTGCAACAAAATGGGGAAGTTTTACTTCAGTGTTTCAAGTTCTGTATTTATTTAAACATCTAGTCATGGAATCAGAGTGAAGGGCATAACCTCCACAGTCGACGACAATGTACTGAGTTCCTGGAGATTGGTCCAGGGTGTTCCTGCTGATTTTCTGCGTGATGAAGCCTTCAGCTGGAAGCTTCTTACACCAGACGGAAGCTGCTTCTGGTTCCAGCGCAATGACCAATTTATCTTCGTTTCCCTCTGACACAATGCCTGCCTACAAACAATAACATGACCATCACTTTTGTAATAAGGAAACACAAAATATTCTGCTTAATATATCTAATGTATATTCTGTCATGCATATAAGACTGTGTAGGGATACCTGTATTGCAGCTTCTCTCATGAACTGCTTAGCTGAATGATCCCAGATGGCGGGAACAGTCAATACCCAGGTGAAATCAGAGGGAATGAACTTTTTCCCTCTGGCATTGGAGTTGATGGTTTCTAGTGCATCATATTTCAGGAATCTCAGAGCTTCAGTAAACACCTTCAGTGCCTTCATTGACTTTCCATTGGCTGCTTTAATCATCAGGTCTCTGTTGATTTCCTAAACAATGGCAATCATGATATAAATCAAACCACTACCTTCTGACTTTATTATCCTTAGGTCTATGAATGGTAAATTATAATTTAATAACTATTTGATCCCAATTATATCTAATGATTAGCTAAATTCACTCACTTTGCCATAGAGAGCCATCTTGAAGCAGTCAAAGAAAAGCATGTCTCTCGCTTCTTGACTCTTTTTTGAAAGATAATCTTCTTTAGCCACATAACCAAAGCTGATAAAGTCTTCTTGTTTATCAAAAAGGATGCAGGTAGGAGTCTTTGGAGTTTCCAGTCCAACTTCTTCACCCCAGACCTTCACATAAGGATCAATTTCTTCCCCTCTGGATGTTATACTGAAAGCATAGCCACTGTATGCAGTCCCAAAGTCTATAGCTATGATGAAAGCGTCTCCCATTGTAGGAACAGCTCCTGCTGGTTGTGTTGAGAATCCGAGTACAGCACAGAGAGGCAGTTCTGAGGGTAAATATTTATTATGAGAGGGCTAAAGTTAGAACCTCTGCTCCCAACAAGGTATAAGATTACATTTATTTTAGGAGAGTTGTCACCCTACACAACACATTCACTTTGGAAACAAACAGGACAGAGCAACAGACTGAAAGACAACAACAGGTAAAGCGATCAGAATATAATTCGCTACAGAAGAAAAATTCGAAAATTGATTTAAATTATTTTTTTCAGTTTGAATGAGAAATCTAATGTTGCGTTCATCCTATTCATAATTCAACGTTTTAAACAAAAACTGAGTTCAGGATTTGAAATCCAACTTATACTCGACTGTGAGAATAGTCCCCTGTGAAATTAAATTGTTCTTTCTTATATGTAGAACTGTAAACAACATGGTCTGTGGTTTAGCATTCGGATAATATCTAACTTCATGACTTTAGGCAGGATTTCTGGAATAAACCCTGAATGTGATTTATTGTTGTCTGTGTCATTTCAATAGGAACTGTAAGGAATGTCGGACTTACATAAACAGCAACAACATCAGTCAACGTAAATACCAATTTGCACAGTTTTTGTGAAGCTTTGATTATTTTAAACATGTGAGGTTACTTAGTCAATCTATATTTCTTTTCTTAGATCTGATCTGGAGCAGCAAAGCCATGAACTTTTCAAGAGGTATATCACTTACAAAATTAGTTTATCATACACAATTATATCAATATCAATTTCTATTTTTTAACCTGTGTAATGGTATTTTTTAGTCATAAGTTTGACAGTAATTTTTACTGTTTTTGTCATGGAATAATTGGGTCAATGATTCTGAGAGACTTTAGAAACTTGACACATTCAAGGCACAATAGATTAAAAGATTCTATGAATGTGAATAGTTTCTGTTAATTTAAACTAACATTTCTTTCTTTTTAAAGAATCAGCAACATGGAGGCCATTCAGCAAAAGGAAAATAAAGATATGGGGTAAGAATTTACCAGATTTAAGTATCTGAAATGTCCACTATTTGATAAATTATCAGGATAACTGCAAGTGATCTACTGAGGCCATTGCTTGCTAGTGTGAGCTCTTTTTCAGGACTTTGTTTAACTTAACAGATTTGCTTTTCAAAAAGGACAAGAAGACCTGAAGTTACTCAACCAAAGGTAATGTGCATACAAAAAAAAAGACTGTCCATGATTAAAAATAGAATTTCATGGGTTACAATGTCATGGTGATCAAAGCAGTTCTGTTTTGAAGCTAGACCATAATACATGGAGATGATATCAACTGTTAAACAAGAAGAAAAGAGCCTTCAGGGAGGGAGAAAAATAATAAAATAGGATAATCAGAATTCCACAAGCATGCTATTATATAATTTTTTGGGGGGGTAATTATTTTTTAACTGAATTTGCATATCAAATTCAAATTGAACTGAGCTTTATCTCAAAATGTGCAAAGTTATGAGCTTGGTATGCCAAAAACATCTTAATTTAGACCAATATCAATTGATTTATTTTCATATAAAGGATGGTCTAATTTCAGTATATTAACGTAACAATTTGTTTCATGTTTTTTAGCATTAATCGGGTGAAAGCGTTTCAATACTGCCACCAGCTTGGAGTAAGGTAAATCATTTTTACTTTTTTTTTAACAACATATAATATTTAAAAAAAACTTTTTTTTTTTATCTAAGGCCTCAACTATGAACCATGTTTACTGGTTTATTGAGCTTATTTTAGGATAATATCTGGAAGATGACCCACTTCTAACCAGGAACTTACCCCATATAGCAAATAGGTGGGGGGAGGCACAAGTACTCTAGTTAAAATAACATCTCTGATGGACAGAGTCTCCCACCCCATGCATTTGTGGGAAAGTCAGAATTCTGAGATTAATGTCAGAATTCTCAGATAAAAGTCAGAATTCTGAGATTAATGTCAGAATTCTCAGATAAAAGTCAGAATTCTGAGATTAAAGTCAGAATTCTGAGATTAAAGTCAGAATTCTGAGATTAAAGTCAGAATTCTGAGAATAAAGTCAGAATTCTGAGATTAAAGTCAGAATTCTGAGATTAAAGTCAGAATTCTGAGAATAAAGTCAGAATTCGATTTTTTTTCTTCAGTGGCCCTAATCCTCTTCCGTACAAACTATCCGTGCAGTTGTCCAGCTGCTTTTTTCCCCCAAAACACTGCCATTCCACTTATGTATGCGCTGAATGCACAGAGAGTTGCAGGGAATATTAACAATATGTTTGGATGGATGGAAGAATAATTAGAACGGTTTATATTACAGTCTACCTTCATCCTCTTATGTAGCAGCAGCACTTTGTAAACCGTTGTGTTTTAACACTGCATTTATTATCACTTACGTTTTTATTAGGCAGCTTTATGTGTGCCTGTTTATAATATCAGCCTTCTGCAATAAACATTTGAACCAGTTAAAGCTGCATTTACCCCGTTGTATTAGGATTATTAATTGGTGTATTATAGATTGCACAATACATTTTTAAAACATTTGCAGCTGCATGTTAGTCTTTTATTTTAAAAGATTAGATTTTATTCAATTTTCTGAATATCATATTTTTAAACTAAAGTAAGTTAATGTTTGCTTTCTGTTTTAGTAGACAAGTCAAGATTAAAATTGTATATAATACATTTAAATACGTTTATGATTTAGATGTATTTTTCATTGAGGTTATTTGAAAACTATTTATATATATATTGTATATACATACAGTGTATGTATAGTTTAATTCTGAACTTTGTGTGCATTTCTATGATCTTTGGTGAGGGAAAGACACATCAGTATTTTAGCCCTGTGTTGGTTATCCCTAAATTGAATAAATTTATTTATTTAATGGTTCTCTTCTTTAATGTGTAATTTAAGATTTCTTTGTGATTATTTAAAAAAGTCGTGATAAAATCAAAATCGTGATAATATAATTTAAAAATCGTGATATTCTATTTTTGCCATATCGCCCACCCATAGGTCATTCCTCCCTGCAGCTGTCAGACTCTATAACTCAAACTGCTCCCAACTAGCATAGATATTTACACCAAAGCCTTAGTTTTGTATTTGCATTAATCAACAAAACAACTACAACTGTTAATAATTTGCACATTATTCTGTTCCAATACTATAGACATATTAACTGACGGAAGGTTTTTCTTACTACTTTTACTATTTTTTTTAAATCTATACAACTTTGTTGTTTGCACATTATAGTGTTTTTTTATGTCTGAATTTCCCCTTATAGGACTATTAAAGGATAACCTAATCTATTCTAATAGAAGATCAAATATTTACTTTCACACTGTAGCATCTTCACCTAAGATATCTCAGTACAACTGTTCTAAACTACTCAGTGAAAAGCTTGAAATTTGGATTTTGGGTGAAATTTAATTGGAAGCATGCAATAGTGATTTTCTTATCTCAATGAGGAATATGCTTGAAACATTTCTAAATCATCATTTTTAAAATGACATTTTACATTTACGCTTATGGGTCTGCACTGTATTCAATGACAATCCATTATTTATGTGATTCATGTGATTCGATTGGTTAAGTGGCCGCAGAAAGTACGGCTCACCCAGTGAACTATTCATGCAAGAACTTACACTGTAATGCCTTAGGGTTTAAAGAAGACATAAAGAATATGAGTAATTGTACAAATATTGTTCAGCACAAAAACAACCCTGTTCCCTCTGTGTAACAACAGTTTCATGTTCTGGAGTTAGTGTTCTTTAAATGCCACTGATGTTTGTGTCAAAGGGCCTTAAATTACGAAACAGCTCCAATTAGCAAAATATTTTAAATAAAAACCTTCAGTTAACTCCAAATAAGCGAATGATAAAGGGTTACATAGCTTGTGCTAAACTGGTAAACTCCTATTTCTATATAAAAATAACCCTGTAAGAGGTGTGTGTACAATTTTGACCTTGTGATATACTGTATCTGTGCCCAAAGTATGTTGAACCTGCCACATACAATGGGCTGTAGTACAGAGAAGGGTTAGGTGGTACATTTAAAGGAATTTACACGTGGAGATCCAATGTTATCTTACTAAACCCACCGTTTGTTTGAATCAATTAAATGTTTTTTTGACATGTCTTTTCCACAGCCCAGATCTGAAACAGGCAGAAGAAATGTCTAAATCAATAACTCTAAGGTAAAGTATATACAGCTCTATAGATTTAAACTTTTTTTTTTTTTTTTTTTCTGGAGCCATTTAGTTATATTTATGTTGTTGGATGGGAGTATGAGAAAAGTCACTCTGAAAAAAAAGAAATGCTTGACAAAAGTAAATAAATAGCAGACCTACATTGCAGAAAAAATACTTGTATTTTTCTTCATTAATGTTCATTGTACCAGTGTGTAAAAGAAACTTAAGTTTTGTAAAAAAAAAATCTAATCCTTTATTAACCTGAAGGAAATAATTAAAGGTAAAACGTAAATTTAACCATTATTTTAGTCCTAATGTCCACCTTCAAAATATTGTTTTTACTGATAGATGTTTGATCAGACTTAATCTTTGTAAACTAATAAGAATCTTTGAAAATAGGATTCAAGAGATTCATGGTGTCCATCAAAGTCAACATGCAGAGATGAGGTAAGCATTCATCGATTTTCAGTTTAGAGATCACATTGACTAATAAGTACACCCACCAGAGGCTTTATTAGGTGTACTCTGTTAGTTATAGTCTGGAGCCTGTTTTGCCTCTGAGCTGGTTAAATTCTAACTTAATTCAAAATTTCTCTTTAAGATCAAGATATATTTCCATATAGTGAAACACATCATAAAAACACTGGCTAAAGAAAAAAAAAACACTGGACATGGCACAGCACTACTGCTGTAGGGCAGGCATTACATTTTCAAACAATCTGAAGCCTCAATTAAGTATGTTTGGGCTTTGATCTATTTTAATGTTTCTTTATTAACCTGATTTGTGTAGTGACAATACATGTGGAAAGACTGAGTTTTACATATAAAGAACAACTTTGTTTCCTAATCAACTTTGATTTAGACGTCTATTTCCAGTGTTTATTTAGTTTAAACTTCCTGGATCAATGTTGGCTTATTTCAGTAATAATTTTTCATGTATTTTTTACAGTAATTTTCTCCAGCATGAGACTGAGAACCTACAATCCTTGTTTCAAAGGTACTTTGTATGCAGTAATAGACAAGAGTTCAAAGTTTATGCAACAGGAAACCCTTTAAAAAAACTTTTACTTTAAATATTTGGACCAATGTGTATTACACTATCTGGATAACATGAGATGTTTTTATTTAAACAGTAAGAATTGTTTCAATGTGCCTGAATTTGTGCATTGAATACTTTCTTATTGTATTTAGTTTAATTATTATACCCTTTCAATAACATATATACAATATAGAAAAAAATCCCAGCATCTTTAAATGTAATTCACATCTTTATGGTCAATTTTAAATGTAAGCCAACAGTCACAACAGTTGATTGTAATCTCATACACCCAATCAGTTCATCCTTCCAGAGCAAGAACCAGGCCACAGGGAAAAAAACTATTCACGGTAAACAGGAAGAAACCAGCAGCAGAACCAGCCCAGCTTTTCCTCACCCAGCTGTAACTTCAGAGGACAGGAAAGTAAAAAAAACAACTGAAGAACTGGAACAGAAGTAATGTATTTGAAAATAAAGAAAATGAATATTTAATAGGGATTGAAGATGTAGTGGATATAGTGGAATAAGGATCAGGACAGTTGGTCTTTGATCAGTTATGCAGACTAAAAATATTGGTTTAAGCATAAAGAAACTTTTCAATAGCATATGTTTATTTGCCCTACATATTTGATCAGAAAATGAAAGATCTGTTATATATCCATCAAAGGTACAATCCACTCATTGTGCTGGAACATCACATTAGCTTTTTTTACTCTAAGGAATAGTTTCACAATATAATAATATACCTAGATAGCCAATGAGAAAGTGAGGTAATCTTAGTGGCTGTTTGAGTAAATAGCTTAATGACTGCAACAACACTATAGCAGTTCCTGCATTTCTGTAGAAAATGATCAGAATAAGAAACATTTTATTTGACATTGATTTTTTTTTAACTAACATTTCATGTTCCAAACAGAATTCATATGAAGGGACAGAAACAGCAAAATCAACATGAAAAAATAAGGTATACTTATTTGTTTTGGGGGTTTTTTAACCCACAAGCTTTAGATCCTCTTCAGGTTATTGTACATGTCTGATTACGCCACTGTGTGATCTTACTGAGGCCAGCCGGTGTTCATTGTGGATGTCTTACACTCAGTTGCAATGTGAGACCTTTTTTCATACTGTCGTTTAATTCACAGATCTGATTTAAAACAAGTGGAAGAAAAGATTAGAAAAGTCCAACAAAGGTACTGTCCACTTTCATTTAATACTGAGACGTATAAAGGAGGTCAGTTTATATAAATCTGCTTTTCTTTTCTAAACAAAGAACAGCTTAAATATGACATACAATAAGTGATCAGTTGTTGTCTGACTTATGAACCCAAAAGAAAAAAAGGACGGAAAAAGTAAATAAAGTGTTAGTCTGATCTATTGAGAATTAGTTTAAAAAATACAAAGAAATTCAAAATACATACTGTAGCAAGTTACTTTTTAGACTAATTAGATTTTGGACTTTTTTTTAGGATTCATCAGATTGAAATCACACAACAACAGAAGCTTGATGAAATGAGGTAAACTGATGGTGACAATGATATGAAATTGTCATATGTCTTCACTTACTGCTGGTTTTGTTATCCTGTAGCGTAACAACATGGGCTTAAAACTCAGATCAACATTCCATTTAATATTCCAAGTCAGTAGAATAAAGGACAAAGACAACATGTTACCTAGCAGAGGAGAGATTTTGTTAAATTAACCATTTCAGGAGAACTTTTGGGACAGTTTGTGCTCGGCATTTACTGTGATCCTCTGGGACAGCACATCAGCTCAGATTAAAGAGAAAGTGATGTAAGAGCAGAGAAGAGAGAAACAAGTGGACAGGGTTTCATGCAAGGCAAAATGCTTTTCTTTCCCTCTATGTCTGCACTCCAGATCAGACGTTATCAAGGATATTTAATAAAGCTGAGTGTGGCTCATTATATCGGATCAACTGAATTTAAACTAAACTGACAACGCTCATCAGCTAACCGTTTGCTGGGGAGATTCCTATGTTTTTATAGCTCTAATGAGATAAACTTTCAGAAACATGTCTTAATCCAAACGGAGGGATGGGTTGGACATCCTGTGTCAAGGTTTCAAAGTTGTGCTAAGGTTGCAGACACTGCCTGTACAATTGTTATTCATAGACCAAAATAGCCTGCAGCAGCTACTTACGAATCCCAGCTCCAGAGAAATTTCTTCAGGAACTCTTTTCAATCCATCAACCACAGCATTGCTCCAGAAGCTGTACTTTGCTCACCCCTCCCAAAAGTGCTGCTTAAAATCTCAAAGGTTTCTTTCAGGAACAACCAGAGCCTTCAGCATATCAGGACAGATCTCGTCCACTCCTAGTGCCCTGCTGCTGAGCAGAATATTACACATCTCAGTAATGTCTGCCAAGATAATGGACTGATCTCCTTTCATCTTCACCATCCTTCTTTTTAAAAACTGAAAATAACGATCCAAAAAGTGTTTGATATCCTCATTTTAGTTCAGCATTGTAGGCCCTGATGGATGCTGTTTTAATTTTTCATTGCAGAGTTTGCTAAAGCATTCAAACTATCTAAAAGTCCTTCTCCATGATCTTCAAACGTTCTCAGAGTTTTCCGGAACTATCATTTTTTGTAATTAATGAACAATGTGATATGATTTGACAAGATTTTTTATTTTATTAAAACAGACAGAGAGAGGTGGCTGAAGAACTTCAAACCACAAGGTAAACATTAATTTAATTATTCATTTATGTATGCATTCAGTTTAAGGGATAGCACAAGAGTGTGAAACTATTTAGATGTCAGAGACAAAAACAGCCCTGCTCCATTTGACTCCATAAGTCATATTTATATTTTTAGACAAAATCATATGCAGTTTCAGAATTAATAAATGTACTGCATCACTAATCAGTCCCTCCAGGGTTTTGCAGACCTTTTTGTGATTGTTGTGGCCTAAAAAGCCTGATGTTGTGGCAGGATTTGTGAAAGATTGAAACAAAAGTTGCAATGTTTTTATGTGTGACTGTCTTTTTTCCGCTAATTACATTAAAATTGTTTGAAAAGTAAGCATTTTTGAAGCATTTATATATATATATATATATATATATATATACATTGTCACAAAAACCTTAGCTAAATAAAATGACTTTAAATGTAATTTTAACAGATGAAAATTCTAAAATGTGATCAGCTCAGATTGGGTCACCACTAGAGGAACATCTCTGCTTTTATTTTGATGCTATACCATCATTTGATTGTGGCGTGTTGAACCAAGGAAAGAACTAAAACCTGCAGGACACTGGCCCTCAATGCCTGGATCTGGGGATCCCTGCCATAGACTGCTAATGCAATAGACTATCCCTCGGGTGACGTCGCCCATAGGTTTCTGAAGAGCAGAAGATGAAGCCAACTGGGCGGTCCCACCATCTTGTCCGCATCACTTGCCTCATTACTCTCAGAAAATCAAAAAATGGGCAAAGAGGTGGAGCTGAGAGTGGCGCTGTGAGGGTGGGAGCGGCTGGTTGACGCTCCAAGCAAACATTGTTATAAGCTAGTCAGAAGCTAGTCCGAAGCTAACTGAGGCTAATGTAGGCTGCAGCCGGTTTCAGCCAGAAGACCACGGTTGAGAGACTCTTGCCCCTTTTCCAGTAGGGCTGCTTTAGACCCAGAAACACACCTCGTGGGTGGAACATATCAGCTCTTGTTATTGACATAACAAGACCCGAACCAGTTGGGTCAGTACGGCCTAAAACAGGATGGTAGACATGGGTGGGCTTAGCTTAAAAGCTGCAGCAAAAAGCAGTCACTTAAAGTCATCATAACAACACAGATCTACTCAAAAGTTAAGCCTTTTGACTCACCTCACATCTCTCAGACATCCATTAGTTCATGCCTCCAGCTCCTTAACTGTGTTCCTCATGCCACTATTGATCTAACCAGCGATCATCCGGTCTGTTGAGACTGCGACTCTGTAGTCTTCCAGCCGACCAGATCTAGCCGAATCCCGCTCTCTGACACCACGGCTCGACGCGTCTTCCCGGTCCTGGCTATTTTGCTGCTTTTTGCTACCTAACCGGTGGCAACTCCACCCCGCGTGTCGAAGGAGATAATAGCTCTGATCTGAACGCCATCTTTGTCCAATAAGTGCACGATTAACATCCGAAACCGAACAAAAACTGCAGACGCAACTGATACTGGAGCTGAGAGACACGAAATGACTGAAATCTTAACGTTATTCCCAAGCCTGAGCAAACAGAGGGGGAAAGCAGATTATGGTGCAAGCTATTAGCTACCATTAGCCACCAGGGTTGCCTAGACGGACTTGTCAATCAAACGGATGAGCCCTTAATTATTCATAATTTGAAGATTCAATTAGTTAGGAGTTATTTAGTTATTATTTAGGAGTTAGAAAAAAATGCACCCCATTCAGAGTTGTCATGACCGTAAACCTGAACTATCTAACCTAAAATGGTTTTTTGAATCAGGCTGTAAACATGTTTATTTTTGCTGTGAAGTTGGCCTTTTTAACCATGGAAGACTAAACTGCTTTTCCCTGTGGTGGCGAGCCAGGCTCTAGTTAATAGGTAAATGAGCCCTGTTTTTTTTGTTTTTCATGTGTTATGATTTATTTTAGGTCTGTTCTAAGACAAAAGGAGGAAGAGCTAAAATCATTCAAAGACAGGTATAGTACTCACATTTTAAAGCTCTCAAAGAGAAGTGTTTTGCAACCTGGACCTTATTTGTATCATGCATTACGTCCATTTACTCGCCCAGATAAGTTTGGAGCCTCTTGGAGTACTTTGGGAGATGTTTATATCCAGTCAAAATCAGTGCATATCCATATAATCTAAGTAGATGAGGCAACGGAATAGGGTTGTGCCGATGGACGATGACATCGTTCATCGGCACAACCCTATTCCGTGATGGCTGACCAACATCACAATGGAAAGCCACCATCGTGATGCCACGCCCCCCACCCTGTCAGACACGCACTAATCCTATAGTCTCTTCTATAGTTTAACTAAAACCTTACCAGGGACTGCTTGGTAAACATTGAGAACATAACTAACTAATGAGTGCAGCACAGTGAAAACAAAAATTATATATATTTTGCAGGTTCTCATTTGGGATAATTTATAATAAATCGCTGCAGTGGGCCACTAACATTATTCGGAATCTACCTGTCAAGATGTTACTGGCACACAGGATGCGGCATAATGTAAAAGACCAAGTCCTCTCAGATTAACCAGATTTGACCGGAGTTCCAAATTTTTCAATTCAATTCAGTTTATTTATATAGCGCCATTTCACAACAGATGTCATCTCAAGGCACTTTACAAAAAGAGTTATTGCAATACAATGTTTAGTGTAGAAATTACAGAACCACAGAAGATTGCGTCGTGGAATTCTCAGCAATCCCTCATACTGAGCAAGCATGCAGCGACAGTGGGAAGGAAAAACTCCCTTTTAACAGGAAGAAACCTCCGGCAGAACCAGGCTCAGCACAAGCGGTTATCTGCCGCGACCGTCTGTGGCTTGGAGAATACATAACAGAGACACAGAAAGAGCAATAGAACTGATGCACAAGTTTGTTGCAGGACGTGGAGAATTTTCCGTCACTGCAATGCCATCTTAGTCAGGGTCGTCAAGCAGGGCTAATCCGGAGCACCTACTATAATAGAAAACAGGTTAGTGCTTGAATTGACAGCACATCATGCAGTTGGGGAGAAGTAGGAGAGAAAGTAGGAACAGACCCTAATAATGTCCTCCAACAGCCTAGCCTAAAGCAGCATAGCTACTAACATTAACCTGTCTCCTAGCTACTAGGAGACCTGGCTACCAACACTCTGTCTGAGTCCTCCTGACCCGTGGACGGTGTAGGGCCGGTAACGGCCCCCGTCATGCCGGGGTCTTCTCGGAGTCGGGTTGTTTGAGAATGCAGCCCAAAGTGGGTGGTAAACTCCATCTAAGGCTAAATACCGGCACGAGACCGATAGTCGACAACTATCTTAAGGAAAAATAGACAGAACTGAGAGGACAGAGTTGAAGAGGGCGAGAAACGTTTAAGAGATAAACGGGTGGGGTCCGCACAGTCTGCCCAGGGGATTCAACCCGGCAGGTAATGGGCGGCCGCACTGTGCGGGAGGATCCCCTTGAGGGACCTCTCTCCGGCGCTGGCTGGCCCCTGTGGGGCGCATTTCTTCCGCGGCGGTAAGCAGCGACCGGCTCCGGATCTTTACCTGGCTTACATTAATCTATCTCTACCTAGCTACTCTACCTCTTCCTATCTCTTCCTAACTTTTGACACTCTGCCTGACTACTAACATTATGTCTCTTCCTATCTACCTGTCTGACCTGACTCTAACTACCTATAAACATATCTCTAACTGTAAGCTTTGTCAAAGAGGAAAGTTTTTAGCCTAGTTTTAAAGATAGACAAATTGTCTGCTTCACGAACCAACCCTGGGAGCCGGTTCCATAGGAGGGGAGCCTGATAGCTGAAAGATCTGCCACCCATTCTACTTTTAGAAATCCTAGGAACTACCAGTAAACCTGCAGTCTGAGAGCGAAGGTCTCTGTTAGGAACATATGGAACAATCAGGTCTCTTATGTATGATGGAGCTAGATTATTAAGGGCTTTATATGTCAGAAGGAGGATCTTGAATTCTATTCTAGATTTTACTGGGAGCCAGTGAAGAGAAGCTAAAACAGGGGAAATGTGATCTCTTCTTTTAATATTCATCAGAATCCTAGCAGCAGCATTTTGAACTAACTGAAGACTTTTAATTGTATTCTGTGGACTACCTGATAATAGACAGTTACAGTAATCCAGCCTTGAAGTAACAAAGGCATGGACTAGTTTTTCAGCATCATTCCTGGACAGGATGGTTCTAATTTTTGCAATATTCCTAAGGTGAAAAAAGGAAATCCTACAGACTTCTTTAATGTAAGTTCTAAATGACATATCTTGGTCAAAAATGACACCGAGGTTTTTTGCTTTATTACTGGAGGCTAATTTAATGCCGTCCAGGTGAAGGGGCTGACTAAGTAGTTTCTTTTTCAGAGCTTCTGGTCCAAAGACGACAACTTCTGTTTTATCAGAATTTAGAAGCAAGAAGTTTAGAGTCATCCAAGTTTTTATGTCTTCCAGACATGCCTGTAGTCTACCTAACTGATTGGATTCATCAGGATTATGAAAATATAGCTGTGTATCATCTGCGTAACTATGGAATTTTATCCCATGCTGCCTAATTATTTTACCAATAGGAAGCATATATATAGTAAAGAGAATCGGCCCAAGCACTGAACCCTGTGGTACTCCGCAAGTAACTATTGAGGTTGAGGAAGATCTATTGTTTACCTGAACAAACTGAAATCTGTTAGACAAATAAGATTTAAACCAACCTAGTGCTGTTCCTATTATACCGACACTTTGAAGCCTTTCTATGAGAATATTGTGGTCAACAGTGTCAAAGGCAGCACTGAGATCTAACAGGACCAGAATGGTCACCAGTCCATTGTCTGAGGCTATGAGAATATCATTAGTAACCTTCACCAGAGCTGTTTCAGTGCTGTGATGAGCTCTAAAGCCTGACTGAAACTTCTCAAACACTCATTATTGTTTAAATGCTCACATATCTGGTGTGCAACTATTTTCTCAAGAATTTTAGATAAGAAGGGAAGATTAGATATCGGTCTATAGTTAATTAAGTCGTTTTGATCAAGAGAGGGTTTCTTAAGTAGAGGTTTAATTAGATTAAACCTCTATATAAGATTATAATAATATAATATATCAGATTAACCAGATTTGACCGGAGTTCCAAACATTTGTCCAGTAAATTGAAAACTGGACAACGTGACCGTCAAGATGCTAATTTTTTTTTCTAGCGGTAAAATGTTCGGTTTAATCCGTTCGAGGTTTAATAAGCTGTCAATAAAAATATACTCTTGGGCTCGGGCTGAACTGTCTCGGGTTCAGGGGTCTCATTTATAAAACATTGCGTAGAATCCCTTCTAAAAGTGTACGTACGACCAAAACAAAAAGTTTGCGTAAGCCAAGAAGATTTCGGATTTATAAAACCATGCCTACGCACAGGTGTGAGCAATTTCCCCTTTATTAATCACAGTCTTCTTGGAAGTTTGGGCACGTGAATTTGGCTCATATCCCGCCCTGAACATGCCCAAATCTGGCTATAAAAGGTCAATGCAAAGCAGGACATGAATATTGATGTATATGAAGAAGAGCGGAAATATGGCAACAACAAAAGAAAAACAAGAAGAGAAACTTTACAGAGATGTTGATTGAAGTGCTAGTGGGTGAAGTGGAGGCTAGAAGAGAGATTTTATTTGGTGGACACAGCAGCGGTACCCGAAATAAATTTTAAAAAATGGTCGTACCTCAAAGTCGAGGAAAAAAAAATACTTGCCTCCCACCGCCAGAGTGGGTCTGCTACTGGAGGGGGTACGTGTACACCCGAGCTGACACCAAATTTGAGCATACTTTAAGGAGACAGACTAATATGCCGTGTCTTTTCAGCTCTTAGGTGGCGGGGATTAGGAGGCTGAGGAAGATGAGGTTCCCCAGCGTCTAGTGATGGCCATTGGTACCTTAAATGATACAATAAAACAATTTTACATCCTGGCCGATCCTTGCTCCCTGGGTGAAGGCTTCCTGTCGAGGAGGAGGCGGCTGTGGGTCAGGATTCTCATGCTGGGGAGGGGGTAGGCCAGGAGGGAGGGGAATTTCCTCGGACGGGGCCCTAGTAGTAATATGGGTGGAGTCAATTGCGCCGATTATGTTTGGGAAACCGGACATTGCTGCAAATTGCGTCTTAATTTCGGCCTGCTCCCCCACAGTATATGCAAACGTGGTGTATTGCCTGCTCATTTTAATGATCCCATCCAAGACTGCAGGCATTATCGTGCTCAGATAAATTTTATGTATCTATTTTAATATTGAAAAATGTTTTTAGAAGAGCTATAGCTCACTGGAAAGCTACAATATAGATTTCATTGCTGGCTTGGATGTTTACAATAACATGAATCCATAATAATTGTTTGGTGTGAGGTGAAATGATATGTGTGGAGGACTAATATGCAGTCTGGCTGCAGTTCACCACCTCACCAACTGCGTCGTCGATTCCCTGATCTCCAAAATGTCCGTACGCACGGGTCAGAGTTGGCGTGTAGGTGGGCACATTTTCCCGTCAAGTCTGTTTTTTATAAATCACAAATTTTGCTTTGAAAGTGGCGTACGCCAGTTTCAGGCCCTGTTTTGTCCGTACGCAACGTTTATAAATGAGACCCCAGGTCGTTTCAAGGCCAACTTTTAAGGCACGATTACAGCTCTACGGCGCACACGTATCCAGCGGCAGACAGGCGGCACGAGGCAGGCAATTACCAATTCACCTGTTTTGTGAAGCAAAGATCACCGCAAAACTTTCGCTATGCGCACTATAAGTCAAGGCTGCCTGGATATCGGTGCCTGCCTTTTTTTTCCAGCTGTTTTTGGCTGAAAGGGGGAATGAGAGCGTCAAAGGAGATCAACTGTTCAACTGTCAGCTGACGTAGTGGAGTATGCTCGGTTGGAAGAAATTATTATAAGGCTGTTACCTCGAAGGAGAACGACCTGCAGTGAATTTATTATCTAAAGCTTAATCCTCTTATTTAGAAGGTAAAAGGAATAATGCCCTTTTTTCAGTTTAATGGTTTGAAAAGGTCCAGCATGATGCCAAAATCCGTGCGCACATAAAAGCGTGAGTATGGATTTCAAATCCATTTGACAGTTTGCAAATCACAAAATGCTTGTATAAGTGTAGTAAAATTATCAAAGCACAGTTTACAAAATTAAGTTTACTTTTTTTTTGCTGTATGTTAACATTTTTAGGCCAGTGTGAAGAGATAAGTGAAAAAAAAGAAGAAAAGAAGACGTCCCCCTCGCCGATGTCGTCGTCCATCACGATGTTTTACTGTAAACGTTAACACTCAATTTGGGGGACATCGCCCAACCCTACAATGGAATGGGCAGTCTCTAAATAAGGCATTATCTGCCACAAAATTCCTTCATTTAACCAATGTTTTGTTGTGAATCGCTAGCACTATTCCACTGTGAGCTTGAAGCTTGGAAGTATTTTTTTTTTATCATCCGGGGTTTTTACAGGCTTTTAATAGAGCCGTGTTGAAATAATCGAAAAATCGATTCTGAATCTATACATATAGAAATCGAATCGATTCACAAGTTCAAAAATCGATTTTATTTTTTAGAATAATTTGCCCTTCTTAAAGTTGAAATATTATATAGATATATTATATAGATATACGCTGATCGCGAAGGGATAGAAACTAGTACCAAAGGACTCCAAGTGGCTCCAAACTTGTCAGGGTGAGTAAATGATTGTAATGTATACTAGAAATAAGGCCCAGTGTTTGCATTTAGCAAATTTGGTGCTGAATACACAAAAAAATAAACATGAGCTGCGTTTGATTAAAGGTCTTCATTTTAGTTTTAGATTACTAACCATTAAGTCGGTTCACAGAGTGGCCCTGGAAGTTGCTCCCTCAATAAAAACAGGAAACACAATGAGCCTCAACAGCCCAGTCAGTAAAAACAGAATAAAAGAGATGTATGAAATTCTGAGATGTGATTGGCCAACAATCAAGGAAAATCTGAAATCAAATGGGAAAAAATCAGATGCTGTCAAAATTTGTATTCAGGTAAGATTAAGTTTGCATTTCATTATTTCATTTTAAAACAGCCGTGGAAATTAATTAAGCTGTTTTTTCTACAGGAACACTTTTCAAAGGCAAAAAACGATATGGAGGACAAGAAGAAGATGATATTTGAAGTTTTTGACTTGAAAAATGGAACAGATTCTCCAAAGGTATATAATTTTTTTTTTACTGAAATAAATCTGGATTATTTATGATTGTGCTGCTGATCTGAATATGAAACTTCTGTTTCAGGTTAAAGAATATATACAATTAACAATTCAGAATCTGCAGTTGGCGCTCTACAATCAGAAACATGACGACAGTTCACAAGTTTGTTTTATTTAAGAAGAATTACTAAAGCGCATCATGTTGGTTTTTAAATGCATTTACGAAAGAAATTTATCTAGACTCCTCCAGCTTCCATAAATGTTATTTCTTTTCTATAGGAACCCTCCTCTTCACATAAAACTGAAGAAAGTAAAGATATGATTGAATATTTGGCCTCTGAATGCTACTGGCTTGGTTGTCTGATGGCTTTGAACAACCCTCCCATTCATCCTGACTGGGCGAATCACCCTCCTTCAATGGACAAATGGGACATTCTCCCCCGAAATGTTGTAGCAGTCTCTGAAAAGAAGGAAGAAACTGTCAAGGAACAAAGTACGGCATCACGTTTTTTCAGGAAGTTGTTCACTTCCTCATGAATCTTGGATCAGTGCGTTACTGAATTCTCAGCCATCTGAGACTTACCAACTTTTCTTTCTCCTGAATAAAATCTTTAGACAATGGAAAACGCTTATTAGATTTAATGAAAAAAAATAAAAATGTTACTTTTTGTACATGATTAAGGTCTCAGATCAAATCTTACTTTTAAGGTCCATTACAGTTTAATTAGTCAACTTTATTAATAGTATATACCACATAGCAGCAACAAGGCAGTTCCAGTTCCGCGTAGAATGGTTGCTTCCGTGAAGTCCATTAATTCCTGATAATGGACACCTCGAAGGGCATTATCCCGCTTATACAATGGTCATTTAAGAGAGAAAAAATATTTAATCAATTAAAAATACTTTAATGTGTTTTAGAGTTAAAATCGTGAGGTTTTTTTTATAAGCCGAGCACACTATTTAATATCTCCCATATACAGGCGTTGCCAAGTAACGTGGCCACAGCAATGAATCAACTGTGAAATAACATTAAGTCTCCATTTCCATTTGAGCCAGGGCAATAATTTAGAACTGTCATCAGGCAATTTGACAGGACGTCTTTCCCAGGTGTACATTATCACTTTTTAACATACACCCTCCAGCCAATCAGAATCGAGTATTCACCCAAACCATGGTATAATTGATAATAATTATTTGACATTTTTCAGATAAAATCAAATTTTTGGTTTGAAGTGTTGAATCCCAGCATCTGATATGTGAAATGTTAAACAGGTGAAGTCCTGATGTGACTTTTTTTGGCTTTTTTAATGTCTTCACATTGGTTACAGATAGTAAGCACTTGATGCCATTCAGGGGATGTTTCTTTATGGGTTATAGTTTTAGTCCTATAAAAATATTTTTTATGTACTTAAACAATACTAATATTTGTATAGAAACCAATACACTCATACATTCAAACATCAGTATATGCAACTTTCATACATTTGAAGACTGTCTCCTAATCAATAAAATGTATCGGTCAGTAAGTTAATGGTGGTGTCAAAATTAAATAGTTAATGTTGTTACAATTCAGTGTACATTCAATCACTTGTTCTACATCTTTTCTATAATTTGATCATGAAAATGCACTGAAATAAGGAAAAGGGACAAAATTTGATATTTTGCTGTGAAGGATAATTTAACCCCAAAATTAGTTTTTTGTATACTTTTCTTTTGATATTATATATAACTAGTGAAAGTAATGGGATGTTCTTTAAGAAAAATATTTAATCATGACTAACATTGCACTGCCTACAAAAATGGGAGTTCAGAATTGTTTTATCAAACAATGCATTATTTGGCCTATCTTTAATGATAGTGTCTAAAACATCTGTGTAGTCATTAACTGTAACAAATATTAATAATCAATTAATAATATTCTGTTTGAAGTGGTAGAGGTAATATTAGAACAGCTTGTTTTTATAACATTTTTGTGCTGTGTAAAAGTTTGTGGTTGTACCAAAGACTGCCTGTAAAGGGCACTGTTGATCTGAGCCTCTCATCTGTCAGTAGAAGGAAGAACCAGAACAGATTTAGAAAACTGCAGCTGTTCAACATTGACACCTGAGCTGACCAGCTGTAACTGTTGCAAAACTCCCGAAACGGAAATGGATCCTCCACCAGTAACAGTACCTAGATAATTAACTGAATGTGTGATGGAATTATGCATCTCATTACTGCAGCTTTTGATTCTAAAACATTTAGCTTCTCTGCAGTTAGACTTAAAACACAGTTTGTTTCTCCATGTGATCTTTGCAGAGATACTCCTGTTTTCGGTTTCTGATATTTAAAATAAAATAAAATAAAATAACCCTCCTGTCAAAAACAATTGCAATTTATGTGCAGTTTACGCTTGAAACTTGTTTGTCTTATGCCATTAAAGTCTCTTTCTGCTCCCTAGTTTTTTGCACTTGGGTCATCTTTAAAATACCAAAGCTAGGCAATTAAACTATTATGAATTAGATTTTTATTTACAAACATCTGTTAATTTTTTTGGAAGACCTGATGTGGTCTTCCAAACCCACAGTGTTAAAAACCCACACAGGACCAACTTTACATCATTTTTTAATGGCAGTCTGTTTGCAAACAAATGCTTGACCTTGCTGTCTAGCTGTAGAGCAAAAGTAGTTAAAAAATAACAGCTAGATATTTACCCAAAATCTTTAGCGTTGAATAAAATTTTAGTTATGTTTACACACCAAAGCTTCTACCATTATTATTGTTGACCATGCCTATTTCTTTATGATCAAAGATAACTTATTTTCTGATGGTTACTTCCCGCTGCATAATATACCATGTCACAAAACTCAAATAATCCCAAATAGCTTTCTTGAAAATTATGGGTTTAGCAGAACACAAGATCTTCTTTATTGATGTACGGTTAACACATCTGCAGTATCTGCTTGATGCTATCAGGTCAGTAAGGAAAGGAAGACAGCCTTCAGATCAAATATGGAGAAGCTAAGAGAGCTGTGCAAAATGAATGTATCCAAGAAGAAGAAGGAGAACCAGCAGGACATTTGTGAGGTTAACAAGAGTATGAAGATAACGCTAGGCACAAACAGAGTCCTCAGACTGGTGGGTGAAAGTGTTGAAACAGTTAACAGGTTTGATCAGTAAGGGGCTGAAAACTCAGCTGAAAACTTTAAACTGATGTACACTCAAATCTTATCTAAATCACCAACATCCACCAACACACACTCAGTAAATAAACTGACAGATGATTTACAATCCAAAATCTCAGACATGATGGATAAGATTGCGCCTCTTAAGGTTAAAACCACCTCTAGTAAAAAGAAGTCTGCGTGGAGAACAATCCACCGGTATGTAATAAAAAAAGGGAATGCCAGCGCGCTGAGAGAAAACGGGGGAAAACTCGACGCCATGTTCATTATGAGATATATAAAGAGAGATTGAACAAGTATCAAGCAACTTTAAGGGGTGCAAGGGAATCATTGTTTTCTAAGATTATTCACAGAAACAACAATAATGCTAGAACATTAGTTGCTACAGTGGAGAGACTAACTACACCTCCAGTGACAGCACCCCCTGAACTAAACTCCACCAGGGCCTGTAATGAATTTACCAGCTTCTTTACTGAAAAGATCTTGAACATCAGAAGATCAGTACCTCAGTTCCAATCCCAATACCAACTATGAGCCCATTTAACACCAATGCAGAGAAAATTACTCACTTCCAAACAATAAATCAAACAAGCTTTGATGAAGTTATTGACAAACTAAACTCTGCAACCTGCTGCTTAGATATCTTACCAGCAAATTTTCTAAAAAAAGGTCCTCCCAGCAATCAGAGCGGATCTGATCAAAATAGTTAACGGATCCCTCCTATCAGGTGTTTTCCCCAAAGCATTAAAAACAGCAGTTATCAAACCAATACTAAAGAAGAAGAACCTAGACAGCACGTTGATGCAAAGCTACAGACCAATCTCTAATCGCCCATTTATCGGTAAACTTATGGAAAAAGCTGTATTCCAACAATTAAATAGCTTCCTAGCAATGAACAACGGCTTTGATATTTATAAGTCTGGTTTTCGTAGGTACCACAGCACAGTGACTGCCCTCGTCAAAGTTTTCAATTATATCCATACAAATACTGACCGTGGTAAAACCACAGTACTGGTACTATTAGAACTGGGTTGGACTCTCGGGTACAATACTCGACTGGTTCAGATCCTACCTTAAGAACAGGAACTTCTTTGTGTTATGTTATGTTAACACAACTATGCTGACGACACTCAGCTTTATACCTCAATGTCACCAGGTGATGTTGAACCTGTCCAAATCCTCAATTAAAGCATTGAGCAAATTAAAAGCAGAATGTCTCATAATTTCCTCCAACTGAAAAAACAAACAAAACTGAAGTGTGTCTCTTTGGACCCGAAAAAGATTGATTAAATATCAGTACACAGCTTCAGGTGGTCCAACTAGAAACTAGTAACCAGGCCAGACATCTAGGTGTAATAATGGACTCAGACCTGAACCTCCAGGGTCACATAAAAGCAATAACAAGGTCAGCTTTCTATCACCTGACGAACATTTCTAGGATTAAAGGAATGATTACTGTAACAGTATCTTCACAGGTCTACCTAAAAAATCAGTCAGACAGCTGCAGCTGATCCAGACCGCTATTGCTCGTGTTCTCACTAGAACCAAGAAAATAGAACACATCACCCCAGTTCTAAAGTCCTTACACTGGCTGCCTGTAGCTCAGAGAATAGACTTAAAAATGCTTTTATCAGTTTATAAATCATTGAATGGGTTAACACCAGAGTACATTAGAGATCTGCTCTCACGGTACAAACCATCCAGATCACTCAGGTCTTCCAGCTCTAGTTTACTAATCGTCCCTAGAACCAGAACTAAACATGGGGAAGCAGTTTTCAGTTTCTCTTCTCCTCATTTGTGGAACAAACTGCAAAGCTGCAGAGACACTGAACTCTTTTAAATCTAAACTTAAAACTTACCTATTTAGACTCGATTATAAGTACCTGTTTTTACTCTCTTGTTTTTAATTGTCACACAAATTATTGTCTTAATTACTGTAAATGCTTTCTTGTGTTAAAAACGTTTAGCTTTCTTCAGCAAGATCAGTTAATGAACTAAAACTGTGTTTTTCACTCACTCGTCCCTACATTAATGTATTTTCTTAATTATTTTGTTATTGTAACTGGTCATTTGTATTCTAATCATCAAACTGATTTATGCTGTGAACCAGTCTTAATCATGTAAAGCACCTTGAATTGCCCTGTGTTGAAAGTGTGCTATACAAATAAAGTTGTCTTGTCTTGCCTTAGTTACACAAATTTTTTTTGTGCAAAACTGAGGTTTTCTTCTGTGATTCAGGCTCTCGTTTACACGAGAATAGTGTGTCGGGGGCAGCTTTTCAAAAACAGCTAAACAGAGTGGAGAATTGCGACAGCGCTGGGTGATTTGTTGTCATGTAAACGCAAGGCTGGGGACTTTCGAAAACAATGGCGTCACTGCCAGCTGCTCAGGCCATATTGAACTTAAACACTTCAACTTTCTTCAACTCTTTGGCCGTTTTTTGTGGCCGTGCCAGAATACAGCCAGAGAAAATGCAAATTTCTTCTGTTCAGATGCCACGTATTTGACCCGTACTGCAATCCAGTGTTTTACTACACCTAAAAAGCAGGTAGCGGTATAAAAATAAGTCTGTAGTTATCCAACAAACAAGAGAGGGAGAAGTACCAACGTCATAAAATGAGCGACAGCCTAGAATGTAAACAAACTGCTCTACTGGTCAGCTGCTACCTGAAGCCATCTATAGGGTGAGTGTTGTCGTAAACCCGCCGTTTTGTAATCTGCTGTGTTGCTGTGGGATGCTTGAATCGCGTTGTTTTGGTATTTTTATGGTCCCGAGGTGATTCTGTCATTTCGGCCAGCTGTGTTGTCTTTTCCGCGTGGAGCGCGTCTTTTGTCTTGAGTACAGCCAGAGTACGGGTTGTGTTCACATGAACCGTGGCCGCCGTACCTGGACTCGGATACGACCTCCAAGGCAGGTCTCTCTGACCGTATCCGGGCACGGTCCAGTCTGTGTTCACATGGTACGAAATAAGTGGATTGTGATCAAATACGGTATCCGAGTACAGACTCCCGTACCATGTGAAAACTCCCTTTTTCTACATAAGGAGGAGGAAACCGGGGGAGACTCCATAGAACACTGCATACATGGGGCACACAGCCATCTAAAGGCCTAGCATTTGTACTACATCGTTTTCAAAGAGATCACTAGCTCTGTTGTGTAAACGCAGTGTCATTTTTATCCGTGTATTAAAAAATAACGGTAACGTCATGTAAACAGTCCCTAACTCTTTTCCATTCCAGTCTTCCCTGCTGCAACCGCCCTCATCTTTGACAACTTCCTGCTTTTCTTCCCAGGAGTTTATACCTCTCAGCTCCCAACTATAACCCACCCTCTCTGCTCAAGAAGACTCCATCCCACAGTTCCCCACTCCCATTACCTTCCAGTCCCTGACCAAACATCCAAAAGACCACAGTCAGTGCATTTACACGCAGAAAGAAAAACTTAAATTATTACCTTAGTCCGACTGAAATCAGACTTTTGAAATGCATGTATACACCTCGAATCGAACCGAACTGAAGTTTCAGAAGCTCGATTAAGCTACCCAGATAATGCGAATGGTAAATGGACTTCTCTGTAACCAACTACCCCACTCCCGCCCGTACTCGTGCACCCCCTCAGGAAGTTATGAGATGAGGAACGGTAACTAAGCAACAACAACAGTAGTAGTATAAGAAGAATAAGACCATCAAGACAGAAGGAAGCGGCCAATCAGTGCATGTTTGGACTAATGGAGAGACGATGCATTGTAATTGTGAATATCCTACTTTTAATCGATCTGCTTATCTCCCACCAGCCTCTGTTTACACCCTGAGTGCAGCTCGAAGCTAACCGCTTTAAGGCTAAAATGTAGGGGCGCATGTCACCATTTATATTCGCGGAGTCGAACGTACTTCATTTAATAATTTGATTTTCTGAGTTACATATAAACTGGGACTCGGCTCTCAACAGGAGGCCAGCCCTTATTCATATTAATACAAAAAGCTCAATTTAGATGTAAACGTACTGACTGACTACAGACCTGTAGCACTAACAGCTCATCCGATAAACACCCTTGTTGAGGGTGTTTATCAGTAAACCTCTGTTGAGAACCAACAGAGGTTGGTTCCTCAAACATCTATTTCCCTTGGTGAGGTCTTCACTGAATCCTCTGCACGATGCCTCTGTCTCCTGCACGGAGCGCTGATCAACTGGAACTGGGAAGCATGGTGAAGATATTCTTCTGTGCTTTATCCAGTTCTTTCAATACCATCCAGCCGGGAATTCTGGTGGACAAGTTGGAGTAAACCACCACATGTTGCAGTGAACACTGGACTACCTCACCAGCAGCACACAGTATGTGAGAATACAAGTCTGTATCTCTGACACGCTGTTCTGAAGAGTCCTTATAGGGAATTTATTTGTATGCTGGCATTGTTCCTTTTCAGCCTCTATACTGCAAACTTCTCCAACAACTCCCCACACTCCCATTTCCAGAAGTTCTCAAATGAAGTTGCCATAGTCAGCCTAATCACACGAGAGGGCGACAGTGGACTCATTATTTATGGAATGGTACCAGTCCTGAAAAACAGGGGGAAAACAATGTAGCGAGTCATTGCGATTTCTGCAGGCACAGATACCCCAAACTGACATACCACAGACCACCTTTCTTAAGTTAACTTGCTCAGATTCACCTTTCTTCGATCAAAGCAGTTTTTGGAGTAACAACATTTACAACTAACATTTTTTAGGTAACAGAGTAATCTAATTAATTACTTTTGCTATCGTAACGCAGTTACCATTACTGGGGATGTAAAGTGAGGCATTACTATAACGTGGTAGAATAAAGCACAGCCGTGTCAGGCTTTCTGACAGACACACTTCAGCTGCAGGGAGAGAGCGGGTGTTGGTAATGACGACATAGCAAAAATGATGATGATTTGCTGAGGGGCAGATACCCTGAGTGCTCTTTCTTTTTTTTCTTTTTTTTTTACGTGCCGTGTCTAGCAGTTTGCCACTCAGAATTGGTGTCTGAGTACCAAGTACAAGCCCAACAGATTTACTTTCCCAAGCAGAATATTACAGCTTCGCTGTAATACTCCACTTGATGTATATGTATTAAAAAATCTTTATTAGTGATTACTGAGGGTTCAATTTCCTGAAGTCATGGACACGAAACCGTGACAAGAAGGAAGAAAGGAAGAGGTGAAGAAAAGAAACCGCACCAGCAGAGGCGCGAACTGACGACACAAGACAGGGAGGCAAACAAGGAACACAAGAAAACATCCCAGTCCTCTGCCGGATGGCAGAGAAGCGGTAAAACAAAACAAACAAAAACAACAAACTAAACAGAACCACACCAATAGTTCAGATCAAGTAATAAAAACCAAAAATTACACATTCACTACACACAAGCATGGATTAATGAACACAAATACTAATGTTTCTGGTAAGCTCCTGGTAAAAGCTAACTAATGACAATAATCTCAGCTCAAGATATGTCCGTCCAAACCAATGTCCCCACACCTATGTGTGTGTGCGAGCATGCAGGTCTGGATAACGGTGTGTCCAGACCAAACGCAATAGGAGCGACTGGAGCTTCAGGTTTAGATGCAAAATCAATGGCGGAGCGCGATGAAGCGCGACTTGGGGTCCCGCGACTCTTCAGAAGCAGATTTGCGTCGCGAAAAAGCTTTTCTGCCTGATTCGCGCGAACAATTCGCGCTACAGATGCGATGGAAAATTTGCGCTGCTTTTTATGTGGTGCATTTTGTGCATTCGCGCTCATGGCGTCTATCGCTCGAGTTGGAAAAATCTGAACTCCAGCGTCAAATCGCGCCGCGACAACCAATCAGGAGACAGAGTTTCAGTGATTCTGTGACTGTCATGGAGTTTATTTGTTTGTTTATTTGTTTATTTATTTGTTTATTTGAGTCACATGGAGGAAATACTGATCAACACCGTGGCTAATTACACCGAGCTACATGACACCAGCAGTTTTCAATCCAGAGACAAGAAAAAAAAATATTATAAATCGGTGATACTATTTAGACAGGAATGCTCTTTAGAGGTTTGTGGGTGGCTCTTAAAAGAGCTGTTTGTTGCTGTAAAAGCACGTCTCGGCCTAGAAGTGAGCCTTAAAACGGCCTCCTCACCTGGTTTCCTGGTAGCAGCTCCCGCAGCACGTCCCATGCTGTTTAAATATTATAAACTTTTACGAGCCGCAGACAGATGAACAGCTGCTCAGAAATGTAGTTGGTGTTTCGGCAGGCGAAGCTTGGAACTTCACAGCACAAACTGGGCGAGCAAGACACGTTCTCCAGGCGGCGAGGAGCCGGTGTTTATGAGAGGCTCGCTACTGTTTATGGATCCCTCCGCCCTAGCTAGACTGTATCCGTAGCTCACCAAACCCCCAGTGCAGCGGTCTTAGCTCTACAGGAGGCCAGGCCGAACACGTAATCCACTCTGTCCACTGTTAGCTCGGTCCATAATCCACCGCCAGCTGCACTGTAGCCCCAGGCTAGCTCCGCTGAAGCCCGGGCCAAACACGCTGTCCTCCGTCAGCTCGGTCCTCCTACGCCAGCTGCACTGTAGCCCCATCTCCGCTGAAACCTGGGCCGAACACGCTGTCCTCCGTCAGCTCGGTCCTCCTACGCCAGCTGCACTGTAGCCCCAGCTCCGCTGAAACCTGGGCCGAACACGCTGTCCTCCGTCAGCTCGGTCCATAATCCACCGCAGATGCACTCTGACCCCAGCTCTGCTGAAGGCCAGGTCGCGCCTGAAAATACCACATTTGAAGCACGACCAGTTCGCGTTGTACAAGCTTCAAGGTGCGAATGTGCACGCGAACAGCTAGGCATGTGTCGCGCTTCAAATTCGCTCCTATCGCGTTCAGTGTGGACACAACGTAAGGTTTCCCCATGCAAGTGACTGATAGCGGGTGTAAGGAACCGTCAATCCGTCCTACAGGAATCGACACAGACATGAAGGAGGCAGGAGACGCATGCATCCAGAGTCCCACAGAGCGCAGGAGCCGCCGGCGGAACCAGCGCAGGGCCGATCACCCACCAAGAGAGGAACAGATGGAAGCCCCAGGGGAACACCAAGCAGCCGCAATGCTGGGGCCCGAGAGATCGCAGGTGCCATAGTCAATCCAAGAAGGATGTCGGCCCGAAACACCGGCCGCCCGACACACCGGCCCACCCAAGACCAGCCAGGCATGCACCAGGACTGAGCCGGGCTGCAACCGGGACCCCCCGCCCCAGGCATCGAGAGCCATCATCGACCAGCGGGCAGGAGCATTCATCACCGACGGGGAGTGACGGAGGGGAAGAAGATGCAGCAGGCCAGAGGGCAGCCAAACACCCAACCTGACAGGTAGACATAGACAGACAGAGACACTCATACGTACCCTCCCTCTCATGCGCACACATTGTTACATATACAGGACACACGAAAAAAGGACGCTGTACACTCATTCACACACCCCTTACATACTCTATACTCCCAGGCCCAGGGACAGACGCCCCGATAGAGCACCCTGCCCCTGCACCCGGGAGACGGACCCCTTGCCCACCAGGACGGGGACAAGCAGACTGCCAAGGACCCCACCCCGGCAAGAGTAGCCCGCCAGCCTAGATCCCTGACCAGACGACCTGATAATCTATGGGGGCTCCAACCCCTGATGGTCCAACGAACAGGGGTGTGGAAAGACCCCCAGCCTCTCTCCCCCTGCTCAATTGTGGTGTTGTTGCGTGTTTTTCTAATGTGCACTTAAAACAGAGGGGTGGGACATGGGAATACTGCCAGGTACCCCCATCTCCCTCCCCGGGCCCTCAGTGTCTAGATGCATTTAAACAGTGGGTACCGGCACCACAGGCGAGGCCCCGTATAAGGGGCCCCGCCTCCAGTGCCGAGGCGCACCCACCGCCAGGTCACTACATGTGCGTGTGTCATGTAAATGTTGCAAGTGTAAGTGTCTAAGTTGCTCAATAAAATTGGGACCCAGGCCGCCACCGGGTAGTGAAGACGGAAACTCCATGCTGCACCCCAGAGACATGCCCACGTCCCAAGGCCTTGTGAATGGTAGAATGAAGGAGCAGGTGGACAGAGGCAAATGGGGATGGGGAGTAAATAACTGGGGTGACACCATGCCAACCCCACGGAGCCAGCTCCCCTGCTGAACTCCAATAGGCACCCCCATTTAGCCGATCCACCAGGG
Organism: Apricaphanius iberus; assembly: GCA_028564705.1. Classification (NCBI taxonomy): domain Eukaryota; kingdom Metazoa; phylum Chordata; class Actinopteri; order Cyprinodontiformes; family Aphaniidae; genus Apricaphanius; species Apricaphanius iberus. Next base: position 331,940 of record JAPXFQ010000674.1, on the reverse strand, counting down.
GTGGGAGGCCCCAGCACGTCAAGTTGGGGCCCACGGCAGCAGCCCCTCCGATCCCCATGGAGGCCCAGGTCAACCGCCCGCCCCCACCCCAGGGGAACACCTAAATCCATCCTAACATTCAAACTACTAACACAGGACACTAGACACCCAGGCTGAGTTTAGGCAACCCTCTCCCCGTACACCCTCCCCCCCTGTCCCAAGCGCACCCCGTTCGGGAGAGCACCTATGCTAGATGGTAAAAGCCTCCCCGTCAACAAGAGAGGCCCCAAGCACCGCCAGCATCCGGAGGGCCCCCGCGCTGAGGCAGGAACCCGCCGCAGCACCAACTCGGATACCCCGGACATTCCGCGCCGGGCACGTGAGCAGACCGAAGCCCCAAGCGGCCAACCCCCCAGGCCGACACCCTCCAGCCTTGGTACTACCACCCGATGGCCGGTAGTACCAAGTACCGAACCCAGCATCCCCACCCCCAGCATCCCCACCCACCAGCCCACACCCCTGGTCAGTCCACCGCGGAGGCCGACCAGCACCGGTCAAAGGGCTCCCACCCCAGCATCCCGCAGAGTGCTTGGACCAAGACCCAGTAGCCATGTCCAGTACCAATTTGACTGATCGGGCCCATAGATGCCGGCCACCCGCCGTGGCCACCCGCCGCGGCCACCCGCTGACACCCCGACGCGGCAAGGGGCCATCGGGGAGCCAGCGACAAGAACCAGCCCAGGGAGATGGCAAAGGCAGCAGCGCCCACCGACCACCGGCCGACCACACACACACATTTTTTTTGTAAGATATCCGGGTTGTTCCAGATGGGTGTACGCCTGCATGGGACTAGTAAGGTCTCTGTCATTTTAAGAAATTCCCACCAAGCTGTCAGAGAGGAGCTGATACTAATACTTTGAAAATATTCATTTTGTTTTATATTTGAGCTAATAAATGGTAGATCTGAAAGTTTTATCTCATTGCAGAGTGTCTGTTCAACATCTACCCAGCAGTCATCGATATAACTGTGTTTTACCCATCTTGATGTGTATTGGAGCCTGTTGGCTAAGAAATAATGACAAAAGTTTGGTAGGTCTAGACCTCCTTTATCTTTGGACTTCTGCAGTGTTTTTAAGCTGATACGTGGGGGTTTATCTTTCCAAAGAAATTTAGAGACAGAAGAGTCCAGAGATCTAAACCAATCAGGTGATGGTTTGCTTGGGATCATTGAGAATAAATAATTGATTCTAGGCAAAACCATCATTTTTATTGTAGCTACCCTTCCAATATCCATCTTGCCAGATCATCTTCCACTTTTTTTAAAAGTGGGACATAGTTTAGCTTTAATAAGTCTGCCAGTCTTGGTGAGATATGGATACCTAGATATGTAATATTTCCCGACCGGAGTTGCACAGCAAGGGGACCCTGGAAAGAACAGTTGATTGGAAGGACTGTAGATTTTAACCAATTTATGGAATAGTCTGAAACTCTTGAATAAGATTTTATCAACTCAATTACCTGAGAGAAGGACGTTTGTGAATGCTGTAGAAAGAATAGTACATCATCTGCATACAGACTAATTTTATGTTCTATTTTGTTGCATTGTATACCTTTAACATTATTATTTGTCCTGATTGCTGCTGCTAATGGTTCAATAAAAATAGCAAAGAGGGAGGGAGAAAGTGGACATCCCTGCCTGGTACCTCTCTGAAGGAAAAACCTTGATGATATTTGATTATAAGTCTTAATACATGCTGTTGGTGAGCTTTATAATATTTTTAACCAGTTTACAAAATAATTACTGAACCCGAATTTATGTAAGGTTGCAAATAAAAATTTCCAGTTAACTCTATCAAATGCTTTTTCTGCATCTAAAGATAATATATTGGTTTGGACGTTTTTACAGTAGGAATAATCTATTAAATCTATTAATCTACGTGAATTTGTGGAAGAGAGCCTACCTTTTATAAAACCTGTTTGATCAGGATGGATTATTAGAGGTGTCATTTTCTCAATCCTTCTTGCAAGAGCTTTGCAAATTATTTTAAGATCAACATTGATAAGAGAAATGGGACGATAACTGGAAGGAGACATAGGGTCTTTTCCTGGTTTTAATAGAAGATTGATGTAGGCAGAGTTCATGTTTGGTGGTAATCGACCATTTTCCTTTGTTTCCTGTAACATTTTGTAAAATGTTGGTGCCAGAATATTCCAGAATTCTTTATAGAACTCTCCTGGAAATCCATCTGGGCCTGGAGCTTTATTATTAGGCATGGATTGGAGGGCCTCCTGGAGTTCAGTCACTGTTAGCGGTGAATCCAGGGCCTTTGCTTGATTGTCTGAAAGTTTAGGAAGACTTATTTTATCCAGAAATTGTTCAATTTCATTATTTGATGGGTTTATCTCCGGTGTGTATAAAGTCTCATAAAACTCTTTGAATGTGTTGTTTATTCTTTCAGGATCATATATTATATTCCCAATTTTGTCTTTGATTGCAGATATAGTTGTTTTTTCTTTATTTATTTTTAACTGATTAGCTAAGAAGCTACCTGATTTATTACTATGTTCAAAGTTTTCTATTCTAAGTCTTTGGATTAAAAACTGCGTCCTTTTATTAATAATTTCATTTAATTCTAATTTTGCTTTCCTTATTTTACTTAAGCGCTCTTTATCCAGGGAAGGTTCTAATGATTTAATAGTTTCTTCTAATTCCTGAACATGTTTATTTTCTGTTCTCTTTTTATTTGATGAGAATGAAATTATTTTACCTCGAATCACAGCTTTCCCTGCTTCCCATAGAGTGGATGGCAACATACCAGGGAGATCATTAAATTCCATGTATGAAGCCCATTCTTTTTCAATATATTTAATAAATTCTTTATCCTTAAGTAATGATGTATTAAATCTCCAATTTTTATATTGAAGGGTTGCTATTCTATTTGCTAATTTTAAAGAAACAGGAGCGTGATCGCTGATCACTATAGGATGTATCTCAGTGTCTGAAATGTCATTCAACAGTGAGCTGCTGACTAACAAATAGTCCAATCTAGAATAAGAATGATGTACGTTTGAGTAAAAAGTGTATTTTCTGTCGTTGGGATGAAGTGATCGCCATGCATCGCAGAGTCCATAATCGCTCATGTACTGTTTAACTATATCTATGGATTGCAATCTGCGCTGAGTCCCTGCTGTACTGAGCCTGTCTATTTCTTCATTTAGTCCAAAGTTGAAATCTCCCCCAAGAACAAGTGAGCAATCCATGTGATTAGCCAAAACCGAGAAGAAAGTATGAAAGAATGAGGGGTCGTCAACATTTGGACCATATACACTAACTATACATAACTTTTGGTTATGTATAAATAGTTTCAATATTATAAATCTACCCTCTGGATCTGTAACTGTGTCTATTACTTTAAAATTAGTATTTTTATTTATTAATACTGCTACTCCTCGTCTAGAGTTATAGCATGAAGAAAATATATTTGGATACTCCGGTGTTTTTAAATCATTAAGAGTTGAGCTTGATTTGTGAGTCTCCTGTAGTAAGACGACATCTGCCTTCAATCTTTTAAGATGGTTGAAAATCTTAATTCTTTTTTCTCTGGAGCCAGATCCGTGAATATTCCATGTTAGAAATTTTACAGGATTCATATGGCTAAGATAAACATTAGACATTTACTATCGCCAAGGATGAATATAGGTGTAGTCTTGGTGTATCTATGGAGTTGCTTGATTGAAAATCCAGAAGCAGAGATCAAAGCAAGGGAAATAACATACCATACAGGTGTGTAAAGAATGATAGCATGATGGAAAAACATGAATATGCCATGATAAAAGTCTGTGTTTGTGAAAGAAAAAGGAAGAAAAGTCATAAAGAGATTTGGTGACACGAATGTGAAAAAAAAAAGAAAAAGGAAAGCAGTCAACCTAGTGCACAGCCCTACCCCTACCCACATTTACAAATATAAACAACCTGCTGAGCTGTGCTTCTTTAAACTATAGTTGTCTGATAAAACAACTTATATCTAGACTCTTTTAAATATGACTAATAAAGCCATGGAGTAACTAGAGGGTTCCTAAACAGCTGACCGTTAACATACAGTTTATCTACCGTAACTGTAGCCTTACAGCCCTCACTAATATGTTTCTTTCTAATTGGAAATAACACGCGTCTTCTGTCCAGGATTTCTTTCGGAAATTGATCATTAACGCTGTAATTCGTCCCCCGCAGCTCTCTCCCACGTCCTTTGACCTGTTCTTTCTGTTTAAAGTGTTCAAATTTGGCAACAATTGGTCGCGGGCGGGTGTTGTTGGGTTTATTACCTCCGAGCCGGTGAACCCGATGGAAGGTTATGTTTTTAACTGTGTCGCTTGGCAGTTTCCGCTGATGTTGGATGAACTGTCGGACGGTTGTTTCAGCGTCTTCCTCAGGCTGCTCTGGTATCCCAGAAAAGACAAGATTATCTCTCATGGATCGGGCCTGGATGTCTAAGATCGACTCCTTGAATTTTTTTATTTTCTCCAGACAGCTGCGTCATCCCCTCGGTGAGTCTTTTAACGTCTTCTTTCAACGTTTGATTTTCGGTAGCGAGCGAAGCTACCTGTTGTTGGCTGAATTCCAGAGATTCCCTCAGAGCCTGAAATTCTTTTTTTAGAACCTCAACCAGCGCGAGACGGGTGTCCAGGCTGGTTAGCTCCTTATCTATTGAGTCCAGGACGTCGGCGTAGCTTCTTTCTGGCGAGTTGGTGGAAGTGCTGGCCTCAGAACGAGTGCGTTTCTGAGATGGAGTACTTGTTGGTGCATCCGAAGCAGGTTCCCGTGACTTACCCATAACGATGTTATCAAAGCACTCGTCTAGGTAGCACTCCAGCGAATCCAATGTTTCCTCGTCCAGGTTGATTAGATGAAAGAAATAATTTGATGATTAGTTTAAACGGACAGAAGCTGCGTTTGGTTCAAAATTATTGCCTTATTTTACCTGACATTGTTTGTTTATTTTACCAGTATACCGCCATGTTTACTTACGCACAGCTCTCGCGAGAACTCAGCAGCTCATCCCAAATTGTCTCCTCCTGAGTGCTCTTTCTGTCTGCGTGCTGTAAGACCGTGATGAACTTAGTTTTAAGTTGGATATTTGACGGACATTTGTTTAAAGTGGAGACCTCCTCCACCAAGAACTGCACTAATAGAGCAGATAACCCTGTGAATATTCTCATCCATCCAGGTCATGGTTATCTCAAGGAAATTTCAATCGAACATAACTGGACTTGGTAATTTGTCTTGGAAGACGTTTCACCTCTTATCCAAGAGGCTTCAGCAGTTCATGCTCGCCGCTGACGAGGCTGGGACTGGTCCAACTGGTCTCTTCCTTTTGTCTTCTTGATGGGACATTTTCAGTGGACAGTAGCGATCATAAAGTTCCAACCATTTGGACAAAAATGGCATGTAGGCCTCATTTAGATCATCAACATAAACACCATCCCATTCACAATGTGAAAGCTCAATCTCAATTTTAGCAGTGCTAATGAACAACAGGAACCAAGGTAACTAGTAGTATTGCTCCTATTACAACAATGGACCCCGTTATTAGTCTAAAGATATGTTCCAATTTTCCTAACTTCTCTTTATATTGTTGTCCCTGGATAGGTTCAGACTCTTCATTGCTGTCCCTGTCCTCTGAAAAATCCTCCTGGTTCTCGTTTTCTCGGCTAAATGCTGGACATCCGTCTTCCACCCTCGAAGAACCTGCTGCCCCCAACGGTGTGTCGCCTGCTTCGGATGAATTTGGTAAATTATATTCATCTAGGTATTTACAAGCAGAGTGCCATGAGTCTTCATCACCATCCCCATCCTCTAAAACATCCTCCCGGTTCTCGTTTTTGTGGACAGTCAGTGGACGTACATCTTCCACCCTCGAAGAACGTGTTGCCTCCAACAGTGTGTCGCCTACTTCGGATGGAACTGTTGAACCTGGTTTGGAGTTTGCATCCTGTTTCTTCTCTTTTCTTCTGACAAGTTCCTGCAAAGCTGACACAAATTCCTGTATCTCCACCTTGTTCTGGTCAGAATTCAAGGCAGATTTTGAGCTTTTTCCAGGTTTCAGTTCTTTTCTTAAATCCTGCGTCTTCCTCAAGTAACCTTCTTTAATCTCCCCAAAACATCCGACCGAAAAATCTCTGATTGTAACTGTAGCCTCATTGACATTACGTTTAGGTGCAGTTTTTTGGTACTTTTTGTTATCCAAGACCTTAAACTGTTTCCGTAACTCGGTGATAAGTTCTTTCAGCAATTTCTTTTGTTGTTTTGCTTTCTTGACATTGTACTTCAGCGTAGGTTCAGAAATGAAATCCCATTTCAAACCTAATCTAATTTTTTCCAGAACCGTATCTTTCCCTCTGGTTAAATTTTCCACTTTCTCTTCCGGTATGTTACATCTCCTCTCGAAAGCACACCATTTGTCCTCCTGCAGCTCCCTATCGCATTCATTCAGGAATTTGTTTTTAGTCTTTTTTAGTTCTTTGACCGCATCTTCACCCTCTTCTGTTTTAGGAATCAGATCGTTTAGAGATACGACTCTATTTTCCAAGATCTTTGCCATTTTTTCTAACTCTAGATTATGTTTTGATAGCATTTTATTTTGTTCTTTTGCTGTCTTGTAGCAAAATTCCACCAGTGACAGATACTCTAACTCTCGGTCCAGGTTGTTGATTTTTTCTAAAAGTTCCTCCTTCTTCATGGTCAAGTCATTCACATTCTCCTCCAATGTCATGTTTCTCTGGTTTAAATCAATCAAGTAACTTTGCCACAAATTTAACTTCTTAAGACATTTTTGAAAGTCTTTTTTTAACTGGTTCCCAGCTTCCTTAAATTGTTTAAAAAATTGTTTTCCATCTCTGAGGAACTTTTTTTCAAGTTCCAAGGGAGCATATTTGACCCCAAGCGGTTTCTGTAACTTGTTACGTTTTTTCAGCATTTTCTTTTCTTGTTTTGCTCTCTTTAAATCATACTTCAGCATAGGTTCAGAAATGAAATCCTGTTCCAAATGCAATCTAATTTTTCTCAGAAGCTTATCTCCCTCTCTGGTTAAATATAGTACTTTTTCTTCCTTTCTGTCACATTTCCGCCTCAAACCCCACCTTTCTTCTTCATGCTTCTCCTCAGAGCTTTTCTTCAGGAATTTGTTTTTAGTGTTTTTCAGTTCTTTGACCAAATCTTCAGCCTTTTTGGTTTTACAAATCAGATAATTTAGAACTGCAACTCTGTTTCTCAAGACCTTTGCCTTTTCTTCTAACTCTGGATTAAGTTTTTGGAGCATTTTCTTCTCTTGTTCTGCTTTCTTGTACTTAAATTTCACCAGTGGAAGATTATATAATTCTCGGTCCAGGTTTTTGAGTTTTTCTTGAAGTTGGTCCCTCCTCATGGTCAGGTCATTCACATTGTCAATCTCTATCATCGTTATTTGCTTTGAAGCAATCCAGTTACTTTTCCACAGATCGAACTTCTGAAAATGTTTTTGACAGTCTTTTTGTAACTCGATTCCAGCTTTCGTACATCGTTTAAGAATCTTTTTTCCATCTCTGAGTTCCTTGTTTTCAGGTTCGGAGAAAGCAGCTCCCAGTGTCTTGAAAAACGAGAACATTTTGATATTTTTTCTTTTTTTAAAACAGTCAGAGCAAAACGAAGGTAGTGCAGCACAGCTGAAAGACGTCCAATGGAATAATAAGAATTCTACACGATTCAATGGATTCCGCCTCCAGCTGCCTGTATGACATCACAGAGCTACATACTCAAAGACAATGTGCCATCATCTTGTAGCTTAGTAACATCACAGACACCCACCAAGCAAGGTTATCTTTTGCTTTCTTTTTGTTCCTGATTTTTGTTTGAGTCAGTTCAGAAGGTGTGCTGAAAGCAAAATATCTATGGGGTTATAATGATACCATCTTAATATGAAACTGAAAAGAAATACTGGCACTGAAAATAAAAATTGGCATTGAAAAATATAATTGTAAGTAAAAATCTTAATTTTGAATCTTAAACAAATGCATTGAAAATGTCTGTATTGAAAGTGAAATAAAAATGAATGGGGAAAAAATGTCAAAGAATCTCAAAATATATGTATTAAAACAATTAAATCACAATCCAATTTTAATACTTTCGTCTTTTTTTTTTCAATCCCAATCTTTTTTTTCAATCCAAATATTTTTTTTTCCAATTTCACTGTTGCTGCTTTCCAGCTTAATTCCGCTGATACTCATTTCATGTTGTGCATGCGAGCTGGGGGGCAGGGCTTCAGAACTGCAGGTGCTTGCTTTCGGCTGTCAGTAAGTCAGGCCGCTTTATACGCGTTAAACCCAGTAAAGGTCATTTGCTGTTCCTTTATATATTTTTAATTCTAAAAAATCTACAACAAAATCCACTGCTATAGCTTCTGTAATGTTTATTTTGAAATAACTTGTAAGTTAATCGCCGTTTGCGTCCTTTCTTTGGGTTTAAATAGGCCCAAAGGATCAATGAGGTCTGTTTACCATGGTGGTCTAGTGGTTAAGGGTCTATTTAGAATCCCAATTGTTATAGGTTCGACTCTACTGCACTGCATTATCTTGTAGGCTTTTTAATCATTCTTCTTTGCCCAGGTGTCCTAATCCCTCAGTCGGCTGATGTTCTGCAGGCTGCACAAAACTTTTACTTTTACAAGCTCCGTCAGCAGTATCTTAAAGCTTGTGCGACACACGTAGTATGTGTTTGTATAATGTTATTATACTATGTGAAGTAAACTTATGCACAGGTTTAAGATACTGCTTGTTGCAGTTGTTACTTGTAAAACTAAAAGTTTGTGCAACCTGCTGATTTATAGACCGCTGACTGATGGATCAGGAAACCTGGTCCAAGAAAAATAATTTAAAGTCTAAAACTTTTGGCTATCAACTGGAAGCTATTTTGGAAATATTTTGGATTTGCAGCTGATGACGAGGGATAGGGCTGGGCGATTAATCAAATTTTAATTGAAATCGTGAAATTAAAAAGCCTGATCGCGATAATCATGAGGTGTGTTTTAATCGTTATGCCAAATGACCAATCCAGTCAAAATGCCACCTTGTTGTCAACTTAACTAGCCAATAAATTCTTTAAAAAAACATGCAGTAATGAGCAGGGTTATAATGGTTTTAAAATCTTCATTAGTTTTTTTATTTAGTTTTGAATCAAGAATTTTAATTCTATTTTAGTTTTGATTAGTTTTTACCATTTGTTTGGTAGATTAGTTTTAGTTTTGTGAAAATGCTTCGTTTCAGTTTAGTTTTTATACTTTCAGTTTTAGTCTTTTTTTGTTAAACAAGTTGTGTACCAGGGAAAGACTAAAGAAAAGAAGAAATGTATAACAAAAGCTCAGAACATTTTTTTATGCTTTTTTTAATGTATTAATATGGGCCAGATTAACAACCACACAAATCAGGCAAGCATAAAAGATAAATGGCCGAGTAAAGTTCAAAGTTCTGTAATCACAATAACAGCAGCTGTGCATTAAACAATTGATGCACGTGCTACAGTTCTATAAAAATACTGAGTGGAAACACAACAAAACAAAAGCTACCAGGAGTTATATGATGTTTTTGATCATTTTGCACATATTCTAGTAGTGAGTAATCCCAAATTGGACTCTGCCGCTTTCTCTCAACATTTGCTTATATGATGCTAGTGGACCACAGCTACAAAGGACACAACTGACATGTTAGAATAATGATTTTTTTTTCAATAAGTTCAGTTTGTTTTGTTAACACTCATTACAGTTTCAGTTTGTTTTCATTTTGTTGCAAATTCTTGTTTTTATTTTTATGTCAGTTACCGAATATGTTTTTCTTACTGTTCTTACACACCGAACGTTACCAATGCGACCAAAAAGCGCCACATGCCCCCAGCTGGTAGGTTGACAATTTGTACCTTGTTTACAATTTTAAGTGGAGCCAGCAGGTTGAAAGCAGATTGAAGTCTACTGTTAAAATCATTCACGATAAAATCACAGGTATATTAGGAAACTTTTTAAAAACTTCAAGAAAATCTGCAGCCACTTCAGGGGTTAGATGACGCTTCCTGACAGTTCTCACAGAGGTTTCTAATTGGATAAAACTGGTGATTTTAAAGTACACACAGTACTGGTCAGAGATAGCCAAGTCAACAACAGAGGACACACTGGTGGACAGGCCATACGTGATGACCAAATCCAGAGTGTATCCTCTGTTGTGAGTTGGCTGCATTACATCTTGGCAAAAATCCATATAATTGAAAATATTTAAAAAATCAGTTGATAAAGGATCTAAAAGGTTAACCATATGTAGATTAAAGTCACCAGCTAAAATGATCCTTCCATAAGAGTTGTGTAAAAAAAAACTCTGAAAATTCTGGAATAAAAAGTGCATTCCTTTTTGGTGGCCTATAAACTGTGGCACATAAAATCTGAGGTGTGCTAAAAACTGAGGCAGTATATTCAAAAGTGGTAAAATTATTAAATAAAACAGGTTTTGTGGAAAGAGTCAATGAACTTCTAAAAGCATTTCCGCCTCCCCTCTGGCTACTCCTCGTAGAATAAGAAAAGTTAAAATTAGGTAGAGAGGCCTCTGTAAGAACAGCAGGGGCATCTGCACTCAGCCATGTCTCTGTTAAAAATAAACACTGAAGATTATTGTCTAAAATCAAATAATTTATTATAAAAGTTTTATTCAGCAGAGAGCGAACATTTAAAAGAGCCATATTAATAATGGTTGGTAATGGAGTGACTGTATGATTGACTGTAGGTGGGATTTTTAGTAACTGTTTAAATTTATTTGGGTTGCATTTTTTTAGTTTATGATTATTTGTTCGCTATCTGCTGACAATAACAGGTATGAATGAAGTAGGTTAAGGTCCTAGTCCGGTATGTGAGTTACTGTTAAAATCAGAATTGAGTTTATAGGAACAGGGACCAGTTGCACAGCAGGATGTGATGGATGGGGCAGAGTCAGAGAGGGCAGGAGCAGCTGGGGCGGTGTGGAGGACAATGGTGGGTGAGGGTATGCCAGGCTTAATGCCAGCATGCGTGTACAACAAACATGGTGATAAAATTCCACAAGCCACTTAAAATGATAAATAATCTGAGTTGTACAATTACACAATCATATATACAAAAATGTATCCATGTTACCTTAATTCATATATACTTATGATTATATAAAATATTACTGTGTACAAATTGAATAGTATTGATTGATTGTAACTTTTTTGAAGTTTTTGGAAAAAAAATTAAATTTTCTTTTCATTCTGAAAAACAATCAGCAAATTTCAATCTTTTTACTTGGATTTTTTGTGATCGAACAATAGAAGGTAATACCTTATAGTGAAGCAGAAAAATATGATAAATGAATAAAATTCATGGGGTTAAATTTTACTGTATTTATCTCCTCAACTCTGTCACCCTTACATAAAAAGTGTCAGTTGCCTTCAAACATCATATAACAGTAGATGTAGTCTACCTGGGTGTAGTTTACTCTGGCCATAATAAAAAAAATAGAAAAGAACAGCACAACACCAAGCCAAGCAAAACTGACAGGTGATAAAAGGTTTATTCATTGTTCACCTCATAAACCTAGCCTTTATGGAAGAAACCCTTAGCTGACCGAAAGATTTCCTATGTGAACATTGCTACAGTGGTGTAGGGGGATGCAGTAAATATGTGGAAGAACGAAAATGCCATGAACACACCAAAACAACTGAGAAAAAAAGTTGGCGGCAGTAGTGGCGTGGCGTGGGGAAGCCAAGTGAGACACAGCACAACCTCTAAGCTGTGTATTTTACGGGGTGGGGGCTAGGGCTGCACAATTAATCGGATTTTGATCGTGATCCCAATTTTGGTGGCCACAATTAAATTAACCTGATTGCAATATTTACATTTAAAATGCGAGCTTCACTGCGTGCCTCTTTATCATACACTGCCTCAACCAATAGTCTGCCAACCACCAGGGGCAAACGCATGGCTAAAGCTTCATTAAGCTGGCCAAATAAAAACCACACCTTCGCCACTCAGCACTCACAATGCTGCATCCGAATACGTAGACAACGTAGCAGTATGCGAGCGATGTATTAGATCCGAATCTCCAGTATGGATCTGACTAATAGGCATTAAGTTCCTGGAATTTTAGTACAGCCACAGTAAGCAGCTGGTGGACGCTACACTATCCCACAATGCAGCGGAAGCCCCGAAATCGTAGAAGAGCGACCTAGCTAAAATTGGCTACAGACTATCAACCATTAACTCTGCCGCAATTTTGGCATATAAATGTGCATTTAGCGATGTTACTGATTACTGTGATTGTTTTGACAGCTGATTAAACATTTAAGTTAAGTTATGCCTGACAAAATAACCGCTAGTGGATGGCAGGACCACAGGTGAACGTAACATAAACATCCGGGTCAAAAGACACGCAAAATACCGGAGTGATACGTCTAATTTCATATCTACTACTTGCTCGTTTACTATGCAGTATTTACTACACAAACGGGTGAGTAGTATTTTCTACGGTGCATGTAGTACATACTAAGAATGCGGATGCAGGGAAATATCCTAGGCCTTTTCTGTATAAGCTGTAATTGTTTCCATTAAGTTGCACTTTGAAATTGCACTCTGAAATAACATATTTAGTTTGCACTTATAAAAGTCTTACGAGACTGGATGAATAATCGTGATTAATAATCATACTTACAATATTGATCAAAATAATCGTGATTATTATTTTGGTCATAATCGTGCAGCCCTAGTGGGGGCAGAAAATCGTACATTAAAATGTATATTTTGCTATTTCACGCAGTCGGATGAACTATCAGAGCGCCCAGCCTAATTTTACCGGGACTTGCGCTCTGTGTGAAATACACAACCGCTGTTCACTGCTCCTTATCGTTTAAATAATACTACTAAAAATAATAATAATATACATGTAAATGACCATTCTACATCAACACAACAACCCGGTACCAGTGGCTATAAACAGCACACCTGAATTCAGACAGCCCGGGGGCCGTCAAAGCCGCACACCTTGCTGCTCATTTTATCTACATAAACCAAAACGGTGAACATAAACTTCAGTGTATTCACATGCAGCTTAATTAAAGCATGCAAGAGACAGCAAGAACTATAATCACATGAAAAATAACACATTGCTATATGGGCAGTTCAGTGATGCTGCGCCCAAGGGAAAAAGCGTTTTGCTCCCCCTATTTGAAGAGGAAGGAAGGCTGTTCTCCTGTCTTTGGTAACCCGGGGATTGTTCAGGGAGCAGGAATATTTGTCAAAAAGGAGACAAGGCCAGCAAAACAGCCGCTGAAGATTGGCGCTACCAGCTAGCCACTCGATAAAGACGCAATTCTCCTCATTGAAAGTCCGAAACCCTTTCTCTCTCAGTAAGGAGTGCTAGTTCCGGCATCGGCCTGCCATCTGATTTAATTCTGAGTTGCTGCATTAGAGGCAGTTTAGTAAAATATTTTTTTACTAAATACTCCAAATCTCCAACCTCCATAATTAAGATTAATATTTTAACTAGCTTACCAAGGTATCAACATAAATCTGCCGCTATTTCATTCACTGACGTTAAAGATAACATACTGTGATGTGATTGGCCTGATCCCAACGCCTCCTTGGCTTCCCTTTGTACTGTCCGGACCAATCACAGGGGATAAGTGACATAACAATAGCCTAACCTGATTGGATAATTATCCTTCTTTTTTTATCAAGGGAAGCCAACTCAGCTTGGCTTCCTCAGACAACAGAGTGCAGTACCATGTTTTCACCCCTAATTTACCACGTAGCATTTATAGGGGCGCTGTTTCACACATCATAAAATGCTCAATAATGAATGAAGAGAGACGAGGAGGAGACAACAGAAGGATTACTTGAACTGTTAAAGAACATGTTTATTAAACGACAGTTATATTCTGAAAAAAGTGAGGAAGCCTGGCTTCCCTTGGCCTCCGCAAGAAAATGTCACTGCAGGGTACAGACTTTTGTAATCTCAGCTTCCTCCGCTAACAATCACAGCATGCTGAATGTCCTGAGATAGGCCCACGGACAATCACTTCCTGTGTGACCATCTAGTATTAGCTCTGTTTTGACAGTGCAGGTTATAAGACAAAACAATGTGAATATGTTTGAACAAGGGTTGAATGTGCTTATCTTAAACAGCCAGAAACAATAATGAATGTCTGCAGGTCTGCCACCTGTGCAATTTTCTAGCTGCATTGAGGCAGAGTAAAGAAAGCAAAAGATTTTACATTTGCAAAGAAAATTGTGTATTTTGACAATGGGAGTATAAAACTAGCTTATTCTTATGTTTTCGGAGCTAACCTCATTACATTTCCCTCTCCAGGTAATGTGTTTGTGGTTAGTCTGGCATTTGCTGACCTTGTGGTAGCCTTCTACCCCTATCCCCTGGTCCTTTATGCTCTCTTCAATGACGGCTGGGCTCTTGGAAACACTCTGTGCATGGTAAAACCACATCAGTCATTTCTTCAATTTATCAAAAAGACATTACCTTTAAAGCATTTTGTCAATGAAGAGTGACAAAAACATTCCCGTTTCTTTTGTTTCAGGTCAGTGGCTTCCTAATGGGGCTAAGTGTCATTGGCTCCATCTTCAGCATCACTGGGATTGCAGTGAACAGATACTGCTATATCTGTCACTCCTTCTCCTACGGCCGACTGTACAGCTACCGCAACACAATGCTGTTTGTTGCCTTAATTTGGGTACTCACTGTCGTGGCCATTGTCCCAAATTTCTTTGTTGGCTCTTTGCGCTATGACCCAAGGGTCTACTCCTGCATGTTTGCCCAGAATGTCAGCAGCTCTTACACTATGGCTGTGGTGGTGGTTCACTTTCTGGTTCTCATTGCAGTAGTTACCTTTTGTTATCTTCGGATTTGGGTTCTTGTGATTCAGGTTTGTCTTCAAAGTCAGAAGCTAGTCGGGAGCTAATTGAAGCTAACGTAGGCTGCCGCAGGTTTCAGCCAGAAGACCGAGGTTGAGAGACTTTTGCCCCTTTTCCACTAGGGCAAGCAAGGGGGGGGGCAAGCAGACTACGGTGCAATCTACCACCAGGGGTAGCCTAGACAGACCTGTCAATCAAAATGACACACCCCGTAATTATTCATAATTTCAAGATTATTTAGGAGTTATTTAGTTCTTGGTTAGGGGTTAGAAAAAATTCACCCCCCTCAGAGTTGTAATGATGGTGATCCTGAACTATCTAACCTAAAATGGTTGTTTGAACCAGGCTGTAAAAATATTTACTTTTGATGTGAAGTTGGCCTTTTTACCATTGAATACTAAACTGCTTTGCCGTGTGGTGGTGAGCCAGGTTCTAGTTAATAAGTAAATGAAGTGTTATTAGTTTTTCATGTGTTATGATTTATTTTTAGGTCAGTTCTAAGACAAAAAGAGGAAGAGCTAAAATCATTCAATGACATGTATAGTACTCACATTTTAAATCTCTCAAAGGGATGTACAGTTTTTTGCAACCTGGACCTTATTTTTATCATGCATTACGTTCATTTAATTACCAAGACAAGTTTGCAGCCTCTTTGAGTCCTTTGGGAGAAGTTTATATCCAGTCAAAATAGGTGTATATCCATAGGAGCTAATGAGGAAACGGAATGGGCGGCCTCTAAATGAGGCATTATCTCCCACAAAACTCCTTCATTTAATCAATGTTTTGTTATGAATCACTAGCATGGTCTGGAAGTTCAGTCTGGCATTCCTCTGTTGAGGAGCAATTATGCCTGAACAAGATCTGTTCGGACCAATCAAATCAGGCTTACGATGATTGACAGGTGAACAACAGTAACGTAATCAACCACGTCACCAAGGAACGCCTGGGTTGAATTTGTTTACAACAACGATGGCTGCCGCTGGAGAACTGAGGTGTGTAGATTCTGCCATCAAGTCTGTTCTGGAAGATATTGACAGTGCAATAATATTAAAAGAGGAATTTCTAAAGAGGAACAGATAACATCCGTCTTTCTGCAGAGCAACATCACACACTTCCGTTGCTCTGATTAGTTATAGGTCTATCCAATTGAGTGCAGAGGCCTTTTTCTTCCTGGTTCGGTTAAAACATGCCCCATAATCACAGCCCAATGGAGCAGTATCAGACTCACATTCTGATTAGCATTGAGTATGGCTAGGAAGGCTACTGCATTGTTTTCATCTGGGGTTTTTACAGGCTTTTAATCCAACTGATTCCGGTTTACACACACTCAGAAATTAAAGTACAGAATTGTACTTTTAGGAGTACAATGTCTTATCACTGGGGTTGTACCCTCAAAGGTACCATTTTGTACCATAAACCGTAGGTACCTATTTGTAGCCCTGTAGTCTGTAACTTCTATCCTTGACAGCCAATCATTATTGACTTGACATGATTGAAACATTAACTGTTGATCACAATATTCTCATAGAAAGGCTTCAAAGTGTCAGTATAATAGGAACAGCACTAGGCTGGTTAAAATCTTATTTGTCCAACAGATTTCTGTTTGGTCAGGTAAACGATAAATCTTCCTCAAACTCAATGGTTACTTGCGGAGTACCACAGGGTTCGGTGCTTGGGCCGATTCTTTTATTACTATATATATGCTTCCTATTGCTAAAATCATTAGGCAGCATTGGATAAATTACCATACTTACGCAGATGATACACAGCTATATCTATCCATAAATCCTGATGAAGCCAATCAGTTAGGTAGACTACAGGCATGTCTTAAACACATAAAAACTTGGATGACTCTAAACTTCTTGCATCTGAATTCTAATAAAACAGAAGTTGTCGTCTTTGGACCAGAAGCTCTGAAAAAGAAACTACCTAATCCCCTGGACTGCATTAAATTATCCTCCAGTAATAAAGCAAGGAACCTCTGTGTTCTTATTTTTGACCAAGATATGTCATTTAGATCTCATCTTAAATAAGTCTCTGGATGTCCTTTTTTATCCTTAGGAATATTGCTAAAATTAGAAGCATCCTGTCCAGGAGTGATGCTGAAAAAATAGTCCATGCATTTGTTACTTTAAGGTTGGATTACTGCAACTCTTTATTATCAGGTAGTCCACAGAATACAATTAAAAGTCTTCAGTTAGTCCAAAATGCTGCTGCAAGGGTTCTGATGAATATTAAAAGAAGAGATCACATTTCCCCTGTTTTAGCTTCTCTTAACTGGCTCCCAGTAAAATCTAGAATATAATTCAAGATCCTCCTTCTGACATATAAAGCTCTTAATAATCAAGCTCCATCATACATCAGAGACCTGATTGTTTCATATGATCCTAACAGAGCCCTTCGCTCTCAGACTGCAGGTTTACTGGTAGTTCCTAGGATTTCTACAAGTAGAATGATTGGCAGATCTTTCAGTTATCAGGCTTCCCTTCTATGGAACAGGCTCCCAGGGTTGTTTCAGAAGCAGACAACTTGTCTGTCTTTAAAATTAGGCTTAAAACCTTTCTCTTTGATAAAGCTTACAGTTAGAGACAGGTTAATAGGTAGTCAGAGACAGGTTAGACAGGTAGCTAGAAAGAGACAGGTTAATGTTAGTAGCCAAGTAGAGTAGCTAGGTAGAGATAGATTAATTTAAGCCAGGTAGAGAGTGTTGGTAGCCAGGTCTCCTAGTAGCTAGGAGACAGGTTAATGTTAGTAGCTATGCTGCTTTAAGCTAGGCTATTGGAGGACATTATTAGAGTCAGTTCCTACTATCTCTCCTACTTCACCCCAACTGCATGATGTGCTGTCAATTCAAGCACTAACCTGTTTTCTTTTAGTCTCTCCCTATAGTAGGTGCTCCTGACCTGCCCTGCTTGACAACCCTGAATAAGATTGCATTCCAGTGGCAGAAACATTCTCCATTTCCTGCTACCAACTTCCGCTTCTGCATCAGTTCTGTTTGCTCTTTCTGTATCTCTTTTCTGTCTTCTCCAAACCCCAGACGGTCTCAGCAGATGACCGCTTGTGCTGAGCCTGGTTCTGCTGGCT
The DNA here is from genome assembly GCA_028564705.1 of Apricaphanius iberus. Taxonomy (NCBI): domain Eukaryota; kingdom Metazoa; phylum Chordata; class Actinopteri; order Cyprinodontiformes; family Aphaniidae; genus Apricaphanius; species Apricaphanius iberus. Next base: position 313,929 of record JAPXFQ010000674.1, on the reverse strand, counting down.
GTTTCTTCCTGTTAAAAGGGAGTTTTTCCTCTCCACTGTCGCTTCAAGCTTACTCAGTGTTAGGGATTGCTGAGGATTGATGACGCAATCTTCTTTGGTTCTCTAATTCCTATTTTAGACATTGTATTGTAATAACTCTTCTTGTAAAGTGCCTTGAGATTACATTTGTTGTAAAACGGAGCAATGTAAATAAACTGAATTGAAAATTGTTATAAAGATATACGCTGATCGTAAATAGATATAAACTTATCCCAAAGGACTCTAAGTGACTCCAGACTTCTCTTGGTGAGTAAATAAACGTAATGTCTGCTAGACATAAGGCCAAGTGTTTGCTTTTAGCGAATTGGGTGCTGAATACAAATAAAATGAACATGAGCTGAGTTTGATAAAAAGTTTAATTTTTTAGAGTTTTAGATTTCTAACTTTTAAGTTGTTTTACAGAGTAGCCCTGGAAGTTGCTCCTTCAATGAAAACAGGAAACACAATGAGCCTCAACAGCCCAGTCAATAAAAACAGAATAAAAGAGATGTATGAAACTCTGAGATGTAATTGGCCAACAATCAAGGAAAATCTGAAATCAAATGGGAAAAAATCAGATGCTGTCAAAATTTGTATTTAGGTAACATGAAGTTTGCATTTCATTATATCATTTTAAAACAGCCATGGAAAGTAATTAAGCTGTTTTTTTCTACAGGAACACTTTTCAATGACAAAAAACGATATGGAGGACAAGAAGAAGATGATATTTGAAGTTTTTGACTTGAAAAATGGAACAGATTCTCCAAAGGTATATAATTTTTTTTTTACTGAAATAAATCTGGATTATTTATGATTGTGCCGCTGATCTTAATGTAAAACTTCTGTTTCAGCTTAAAGAATATACAACTAACAAGAATCTGCAGTTGGCGCTCTACAATCAGAAACATGACGACAGTTCACAAGTTTGATTGATTTAAGAATAATTAAAACTAAAAAGCATCATGTTGGTTTTTAAATGTATTTATTAAAGAAATTTAGCTAGACTTCCCCAGCTACCATAAATGTTATTTATTTTCTATAGGAACCCTCCTCTTCACATGAAACTGAAGAAAGTAAAGATGTAATTGAATATCTGGCCTCTGAATGCTACTGGCTTGGTTGTCTGATGGCTTTGAACAACCCTCCCATTCATCCAGACTGGGCGAATCACCCTCCTTCAATGGACAAATTGGACATCCTCCCCCGAAATGTTGTAGTAATCTCTGAAAAGAAGGAAAAAACTGTCAAGGAACAAAGTATGGCATTACGTTTTTTCAGGAAGTTGTTCACTTCCTTATGAATCTTAGATCAGTGCGTTACTGAATTCTCTACAGCCATCTGAGACTCACCAAATTTTCTTTCTCCTGGATAAAATCTTTAGACAGTGGAAAACACTTATTAGATTTAATTAAATAAATCTAAAATTTGACTTTTTGTACATGATTAATGTCTGAGATCAAATCTTATTTTTAAGGTCCATTACAGTGTGATTAGTCAACTTTATTAACAGTATATAGCACATTTCTGCAAGGAGGCAGTTTCAAGTGCTTTACATGATAAAAACACAACACTAAGAAGTGAATCAACGTAAAATCCTACCTGCTCACTAGTTTTATATTATTTCATAATAATTATTTGACATTTCTCAGATATAATCAGATTTTTGGTTTGAAGAGTTGAATCCCAGCATCTGATATATGAAATGTTAAACAGGTGAAGTCCTGATGTGACTTTTTTTGGCTTTTTTAATGTCTTCACATTGGTTACAGATAGTAAGCACTTGATGCCATTCAGGGGATGTTTCTTTATGGGTTATAGTTTTATTCCTATAAAAATATTTTTTATGTACTTAAACAATACTAATATTTGTATAGAAACCAATACAGTCATACATTCAAACATCAGTATATGCAACTTTCATACATTTTCAGACTGTCTCCTAATTAATAAAATGTATCTGTCAATAAGTTAATGGTGGTATCAAAATTAAATAGTTCATGTTGTTAAAATTCAGTGTACATTCAATCACAATATTTTTTCTACATCTTTTCTATCATTTGATCATAAAAGTGCACTGAAATAAGAAAACGGTACAAAATTTGATATTTTACTGTGGAAGATAATTGAACCCCCAAATTAGTTTTTTGTATACTTTTCATTTGATATTATATATAACTATGTATCTAATGTCACATTGTTTTCAGCTAGTGAAAGTATGGGATGTTCTTTAAGAAAAATGTTTAAGAATGACTAACATTGCACTGCCTCCAAAAATGGGAGTTCAGAATTGTTTTATAAAATAATGCATTGTTGGCCTATCTTTATTGATAGTGTCTAGAACATCTGTATAGTCATTAACTGTAACAAATATTAATAATTAATAATATTCTGTTTGAAGTGGTAGAGGTAATAATAGAACAGCTTATTTTTATAACATTTTTGTGCAGTGTAAAAGTTTTTGTTTGTACCAAAGATTACCTGTAAAGGGCGCTGTTGATCTGAGCCTCTCATCTGTCAGTAGAAGGAAGAACCAGAACAGATTTAGAAAACTGCAGCTGTTCAACGTTGACACCTGAGCTGACCAGCTGGAACTGTTGCAAAACCCCCGAAACAGAAATGGATCCTCCATCAGTAACAGTACCTATATACCCACACTTTATATAATTAACTGAATGTGTGATTTATTTGAGTTATACATCTCATTACTGCAGCTTTTGATTTGAAAACCTGCAGCTTCTCTACAGTGAGGCTTAAACCACAGTTTGTTTCTCCATGTGATCTTTGCAGAGATGCTCCTGTTTTCGGTTTCTGATATTTAAAAAAATAACCCTCCTGTCAAAAACAATTGCAATTCATGTGCAGTTTACACTTGAAACGTGTATTTTTGTCATTTGCCATTAAAGTCAATTTCTGTTCACTAGTTATTTGCACTTGGGTCATCTTTAAAATACCAAAACTAGGCTATTAAACTATTATGAATTAGATTTTTACTTACAAACATCTATCAATTTTATTTGGAAGACCTGATATAGTTATAAGTAGTAATTAAAATGTTTTTGTAAATATGTATTTATTTCCTGGTATAAAGTGTTAAGAACCCACACAGGACCAACTTGGCATCATTTGTTAATGGCAGTCTGTTTGCAAACAAATGCTTGACCTTGCTGTCTAGCTGTAGAGCAAAACTAATTAAAAGATAAAAGCTAGATATTTACCATAGTTTTTAGCGTTTAATAAATTTTCCGTTATGTTTACACTCCAAAGCCTCTACTATTACTGTTGTTGACCATGCCTATTCCTTTATGATCAAAGATAACTTATTTTCTGATGGTGACTTCCAGCTGCATAATATACCATGTCACAAAAGTCAAATAATCCCAAACAGCTTTCTTAAAAATGAATTTACCAGAACATGAGATCCTCTTTTTCAATGTAGGCTCAACACATCTGCAGTATCTCCTTGATGCTATCAGGTCAGTAAGGAGAAGAAGACAGCCTTCAGATCAGACAATATGAAGGAGCTAAGAACTGTGCAGAAAAATGTATCCAAGAAGAAGATGGAGAACCAGCTACATCAGGACATGAATGAAGTTAACAAGAGTCTGAAGATAACTCTAGGCCACAAACTGGATCCTCAGACTGGTGGATATTTAGAGTGGGTGAACGAGTTGAAACAGTTAACAGGTTTGATCAGTGAGGGGCTGTTTACACAACAAACTTTTTTAGCAAGACTGAAGTTTTTCTCTGCGATTTAGGTTCTCCAGAGTGGAGAATTGTGACAGCACTAGTTGATTCGTTGTCATGTAAACGCAAGGCTAGGGATTTTCGAAAACAATGACGTCACTGCCAGCTGCTCAGGCCATATTGGACTTGCACAATTCACATTTCTTCAACTCTTTTTCTGCATAGCCTAAGGAGAAGGAAACTGGGGGAAACACCATAGAACAGTGCACACATGGGGCACACAGCCATCTAAAGGCCTAGCGTATGTACTACATCGTTTTCAATGAGATCACTCGCTTTGTAGTTTTTATTCGCGTGTTTTTTGTGTTTTTTAAAGGTAACGTTGTCGTGCAAACAGTCCCTAACTCTTTCCCATCTCAATCTTCCCTGCTGCAACCCTCCTCATCTTTGACAACTTTCTGCTTTTCTTCCCAGGAGTTTATACCTCTCAGCTCCCAACTATAACCCACCCTTTCTGCTCAATAAGACTCCATCCCACAGTTCCCCACCCCCACTACCCTCCAAACCCTGACCAAACATTCAGAGTAACCTCAGTCAGTGCGTTTACATGCGGCAAGAGAAAGTCGAATTATTATCTTAGTCCGACTGAAATCAGAGTTTTGAAATGCATGTATACACCTTATTCTGGCTTGAATCAAACCGAACTGGAGTTTCAGAAGCTCAATTTAGCTACCCAGATAATGCGATTGGTAAATGGACTTCTCTGCAACCAACCACCCCACTCCCGTCTGTACTCGTGTACCCCCTCTGGAAGTTATGAGATGCGGAACAGTAACTCAGCAACAACAACAGTAGTATAAGAAGAATATGGCGGTCAAGGCAGACGTAAGCAGCCAATAAGTGCATGTTTGAACTGACGAAGAGACGATGCATTCTAATTGTGAATAACCTGCTTTTACTCCGTCTGCTTCACTCCCACCAAACTCTGTTTACTGCCTAAGTGCAGCTCGAAGCTAACCGCTATAAGGCTAACACGTAGGGGCGCATGTTGCCATCTATCATCGCAGAATTAAACGTACTTCATTTAATAATTAGATTTTCTGAGTAATATGTAAACTGGGACTCGGCTCTCAACAGGAGGCCAGCCCTTAGTCCTATTGCTACAAAAAGCTTGATTTAGATGTGCATGTAAACGTAATGACAGACTACAGACCCGTAGCACTAACCGCTCATCTGATAAACACCCTTGAGAGGTGGGTTCTCAACCATCTTTGCCCTTTGGTGAGGTCTTCATTGAATCCTCTGCACGATGCCCACTAGCCTGGCATCAAGGTTGAAGATCATCCTCTGTCTTCTGCACGTTGCTCTGATCAACTGGAACTGGGAAGCATGGTGAAGATTGTCTTCTTTGCTTTATCCAGTTCTTTCAATACCATCCAAGCGGGAATTCTGGTGGACAACCTGGAGCTGGAGTACACCTCAACATTTCGCAGTGGACACTGGATTACTTCACCAGCAGCACACAGTATGTGAGAATACAGGAATGGATCTCTGACAAGCTGTTCTGAAGAGTCCTTACAACTAACTACTGTATGCTGGCATTGTTCCTTTTCAGCCTCTATACTGCAAACTTCTCCAACAAATCCCCACACTCCCATCTCCAGAAGTCTCAAATTAACTTGCCATTGCCTCATCATACATGAGGACCAACAGTGGAGTCAGGACTTTGTGGACTGGTACCAGTGAAACCGCTTCCTGAAAAACAGATGCCTCAAACTGACATACTATAGACCACGATACATAAATTACCACTGAGGGGCGAATACTCTGAGTGCTCTTTCTGTCTGCGTGCTGTAAGACCATGGTGAACTTAGTTTTAAGCTGGATATTTGGCGGACATTTGCTCATTAAAGCGGAAACTTCCTCCACCGAGAACTGCACTAATAGAGCAGAAGGCTTGCTCCTGAAGGCAGTAGTTTCGATAAATCTCCATAAAACTCAGAAAATACCTGTGAGAACTACTAAGAAAGTAACCCCAAAATGTTGATAAATTATTTCCCGACATCGAGGAACATGAAATATTGATATTTCTGATGTTTCTGTAAAATAGGGGATTTTTTTTCTTCAGTAGCTTCCAGTTCATGTGTCCAAAGGTGAGATAAAATCAATTTTGAAATGCCTTATTACTACATCTAAAGAATCAGGCACAAGAATTTATTTGGTATTTTCAATGCATAGAATATATTAATAATTTTACTGTAATATTCCAATTTTTCTTTCAAAAGCTTCCAGGTCATATGACCATGCGAAACAAAATCAGTCTTGAAATGTTTTTCTACAACCAGTTGCATAATTAGTTACTTTCCTTCTGGGATCAATAAAGTATTTTTGAATTTGAATTGAATATTGCTGTTTACTCTATAATATTACCGATACAAAGATTCACACAACTTAATGGACTGATTTTCCACCCACTTCGGATGTGATCAGCCCATTAAATGGCCGTTATTAGCTGTTATCACTCCAATTAAATGCCGTCAGACTGTGCCCTCTCTACCTACTGAAACGTACTTTTCCGTTTGGTGTTTAAAACCTCTTAAAATTAGGTTTAGGTTTAGGCATTTAAAAGAAAGTATATTTTTCCTTCTGTGACTTTAAGGTTAGGACATAAAACTTGTGGGTTGTTTAAAATTAGTTAGATAACTCCAGTTACAATATACTACTCTGACGAAGTATTTTTGTCACGTGACGACAGTTGGCTGTTATCAGTGATACGAATGGTAGATAACCTACTAATAGGTAGAGAGGGCACAGTCTGACGGCATTTAATGGGAGTGATTACCGCTAATAACGGCCATTTAATGGATTGACAACATCCAAATCGGCTGGATTTTCCTTAATTTCTTTTTACCCATATTTATCTCTTATTAGTTTTGCACTTCGATGAAAAGCGTGTGATAATGTATTTCCAGTAATTACTTTTTGTGTATTTTTTTCCTTTTTTTTTTGCATACAGCTTCAATTTTATTGAGTCAAGTTCAAATACCAAATGCTCTAAAATACTGTATGTGGCTTTTTAGTTGTCATTTAGTTATGAAAATATTTGACGTTATAGATATTATTGACCATAACTGTGTTATAGAAATAACATCAGTTACTTTGCTGAGTAACTAATTACTTTTATAGTGTAATAACTAAGTTACTAACTCAATGACTTTTTGGAAAAAGTGATTTGTGACAATAACTATATGCCCAACACGGGATCTAAGTGGGCTATTTTTTGATTCTGTGGTGACATCAACCATCTTCTATATAGTAATTTGTTGGAGCAGCTACAGCTGGAAGGAATCAGTTAGATAAGCTCATCAGGAAAGCTAGCTCTGTCCTGTGTGGCCCCTTGACCATATACAGAATTATAAATAAAATTCTATTCTATTCGAGAGTTCTATTCTATTCTAGAATTGCGACGCTCGGGATGCCAACATGTTTCAACGGCTCTATAACTTAGATTCAGCTTTTTATCTTTTTTAAACATTAATTCCTCTGTTTCCGAAAGGAATTTTTTATTTTTTTTTAGACCTTTATTCTCTCTAGTCTTTAAGGCTGTACAGTTGTAAGGATTTTTGCCAAAACTTTCTTAGTTTTGACTATTTGTTATGATGTGTAACCATGGCAGCAAGGTGGCTTAAAGCTGTGAGCAGCTGATTAAAATCGAAAAAGCTAAAATAATACCTCAACTGAAGCCACAAATCTTAGATGAGTTGAAAAGAAGGCATCATGGATGTACAGAAGGAGCAAAGAGGAGAGAGAGGAGGCGGTTAAAACCATCTCTAACATCGATCAAAATGGGTAAAAAAGGATGGGTGAACTTAAAGTAGTATACAAGTTTATAAGGGTGTTATTACTTAAATTCATTTACATTTTCTTACTTATGCTCAAACTAGATGTGAAGTTTAGAGCTTAGACCAGAAAGAGTGGAAAACTACTGGAAACAATCTCAAGGAAATTTCAATCGAACGCAACTGGACTTGGTAATTTGTCTTGGAAGATGAGGTGAAACGTCTTCCAAGACAAATTACCAAGTCCAGTTGCGTTCGATTGAAATTTCCTTGCGATAACCATGACCTGGATGAATGAGAATATTCACAGGCTTACTGGAAACAATAAATAAGTTAGGCACAATAACTGAGACTGAGAACCAATTATGTTGAAATGACAAAACCGTTTTGTGTGTACTGAATGCTGATTAGCTGACTGTGAGCAGAAGGCCAGGAGCCCAGCCTCTGTAGGTTTGTAACTGCCAATTTCATTCTAATAAAGGAGAGCAGAAGAATTGAGCTGCGCCTAATCTTGGATGCTGGACACAGCAGATTATGCTGGCGGTCCGCCATAACAGAATTCTGGTATGTTGGTTATTGACTGTCTATAACTCTTATCTACAGGTGAAAAGGAACCAGGAGGAATGTAGTTTCAAGAGTCAGGGACTCAGAAGTTTTGAACTACATTGATCTGGGATCACCTTGGTTGGGGACCTAAATACTTAAAAGAAAACTACACCGTTAAACTCCATGCCCTAACAAGGACTCAGCCAGAGCTTTACGAACGCATTATTTTGTGTTTCACTCAGCGGCGGACTTACCATTAGGCAAAGGTAGGCGAATGCCTAGGGCCCCAAACACTTTAAGGGCCCCATAATAAACACTTAACAAAGATATACCACACCGTCATTAAAAAAACAAACCTAAAACATATATGCTGTAAATCCATCAGTCCATCAGACATGTTTCAATGTCCCCTACAAACCCCCATTGTATGCATTTTGGCCATCTTAACAGACTGCTCCATGCCACTGACCATACTCAGCTGCTTTCTGTAAAAAATTGTTGGTGATATTTCCTGCAGATCATTAGAGATCCTCCGTGCTCACATCCTTCCAGATGTTGAGTAAGGGACTGCTCTCCGAACGTGCATGCATAATGATCGCGCTCCATCGACTGACCAACCATAAACCAAAGTGTTCTGTTTAAAATTAATTCAAAAGCCAAAGAAAGAAAGAAAGAAATATTTAGGTATGTAGGAAAGATCTATCTTTTATAAGCAACTCTCAAATATAATGGAGAAGCTTGTCCTGACTACTCTGTTTCACACTTGTGCTGGCTTCAATAGCGTTCGAAATGGTGAGTTCAACAACATAGGACTTTTTAAACTTATAAAAAAAAAAAACTGAAAATAATAAAAGCCATAAACCTGGCAGTTGGCAAGCAACATTTGGTGCATACTAAATATGTGCTTTTTTTTTTTTACTAAATACTAAAAACAAACCCAAACTATATTATTTTATTAATTGTGTTAACATATTTCAGATTTTCTTTCAGACTTACACATGCTTGAAAAGTCTTGGATTTCCAGTTGTAATTTGATATCTTGACGATTTTGTACCAGTTCCTTTTTCTCAAAAGTTTATTTCAGGTAACATAATATAAGGGTCTCTTCTGAAGACAAGCTTTCCAGAGATTGTAAAACCCATTTTGTGCAGCAAAGATGCTGCAACTTTTTCTTCTGTGCTACAGAACCACCAAACTCTGTGGCACCAATTATAACGTTAAAAGGGACTAATTGATACATGATGAAAATAGACGTTAACATACAACCCTGCATTAATTTCTCTGAATTTTGGCTGAGCGCTTAACTGTCATTTAAATCTAGGGGGATTGCTTAGTGTTGCAGTTCCAGCAGAACCTGCACCTCTTAATTTTATGTTTGTATCCATTATTATTTAATTCTATGCATGTGTGTTTTCATTCTTCTTGGTATGAAGACATCTACTCTGTCAGTTGGCAGTCATAGGTTCAGTTTGGATAGTATCTAGACTGTTCAGAATTTTAGGCAATCATACATTAATATGGCATTTTTTAGTATAATACAAAGTTACCAATTAAATGATTAAATAGTGAGCATGCTGTAAGTTACTGTACTTCCCTTTTAATAATTTAGCCTTTTATAAATTCCTGCATTAAGGAAGGTAAATCTATTGGTAAATCAGCTTAACCAAGAATATTTTTCACCAGCTGTCACTACTTGCCGCCCATTTGCAACAACCTGAAAGGTCTGCTGAACATGTCAACTTGAATTGGCCTGTTGATGAAATTCTGGACATTAGTGCCGTTTAATGACTGGACCAGTGAAGAAGTTACAGAAAGGACATTTTTCTAACTTAGAATTGAAAAAGGTTCTAAACAACAGCCTGGAGCCCCCAATCTGCTAAATCCACCACTGTTTTCACTGAGACGAGAAGCAGGAAAAGAAAGGAAGGTGGAGTAGCAGTGATTGTCAACAGCAATTTCTTATCAGTGCGTCTTTGTTAATACCAAGAGAATTATTTTGTGTTATTTTGGCAACCATTCTACCTTCAGCTGTTGCCGACATCATAAGTGACATCATTAGTTCCATCGTTGCTAAGTTACAGACACAACACACCAAAGCATTAGGAGCAAAATCTAGTGATTTTAATCAGGTTTCACTTTCTACTACACTTTCAACACAGTTTTGCAAACACTCGATCACCAGGCACCTGAAGGAACTGCTAAACAAAGATAAAAAAGAAACATCAAAGAGGGAGACAGGTAATTATCGAAGAATACACAGAATAACAAGTCCATCTGGTTTCAGCCCAAGAGTCCTAAATGCCTTTGCTGAGGAACTCTGTTGCATTCTGCAGCACCTCTTCAACCTTGGCCTCACCAAAGAGGCACATCTGAGTAAGCAAGTTAAAACATACCAGGACCCAAAGCAGTTTCTCTATCATTATGGAGTTGGAGTTGAAGATGCAATCATCATCCTCCTTTAATGAACCTACCTTCACCTAGACAAAGCTTGCAGCATTGTGAGGAGCATATTCTTTGGTTTCTCCAGTTGCACCTTTCTTTTCGTTTTTTTATAACTGTATTCTTTCTCCTAAATTTGCCCTTTAGTCTGTCATATTCATTTGGTGGTTTTATATTTGTATCTTTGTGTGAATCTGCAGCCTTCCTTTTTGCTTTTTAACTGTGCTGCTGTCATACCTGAATATAAATAAAACAAGATTATTTTTATCCCAGTGTGGGGATATTGAAGTTAATCGAACTGAAATTAATTGAGCTGAATTAAATTCAACTGAATGTCCCCATGATGGGACATAAAGAATATTAATAGAATAACATGTAAAAAAAGAAATCTGGTACAAGCAGAACCTCTTTACTCTGCTCTGATTACTCCCTGTCTAGCATTTGTCTGCACCTGTGTCCAATCCCATTCACTACCTGATCCTCATTTCCTTGGTGTATTTAAGCCTTCACCTCCTCTACCTCCCTGTCAGTTCATACTGTTTCTCATCCAGCTGTCTCTCTGTCTGCCCATTTTACCTTACTTGTGTCTGTGTGTGGGTCCATACTGCACCCGTACGCCTGACCAGGATGTTTCCTGTTAGAAGGGAGCTGTTTCTCTCTATGGTCTCACCACGCTTGCTCTGAAAAGGGGTTAGCATCAAATAGTAGGTGCAATCACAACTAACCAGTTCTTTCAGAAAGTAGCTTTAATAAATTATTATGGTAATGTATTTAAACTAATATAAATTGATCAGAATATATTGAAAATTAGATTGTGTCCCATATTTCTTAAACTGGACGATCTGTCATAGTTAAAACTATAGTTAGATTTATCATTGAATCTTTAACCCAGTTTTTAAACCCACCTCAGTCTGTTGCTCCTAGTGACACCCCTGTATCCTTTCATTACTTACTATGAAAAACTTTCAAAACAGACATGTCGATTTACAGTTTTACTTTTTTACCTTTTGATGAATTGAAAATGCATATTGTTTCATTATATTTCAAAATATAAGATTGACTAACAAAACATTAAAATCTCCCAAATTATACTGGCAAACATGTTCTTAATAAGGCTAAATATGTTGTATAATCTGTTGTTTAATTTTTGAATTAGTGATAATTTTTTAACACATTAAAAATAATACATCTAAAAAAGATGTATTCGTTCAGGTAAATAAAATTCATAGTGTTTAAGTTCTCTTTTATCATATGCTCGACTTTGTCAAACAAAGGTTAGAACCAGCAAAGGAAGCTGTACGATTTGTTTTATTAACTATTTAATTTTTTATCCATAGAAACGTGTTTTCAGTCTCCACAAAGGCAAAATATAAAACTATAATGCTGACAAAGGTTTTTCTTCAATTCTAATTTGCCTGTTCTGGCAAAAAACAATTAAACTGAAAATATATAATAATAATAACATAACTATGCTTTTATTTAAAAAAGACTGTTAGAATAGTCTCTGCAGCTCTACTTGCATGTTTTTTCATCAGTTTGTCTTTTTACCCAGCAATATATTTATAGTTAATTATATTCTGGTCTGTCATGGGATCTGCATTAAAATTAGTCTTCGATAAATCTTGCAATTAACTAAAGTTGAATGAAGACATTAATAACTGTCCAGTTGCAACATGCAACATGTAAACAGAACTATAAAAAAATCGCTAGTCTTTATTCAAAAGAAAATTCAATGATTCCACACACTAATTAACTTATGCAAAAGATGCAAAAATCACATTATCAAGTTAGATTGTTTCACTGCAGTTAAACACGAACATAAGAATCCAGAAAGTTATTTTTTGTATTAATAAAAATAAACAAATCAGAAGCTTCTAATGGATCTGGGTCAGTACATGATTAAGCTGCTGAGCTACATGTTCATGCTGTCTGCTGTAGATAGACTGACAGGGATGGATGATTGATAGATGAGTTACCAAACAGTGTTACCAAACCCTAATGGTGGGACAGAAGGTCCCAGAAAAGCAGGATGGTTCTGAACTACTGGATGAGGTTTCTGAGGTTCTGGATGGTTTTTGAGCTGTACTTTTTGGTTTGTGAATGCGGATCCTTTAAAACGCGATGTCAACCTGTATCAGTCAGACTCAGGATGAAGATGAACAGAGTTCATTGGGGTGTTGTAACAACCAGCTGGTGGAGTTGGTGGATGGAGGAGGGGGGAGTTTGACTGACAGGGACAGCCTCAGCCTCCGCTTCCTTTTTTTTGTCAGCACTTATTTAACGTCTGTGACGGTTGCAGGGATTTCCACACAGTTTAACTTCTCCATGTCCTATTAAATGAACAGGTGTTCTCATATAAACGTTTAATTCTCTGCAGTTAGACGATCCCAGATCGATTTGAATCGAAGCCCGATCACCAACCACACCATGACTGGCAGGTTAGAGGAGCGGAGGTTTCATAAATGGCTGCCATCTCCCATCATGCCCCCCTGGGTGTACCAACAGCCAATGGGGACGCTCTGTGAGGATGTGATGCAGGTTGCCCCCTTGGTATAAAAACCTAAAGCACCATCTGGGCCCTCCTGAGCAGTTGGAGCATTCCCAGCCTCGCCTCGGGTGGAGGGATTGCAGGGAGGGAAAGCAAAACTACACTGTGTAGTTTTGTTTTTGTCAGGGAATATTTCGAGGCTCAACAGTTCTCACCTTGGATTTTTCTGCAAAAACCGTTCTGGATAAGGTGGTTACTGCTCGTTAGTCAGCCGGGCTCCGTCCCATCATTTCCAGGCACTCTTGTGGAAACAAGTGAGTAGTTCCAATGTGTCCCTGACTGATATGAGTTTATCGGACAAGGATCAGGGACCAAGACTCTGGTTTTTGGTGAAGTTGGGATCAGATCACGGGTCAGGACCCACTGGTTTTGATGCATTTGCTGAAGTTTTGATGTGTTGATGTATTTTTGGCTGCAAGAAGGAGGCCTCATGCAGCCAGGGTGTGCAGTGATCTGTGGAAAGCCAAGAATAGCTGCTGAGAGCATCAGAGAGGCCTGTCAGCTGGGGCCATGGCTTTTTAAGGGAATCAGCGGCAGAGCTATCAGTTGCACCTCCAGCTATGTGCCACATGGTGGATGTCAATCAAACTGTGCAGGGTCAGGGTGGGGGTGCTGAAGTATTTTTGGTTACTGCCATATCTGTCGCTCTGATGTTGATCTCTAAATACCAGCAGGGCTGGTCCGGTTTGATTATTCAGGCTCATTCTGATGGGAGTCTGTGCATTGGTTATTCATTGATCAAGTTGGGACTAAAGGGACTGAGAATGTAAACAATGTGAGCTGAGATGAGCTAACAGCAGTGAAACAAAGCAGCAAGTTTCCTCATGAAGTGTTCAGTGTCATGTTGAAAGTGCAGGAAATTCCTGTTTATCCCAGATTGTGTTAATTAATCTCACCTGAACTCACCTTAAGCTGTTGGTGAACCTCTCATTGCACTGGGAAGTTCTTAGTTTTGGTATCAGAAAGAATTCCTACTGCGAACCTGAACTTGGGTTTCTTGGACTTTTAAGGGATAAAATATTTGATGAGCTTCTGATTCTCAGCCTTCGACCTCTTTAAATTTATAATGTGATATTTGTTTGGCCTTTCTGTAATATGGGTCATTTACAATAAGGGAAGATGTGTCACCCACAACTGAGTGAAGGAGTCAGATCTATTTTCACATGAAGTTATTTTAAGTAAACGAGATTCCAGTGTTGGTTCTGTTCCAGCTTTAATGCTTTTTGGTTGAATTGAACAGTATTAGAAGCTGTGATATTAATGAGGAGAACATATGAATGTATTACTTACTTACAATGCCTGAAATATATTTTTGTATTTTCATGTTATTTAATTAATGGTTCATTAAACTATGAATGGAAAACCTTGAACCTCAGTTCAGATCTGTTTGCACAACATAAAAAACTAAAACTCATTAATGGAAAGCCAGCAGTGGCGATAAACATATTAACATGACTTGTGTTTTGGTAGATATTTGTATTAGATTTCATAATATTACATAACATTAGTAGCTCATTATAGCTACTGTTTTATTTCTGTTTTTACTATTTGAATAAGGCTGATGATTTTTTTGAGCGTTTTTATTTTTTAGAGAGAGAAATATTGCTTTTTGCTTTATGTTTACCTCAGTTTTGTTGAAGATATATTAGCACTTTTTAGGAGTAAAAGTAATGATTAGCAAAAAGCATTTTCCTTAAACTAACACTTCTGAGTTATAGATTTTTGCAGTATTAGAAGCAGTAAATGTAGCACTGCAGTGTGTGAAGCACCTGCTGCTGTCATATCATCAGAAACAGCTGAAGCTTTGTCAACTCAGTCTTACAATTTTATAAATACAAAATATATTCAATGGCCTAAATGTAGAAAGTTATTACAGAGCATAAATTAGATTCTCTAATTTTCATCAACGTGTTTGCGTCAAAAAGAGACTTACTTACAAATTTACTTTAAATCGAATTGAACTTTCTTTGTGTACAGTGAACATGAAAATCACTGGCTTTAAAGGATGCATGTTGTTTTACTGTAAAGTATCTGGTTGTAATATTTACTGTGGTTAAGTCCAATATACATAATTTGAATTGAATTTGATTTAAAATTTAAAACAAAAAGATATAAACATAGATCTTACACAAAACAGTGTCAACCAGAAGCATTTAAATTAAATCTTTATTCAATACAACTCTTTGTGGCTCGAGCAGCGGACTAATCAAATATAAATATTTTTACAAAATGAGAATTTTCCAGGCAGATTTAGGTTTTGATCTGACCAGCTTGTTTCTTCTGAGCGGAGTGGCCCAGCAAGTGACCTGACTGTAGTCTGAACGATAATCTGTGTAGGGAGATAAAGATTAGGGTGATGGCAAAGAGGTCCCTTATGTTTGGTTTTACTTTGAGAAACTGCTGTATGATGTCATTCGTGGCTGATTTTTAATATATTTGGGAAATGTTTGTAAAGTTAAACTGTAAGTGTATTTTCTGTAAAGAAACAAAAAAAAACAGTAAATGAAAATATGAAACGTCCATCAGCATGTAACTAATCAGTAAACAATATTTAACCAGTTGAATTACAAAAGAGGTGTGCATAAATAAAGGAGATGAGACCTTCTGGAGAAGTCCAGTGATGTGAAAAGCTGCAAAAATCAAACTGCAGAAAGGAGATAGAAGTTGTTGTTTTTTATATTAGTGTACCTCTAGCCCTATATGGTTAGTCCATACAAACTTTGGAGCATATTTACATGAGTCTATTTAACCTGCTCTCCTTCAACCTACTCATATAAAAATGAAAGACTATTTCTGGATTTAGTGGATTCTACAATTAGGCTCTTAACTGAGTAGTATTTCTTTTATAAAAGTTTTAAAGAGAACTGGCGCCATCTGTTGGTTACTTGAAATATTATAAGAAATTTGAGATGTTGCAGAGATTCAATTCAAAAACTCTTGAAGAAAATTAGGTTTCACTCAGGGATTGAATTTCCCGTTTTCTGACAAGTTGTTTTTGCCACATGTGGCCCGTCTCCTTCAATGTATTTAGGGTCTTGTTTGGCTGAAGAAAATCAAAGTTTTAATTACTTCATCTCTTTTTCAGGGTGCCGACAACCATGTCAACACAAGCGCCGACATTCACGCAGCCGCTACAGAACGTCGTGGCACTAGAGGGTAGTGCCGCCACGTTCGAGGCTCAAATTAGTGGTAAGAAACTTCTGCTCATGGAGGGGTTCACAAACATGGAGCTCCATTTAATATTTTTACTGATAGTTCTGCCTTATCTGATGGTCACAAGCAAAGTTTGCAGTTATAGACAGAAGATTGAATGAAATAGCCACCGTCAAAACAAAGACATGACTCATAGTGTTAAAATATGATTATGTTTTTTTGTTAATATCCATTTGAGACATTTGTTTTCACGTTTGGTTTAAAAAGTTTCGTTCTTGATCCTGGCATATTGATATGTAGGCCTTTCAAATCTGCTAGTTAGACTTTGCTTACGACTCCGTTTCAGTTTAAGTTGAATTCCACATTTGAATTATATGAACAAGCAAAAAGTTCCACCATTTTATTTTTTATATAAAACTACATTAATGTGATGAATAACAAAAGTTTTTGTCATTGAAACTTCATGGATTTATGATTGTGTTTTGCAGCTGAGGTTCTGATTGTTCTTGCCTCCCTGACTCCTCACCTTCTCCCCCGCAGGTTCTCCAGTTCCTGAGGTGAGCTGGTTCCGTGATGGCCAGGTTCTTTCCGCCGCAGCTCTGCCAGGCGTTCAGATCTCGTTCAGCGACGGCCGCGCTGTTCTGAGGATCCCCGCTGTGACCGCCGCACACAGCGGACGCTTTTCTGTCAGAGCCACCAACGGCGCTGGACAAGCCACTAGTACCGCTGAGCTCCTCGTTACAGGTGAGAAAGATAGAATGCACCATTAAGTATGTCAAACATGTTCAGCACCAACATTTTTTCCCAGTTAAATCAAAGGCAAAGATTTCATAAGACTGTATGTTCCTACATATTGAAGCCATGAAACGGAAAATGTTGCCCTCGGTTTTTTTTTCTTATCAAAATTATTAATTTATTCACTCAGTTAAATGGTGTATATGGAACATTTTCATAAAAAGCTACATTATAAAATACATATATAGGGCTTTTAGTCTAAAGAGGTGCTAGATTAACGTTATATCCTTAAAAAGCTATATTTGAATTAACATATAATAAAATGTACATTTAAAACAGGCACTACAATGACGTCATGTTTACATTTACCAGCCAGTAGTAGGGATGGGTATTGTCTAGGTTTTATCTGATACCGGTACCAAACCGGTACTTTTGAAAAGATGCCGGTACTTAAACGGTGCTTGAACCGGTGCTTGAAATGGTGCCTAAAGAATGTAAAACATACAAACATGGTCCAAATACCCTCTTATTTTATTTATTTTTTTAGTAGGTCTGTCAAACAATAAAAATCTTTAATCTGATTAATCACAGTAGCTGTGAATCAATCACTATTGCTAAATAAGACCCCCCAAAAATACTAACTAGAACTTTATGTGTAAATAAAGGGACAAATCTAGATGCAGTTGCTCTTTAAAAAAAAGTAATATAGGAGAAATCAGTTAACTTTTTGTTTTGAACTCCACAGTCACATTCACAATTTATTTGTGGTCCCATATGAATAATAACAAATAGAGGCAGAACTAAGCCAAGTGTATATATAAACATAACATTTGGATATAAGTAGTCTGTGATAAATATCGCATAAATAAAATGTAATATAGACTTAGTAATCAAATAACACAATTGATCATTTTCCAAAAGTAAACAGCAGATTATTCAGTTCAACACAACAGGAAATAAACACTCTTATTGTGAAGATCTACACAGCTACTTCCGCTAATATTTTAGCACTAATTTAAGTCCGAAAACATCACCTTAACTGAATAATTTCATTTTTCAACGCAGCAGTATCTCACTATGAAATGTACTGAAACTATACAGTGAGCCAACATTCATAAATATAATTTAATATGAAGCATTTAAACTTTAAGCACCACACACTCCAAACTCTGAAACGCACACACCGGAGCTGATATCCGAAGCTGACGGATAATTCCCACAGACAATTTTTAAACTAATACCACCACAAAGTCAATACGGCAATGATAATATACTCCCATGTCATTTAGGACCACAAACATGCTGCTGCACAGCAATCCACAACAATCCGTAGTTTGGCTGGTTAGGAGGGAGAGCTGACGTGGTGCGGGCTGAATTATAAACGGGGCGCTTTTCTTTGTATGCGTTCAATGCATAAGACACAAACACACACACAAAAAAAGTTAATTCTAGGAATTAATCCACCCGTGTTGGTACGTTAATTTCCACAGCCCTTATTTTTAGCAGTTTTTTTGCACAGAGATTGCCATGTTTACCTTATTGCTCTTGACTGATGCACGCCCAGAATAAGGAGAAAAAGGACCGAAATAAGGCACCGAAATGTGCGCTGCTTTTCAGTGTGGTTACTACCATTCATGTCGGAACCGGTGCCGTAATGGCACCGGATATCAGTACCCATTCCTAGCCAGTAGTGGCTACCTTACTGATATGGTCTCTATGATTCAACTATATGGTCAGCTCAGCTTTGGTGGTACTGAGAAGAATGGTGGAGTCAGCAAGTCAAGGAACTGCTTCAGAGCCCTGGAGATATTTTTTTCCGTCTAAGGAGAGGAGTGACCACCGAAGAACAGAAACTAGAGTAGTTTTAGATGAAGCCTACACTTTTTCTTTTACACATTTCTATGGCATCAAACACACACAGAAACAATTACTTAGATTGGTAATTTAGCTCACTTGCTAACTTTGCTAACGTTAGCTATCAATTAAACTCCAAAATATATTCCTCACAGGACACAGTTCAGAATCAGCTTTAATGGCCAAGTATGATGCATACAAGGAATTTGACTCCGGCAACTTTTCTCTCCAGTACAGAACTTAAATAAGTGAAATAAAAAAAGAAATACAAATAAATACAAATAAATAATAAAGGATAATATATACACCAAACCGGGGTTATTGTACAGTGAGTATATACAGCAGTGCAGACTTATAGTTTATTCAGGTTGGTTACTGGGCGAATCAACAGCGAACCAGGCAACCCAACAGCTGGAATAATGTTTTTATTTCTCTAACTACAACCTAGATAAAATAGATGTTGCTATCATGCTCATGTTCCATATGCATACTTTAATTATTCTGTCAGATATAAACAGATTTCACCAAATTACAGCCATTTTCTATAACCTATCATCCTTGGTGAATGATATATAGTAGGCAGGTTTCCAGAACACCATAGAGTGACACACGCAACAAGACCTTAGTCCGACTTCAAACAGACGTAACTGGAGTTGGATAAATCTGACTAACATACCCGGCTAATGCGATTGGAAAATTGAATTTCTCTGCATGTATTAAATAACAGTAAGGAGAAGCCAAGCTTTTGGAAGCCTGGGTACTCCTATTGGGAAGTCATGAGATGCAGAAGCAGGAATAACAACAAGAGAAGGAGCATCAGCAACAAGTTTAGCACAATCAAATAGTGCAGTAATTGCAAAATGTCCTGTGCTGCAGCGCTACTGTTGTCCAGTTCCTTGGTCTCTGTGCATATCCTGCTTTTACTCTGTTACACAGAGTCCAGCATTTGTTTACTATCTGTGTGACTCTAGTCCAATGGAAGAATGTCAGTGTGAAAGGGCCCATGTTGCCACCTAGCGTCGCAGAGTTGAATGCACTTCATTCAACAATTCTATTTTCTGAGTGAGATGTAAACTGAGACACAACTCGTCTTTGTCATCTTTTTATGTTGTAATCTTAAAATCAAACAACTGATTATCTCCTCTACGGTCACAATGTTTGTTTTGTTTCTATCCTAAAAATTGGGCACTCTATCTGAGTTCTGTACTCTGCACCCTAGTGGAACTCTTTAGCAGTACACGCAGAAGTAGGTGCCCGCGCGAGTTAAAAACCACGTATATTTCCAGCCTTAGTCTTAAAATGCACTTCCAATAAAGTGAGTATTGGCAGAACAGGCTATTGTTTTTATGTTGAGTCACTTGGGGGGGGGGGTGTTATTGGCAGCTGCTGAAAGTAACTATTAAAGTAGATTGTAATCTAATTTTGTTACTTTCAAAATACAGTAATCAGTAAAGTAACTTAAAGTATGTTACTTTTGGAAGGATTATTTAGTAATCAGTAATCAGATTACTGTTTCAAGGTAAATGTTGCAACACTGAACATAATTGAGAACTAATTTCTGACTGATACCTGTATTCTGATTATACCTGCATAAAGCCATTTTAGGGTGTTGAAGTTTATTGCTTTACACCTGTTTTTCCTGCTGCAGCGGAGACGGCGCCTCCCACTTTCCTTCAGAGGCTGCAGACCTCCACAGTGAGGCAGGGCAGCCAGGTGAGGTTGAACATAAGAGTCACCGGTATCCCCACACCTGTAGTGAAGTTCTACAGGGAGGGAGCCGAGATCCAGAGCTCTGCCGACTTTCAGATCCTTCAAGACGGAGACCTTTACAGTCTGCTGATCGCAGAAGCCTTCCCAGAGGACTCTGGGGCGTATTCTGCAACAGCCACTAACAGCAGTGGACGGGCCACGTCCACCTGCGAGCTGCTGGTTCAAGGTGAGCTCCGTTTGCTTCTAGAGTGTCTAACTGCTGAGTGGACATGATGAACCTAAACTGCACGTTTGTGCCCAGGTGAAGAACCTGTTCCAGCAAAGAAAACTAAGACAGTGATTTCCACCTCTCAGATTTCACAGACCAGAATCACAAGAGTAGAAAAGGTACGCCCGAACATCACATAAAAGGAATCTGGTCTGATCAGAACTATTTTTAGGGTACTATTTTTATCTCACTTCCTTTACTACAGCTGTGCTTTAATCTGATCTTGTTGTGGTTTTCCTCAGAAAATGGAGTTCGAGCTGACACAGACACTTGGGCACAAGACTCCGCCCAGAGTTCCTCCCAAACCTTCTTCAAAATCTCCAACCCAGTCCTCGCTTGCTGCCAGGGTTACCGGTGGGCGCCAACAGTCGCCATCACCTGTCAGACACGTGAAGGCCCCGACGCCCACATCTGTCAGGTGGGTGGAGCATCACGTTGTTCATGTTGACCCTAAAGTAGCTACATGAACTACAACCGACAAACTCAATCATTGAACCTCTTTAACTCTTGGTCTTCCTCACCAGACCGGTAAAGTCTCCCGTCACCACAAGGAAGCAGCCTGCCCCTGTTGCTGAAGTCCCTCCACCTTGGAAACGAGGGGATGATGGAATAAAAACAGTTCAAATGACAATTACAGAGTCCAAAGAGGTGAGGATTGAGTGTTTGGACGAAGGTTGTATCTGTCTTTGTAAAAGAAAGAAGAGTAGTGTCAGATCACGCTAAC
Source organism: Apricaphanius iberus (assembly GCA_028564705.1). NCBI lineage: Eukaryota > Metazoa > Chordata > Actinopteri > Cyprinodontiformes > Aphaniidae > Apricaphanius > Apricaphanius iberus. The sequence goes on along the minus strand of JAPXFQ010000674.1, from coordinate 292,411 downwards.
ACTACTAGCTAGAAATCTGAAGTCTTTGTTACTGAACATATACCAGAATTCCTCTCCTGCTGCTTGGAGTCGATTATATTTCAGAGTATAGTAATGAAACAAGAACCGTCCATTTCGTTTTGTTTCTTCACAATGAAGGTTGTTTGCTTTGTATGTTTGTGAGTCTGCTGTTGATATGACTTACTTCTATCCAAACAAAGTCTCATCACCTGAATCTGCCAGAAATTTAAAAACTAAGTCATATTTTTCTGAGAACATCCAGCTTGTAGATATCGGCAGTGGTACTATTGACTCTGGCCAAGAGGTCCACCTCATGCTACCATCATACGTGGTTTATTAATCTCTCACTTCTGATGAGCTGTACTTTTTAAAAATGCTACCAACCTCTTTTTTGACTTGTCCTTCAAAATTTTATCAAACTTTTTTTTTTTTTTTTTTTTACCTGCATCACTTTTTCTGATTTCATTCTTTCTGTTCCATTTTCTCGCTTATTTTGAAGGCACATAAGTATTGGTTGTAATCTTCCTATCCCTGATATTTCCATCAGAGTGACTTACCTCAAGCTGTATGCTGATCTGTTCTAAAAAAGCAATTGAGGTGACTGTCAAACACTGAAACTTTACTCTGTCAGTGATGCTGCTGCTTTTGCTGTTATCATGTTGTTCGTCACGTGTCTTTGTCACACAATGTTTGTTACTTTTGCTTTTTATTTAGTTTTACTTAGATGGAATATCTGGATTTAGGTAATGAATTTACAATTTGTTAATACTTAGATGAACATTATATTTTTGGAAACCTTAATGTTTATTTGTCGCTTTAGATTATTTCTCTTTTTTCGTTGTTGTAGCATTTGAGCTGGGCAATAATCTACTGTAAATATGAAAATGTGCCAGTTTATTCAGAATTTATAACAGCTGAGAAGTTTCTGGACTGGAAGCTTTAAAGTTAGAGGGGATTTCTTTTTCTTGCTCAGCTTAACCTCACACTTTGTAAAGCTTAATATTTTGGTGTCAAAACAAGGAAGTAATAGCATCTTAGGTTCCTAGTTTTTAAATTATATGGTCTAAAGCCCCTCAACTCTAGTATCTCTTAGAAACTATGACTCAGTACTGACCTATTTATCTTATTCCTGGCGGTGCTGCTGGAGTATCGAATATGTCAGTAACTTTCACTATGATAGCAGCAGCTAAAGCAAGGCAATTAGTTGTTGCATGTAAGTAACTGGTCAGGAATTTAGCTATTTTTGTCTGCTACGATTATAGTACAACTGTGGACCATTCAAAACTTGGACATGTCCAGATTTTTCTACTAGTTGGATTGCTTGCTGCTTCACCTACAACCAGAACCAGTGCATGTCAAAGATGAAACATGCAATAAATGGATTTTATTCCACAACATTAACGACAGCAAAACCTTTCCCAGTCATTTTTTGTCAGTTTTCACAAGATAAACGGACTGGTGTGACATCCAAATTGGGATGTAAAAGTTAATGTTCCAACATCTTTGTCACCTGCATCCAGCTAGTCCACTTGCCTAACAATATAATTGAACGGCATTTAACTTGATGTCCAAGATTTCACTCAAAAAGTTCAAGTGTACTGAATCAATTTCAGCTTTAGTGATGTTTTGTTTTCATCAGTCTTATATTCTGTATTATTGTCTTTGGCTGAGTTCTGTGTGCTGTGGGTTCTGTCTCCAGGCTGAGGGAGGGATGAAAGCTGGGGCAGTGGCCAAAGTGGTGGCCGCTGTTGATCTGGCTCGTATTCGCCAACCTGTGCATGTCGAAGGCGTTCGAGCTGAAGAGATGGAGACTGTAGAGACAGAAATGAGGCAACAGACAGTAGCTATGGCTGCCGATCAACATTATCAAATTGGTTGGATGTCAACGAGAGTGCAGGCTGGCCAAATGCTCACTACTGCTCAGGAGTTTACATCTGACCTGCAGCCTCAGGTTAGACAGCTTTACTTGTAAAGGAAAGAACAAAGTATGTATTTGACCAAAATAACTTTTACCTTCTCGATGAGATCAAGTTACCTCAGGAAAATCTTTTGTTCAGTCCAAAAAGTCCTATTAAAATATTTTTGTTACAACCAGCTGACACATAGATTAATTATGTAATTATATGCAGTGGTAGGAATAAAATAATTTTACTGAGCAGCTCTGAGCTTCTACTAGAGATGTTAACAAACCTGTGTTGATCACCACAGATTCAGAGAGCAACAGAAATCTCGTCCACTGTGGACACTGGTGTCACTCCATCTCCAGTTCCACACTTCATGGTTTCTAAAGTTTCTGTCCCCAAACCAGAGTCTGTTGGGGAGGTAAGAAAGGCAGCATCAGGCAAGCAGTAGGAAATAGCCAGAGTGGAAAATAAGAAAGTTATATAACAGGATCACTGCTTTGAAGTGAGCAATAACTGATAGATGGTTAACTCAATGAGTTCAGATTTTAATATTTCTCTGAATTTTTCTAAAAGATAGCTTTTACCTTTGCAGCAGCTTGTACACTCCAACTTTGGACCAATTCACAGTCCAATACAATTACAGCTTGCTACCTGTTTCACCTAACAGGTATTATCCTAGATGACTGCAGACACTACCTAGAGTCTCATTTTTAGAAATCCACATACAAACTCATATCTCTTATTTTCCTGCTGTCTAAGTTAAATAGATACATCTATATTTTAATTGTTCCAGCTGGGACCCATTAGATAAATGTAACTTTGTAATATCTAAACTCTTACTTAGTTACTTAACATCATTCCTATATGGTAACTAGGGGTGTGACGGCACACAAAAATCACGGTTCGGTACGTATCTCGGTTTTGAGATCACGGTTTGGTTCATTTTCGGTACAGTAAGGGGGAAAAACCCCACAAAGCATAAAAATAGGTTTTTGTTTAATTTTCAACTGTTGCAACTGAACTTTCCCACAACACCTAAGTGACTATCCGTTCAAATTTGGCATTTGTCTTTCATTCAACGTCGACTAAAGTGATGAATCAACCGTTCTACCTTGTAGCACTGTTCAGTTTCATTGAACGTACATGTTTTTTGTCAGAAATATTAACTTCTCCATGTTTTCTGCAGAAAGAGCAGAGCTGATAGATTGTTTTTGTTTAATATTCAACTTTTGTAAACAACGGCTTAAACATTTTCTTTTAAAAATGAAACATAAAAAAATAAAACTATATGACGGAGAAATGATGGCTGTACCGTTATACCGTGCAGAAACTTGCCTGGGAACTTAAATCTGCTGCACTTATCACACTAATAATACATTTATGAAACAAACAAAAAAACAGAAACGGTATGCTAGTGAGCCGAACCGAATGGTTCAACACACCCCCATGAACCGTTACACCCCTAATGGTAACGGTAAAATATTATTCAAATTACCTATTTCCAAAAGCTCGTCTTCTTATCAAGCAGTTTTTGTACTGTGAGAAGCTTAGTTGACAGGAGTTTGGTTTTTACTGCTTGCCTGAGATGCAAACCTATTTTTTAAAGCTTATTCTAGAGGTGTTTGAACATCTTTAACATATGAAGCCAACTTTAACATTTAAGCCCCTGACTTCATTCATTAATCATTAAACAAATGTAATTCTACACCGATATTAATCGTGCTTCATCTAAAGTTCCCTTCATTTGATCCTGTTATATTTCTAATAAAACTAACTTCCCGTGAATCCTCTGTGTGCTGTGAACACGCACTTTAAGTATATACTCGGCAGATTTAATTCATGCATCTCATTCATTGCAGTGGAAATTCATTATGTTTTGCGTGTGAAATAGGAATGACAATAATGTCTAGTCCAGTCTTTTGTTGTCCTGATGATGGTGTGGCCTTTCCTCCTCTCTGGAACGGTCAGGTGTCCATCGCCGGCTCAGCTATTGCCACTCTACAGAAAGAATTATCGTCAACCTCTCCTAGAAAGATCATCAAACCGGTCAAGTCTCCCAGTCCGTCTCTTAAAGCAGTTAAAACCATTGAGATGCTGGAGTCCTTCCCACCGCCATTCAAAGAATCCACTGAGAAATATCGTTCTGGCACCCAGATACAGACCGGGGGGACGTACATGGTGGGCATGGACAGAGTTTATGAGGACTGGAGAGCCAAGGTTTGTCACGTAGCTTCGGGAGATGGATCTGAGCAGAACAAGAAAACCTGCTGTGTAACAAGAAACGGATGGTTCTGAAAACCTGCAGTTTGATACCACACACCAGCTTTAAAGGAAGGGTTCCCCATTGTAATTTATCCCAATCTTTCACCTCTCATGAGACAAAGACATCAAAGCCACAGGTTTTGTTTTAATATTGTGTGATGGAATGGGCGACCACAGGCTTTAGGGTCTCTCCGCCTGCTAGTTAGCAGTCTGGTTTTCTTGGTTTCTGTGAAAAATCCAACAATAAATGTTCCTCTAATGAAAACTTTAACAAGCTTCTCTCTCCGCGCTATTCACATCCTCATCCTCACCTCTTGAACCCATACAGCACCTTCTTCATTTTTCCGTGCTGTTGCCTCTTCTTCATCAACCTTTGGGTGTGAACATCACCTTTAAAGTCCTGTGTGTTGCTAAGCTGTTTTCATGTTTGTTTTAGAAACAGATTTAAATGTTGCATTTGTCTGACAGATTTTACTTTGTGGCAGGTGACGGAGGCAGCAGCCGTACCGTCTCCAGGTGGTGCTGTTGTCCCACCCACATTGGTCTCTGTAAGTGGCCCAGTTTAAAATGTTGACTATATTCTAAGTGTTACAATAAACTGGATGTTTTCTAAATATGTTGTATTATTTTGATGCAGGGCTTGAAGAACACAAATGTGACAGAGGGTGAATCTGTGACTCTGGAGTGTCAGATCAGCGGTCAGCCCACCCCCAATATAATGTGGTTCAGGGAGGATTACAAGATCGAGAGCTCCATTGATTTCCAGATCAGCTACACGAGCGGATATGCTCGCCTGGTGATACGTGAGGCTTTTGCTGAAGACAGCGGACGCTTCACATGCACTGCCACCAACGAGGCTGGAACCATCAGCACCTCCTGCTACCTGCTCGTCCAGGGTCAGTACGAACAATAAAAAATAAAGAAAGGCTTGAGGACACCCGAACTGTTCTATAACAGATCATGTAAAAACCGGGACTCTAAGAAATGATCCCTGTTAGTAGACCTCTCCAGATAAAAGATACAAATATTTGACATGGACATAGAACTGGATTTTGTCTCACTGGTAGTAATTCTAATGTTTTAGAGTGGTCTAGCTTGTTCCAACTTGAACCAGATAGAGAATCTGCAGGCCAACCAACCTCATCAACTTATAGTACCATTGGAAACTTGAAAAAAGCTGCAATAATAAGAACGGTTTTGTTGCTGTATTGACAATTTGTTTAGTTTTTTCATTGATTATATTTATTAATAATTGTATACTTTCCATTTTTAAAATACAATGGTTTAATTACTTTTATTATTCCTACAGTGTCTGAGGACATCGAGAGCAGGCAGGAAGTAGTTTCCACCTTAGTTTCACAGACACAGTAAGTCACAAATCTTTTGTACAGTAAAAAAAAAAAAAAAGACCAGTATTTCTTTTTTTACTGAAGTTGTTCTGATTTTAAATTAAAGAATTTCAGAAGAAACTAAAGAGGAGACCATGTCTGAAGTGAGCGCGCCTGAGCCGGATGCTCCTGCTGCTGCTCCCTTCTTCATTAAGACACCCAGTGTTCAGAAGCTTGTGGAAGGAGGAAGTATTATGTTTCAGTGTCAGGTTGGCGGAAACCCAAAGCCTCACATTGTCTGGAAGAAGAATGGTGTGCCGCTTACCACTGGATACAGGTACTGAAAGCCCAGGGAACAAATCCTTAGTCTTCTTAGGAAACTGTTATAATATGTGTCTAATATATGAAGGTATAATTACCTTACACACTAATGTGATACACAAATCAGGATCACGTGAGCATCATCTACAATATATTCTGCTACTGCTTTTATTCTACGTCACACATCACCCTGTTCTCTATGCCTCCATTTGGCAAATTCACACCAAGTGATCAGGAAGTCCAGATCCTCCGGGCATGGAGGCATGTCCTAAAGTTGTTTGGCTAAAAAGTGATTTCCCCAGATGTCAATAATTGTTTTTATCATAAAACGGGTCAATCCACCATGCTTAACAGGACTGAAGTGCTTACCTGTTCACTAGCATGAGGCCGGCTACAGAGGAAAAATAAATAAATTAGCATTTGTGCTAAGCAAAAATCAATTCAAAGGCATAACACTGGTCAAGAAAATATCAGAATTTATTAGTTTTAAAGCAAAGAAACAAACATGAAACCATCTTTTCAGGAAATGGATAGCCTATTGACTTTTTTAACAGGCACTTTAACTACTGACATGTTGTTTAAGGTATTAATAAATCAAACCAAACATAAGTTGTACCATAAAGGACAAAGAATATGACCTGGCTCAGCTTTGTTCAATAAAAAAACATTTTTTTCTAACAAGTACCATAACTAAATGATTTAAAACTCTAAAAATGTGAATTTATAACAATTACAGTATCATGGTTTAAAAATACAATGCAACAAAAAACAAAATGTCAAAATTGCTTATTTTCTGGTGTTGTAAATGAGACAATTGTTTTTTTTTTGTGGCCACACCGGCCTTTATTTAAAATGGAGAGTATAGAAATGGAGAGATACATTCAGCAAATGTTCTAAGGCAGGAGTTGAACCCAGGATGACTAAGGCTAAGGCCTCTGAACATGGGGCACCCATTATGACCACTGCACCTCACAACAACCCACGAATGAGATTAATTCATATCTATGAAGTCAAGTAAGAGTTAAAATCTAATACTAATACTTAATAACACCAGACAGATTATCTCCCTAAAAACATGCCCACTAAGTAAGATCCATGGTAACGATTAAGTATTTAAGAAATGTTACAAAAAAAATTCTAAAATAACACGAGGAAAAGTCCAGCTAATCAATAATTTGTTGAATACTGCCACCATCACATCATTGTGGACATAATTTTATTACTTTAATGAACCATTCTTTTTTTTTTCATTGTATATTTGCATTCCATGGCTTTTAATAGCTTTCAAATACTAGAATGTTGAGTTTTGATATGGGGAACTTAAAATAACTCACTGACTGTTTGTGGTCATCAGGTATAAAGTTGCCTACAAGAAAGAGACTGGAGAGTGTAGGCTGGAGATCTCAATGACCTTTGCAGATGATGCTGGAGAATATTCTGTCTTTGCCAAGAATCAGCTTGGTGAAGTCTCAGCCTCCGTCAGTCTTCTGGAGGAAGGTATGTTCACAAGCAAAGCCTAAGAAAATGTAAAAAAATAAAAGAACGAAACTAAATTTCAGTTTTGCATTGAAGTGAGTATATCATAGACGGAACTTGTTTTTTGTGTTGCTTACAGAGGAATATGAATCCTACATGAAAAAACAGGAAGTGACAGCTCCGGTGCAGGAGCCCAAACCTGGAGACATTCCCCCTATTACAGTAGATACAGTGACCACCATTATCTCTGGACAGGTACAAGCAACTTTTATTGTAGCTTTTTGGGTTAGGATCTATTTGTCACGAACTTTAAGATTATTTGTCACTTTCAGTTTGTTGTTTATCTTGAATGAAGTGTATGCAGAAAAATGCCTGCTTTTTAAAAAAATAACTGAAGTTTAGCTTGTGATTTGTTGATCGACACTGATTTTAACCTTCATTAACGCAACAGCCAATTGTGACAACCGAGAAAAACCTAAAGCTATAGGCCTATAGCAATGTTTTTCCTCTTAGTATGTTGATAAAAATGTATATATTCATTGACATACAAACGTTCGATTTCTAGTAAGCTAGAACTATGTGTTAAGCCGACACATCACACTTTTTAATACCTTTTACAAAGTAGAAATGAAACCACTGATTTTTCACCCAACTTATAAATATATGCAATTTTTTTTATGAAACCGGTAGGAATTCCATTTATCTGCCATGGAGCTGAGAATTATTCAGGAAATCGAACTCACTATCATGAAGATCACCTACAGAGAGATTGTAACTGAGGATGGAGAGTTGATGGTGACTGCTCCTCCCACTGAAGCAGTTCAGCCTGCCTTTGACACTCCAGTTAAAAACTATAGAATCATGGAGGGAATGAGTGTCACCTTCCACTGCAAGATGTCTGGATTTCCACTCCCAAAGGTGAGGAATCTTTAAGTAAATGTTTTTTAGGCGACTTCTGATAAAAACGTCTCGTAGGAAATATATATTGTAGACTTGAAAGTCACAGAGCCAAATTCAAACACGTTTCACTGACTTCTAACCCTTGTGGCAGATTGCTTGGTTTAAAAATGGCCAGCGCATCAGGCCTGATGATCACTACCAGATGGAGGTTCTTCAGGATGGACGAGCCAGTCTCCGACTGTCTATGGTGCGACCAGAAGACGAAGGGGTGTACACTGCCTTCGCCACAAACATGAAAGGAAACGCTGTCTGCTCAGGGAAGCTCTATGTGGAGTCATCTGCTGCTGCTCCTCAGAGATACACACCACAGCCTGCAGTGCAGAGGATCAGGTAAACTGGCAGTTAAAGTAATTGCTTTAATGTTTATGTTCTTAATACTAATCATTGCATATCCAACAACCTTTTCTTAGGTCCACCTCTCCTCGTTCTCTGAGCCGCTCCCCTGGCCGTTCTCCTAGCCGTTCACCTGGACGCTCTCCTGCTCGTCGGCTTGATGAGACTGATGAATCACAGTTGGAAAGACTTTACAAACCCGTATTTGTTATGAAACCTACTGCATGCAAATGCTCTGAGGGACAAACAGCCAGATTCGACTTGAAGGTTGTTGGACGACCAATGCCTGACACGTACTGGTTCCACAATGGTGAGTAAAACAGATAAAATCTTCATAAACTGTGTCATTGAATAGAGTGTTTGTAACTAAAATCAAGTTCTATGTCATGGTGTTCTCAGGACAACAAATTGTCAGTGATCACAACCATAAGATTGTGGTTAAAGAAGATGGGACTCAGTCCTTAATTATTGTCCCAGCTATGCCCCATGACTCCGGAGAATGGACAGTGGTGGCTCAGAACAGAGCCGGGCGCTCAACCATCTCCGTAACTCTCATGGTGGATGGTAAGATTTTGGAATCTTTCTGAGTGTTTACTATGTGACACTCCTTGGGGACACATGTAAACATAATGTTTCTATCTTGTTCAGCTAAGGAAACCTTGGAGCGTCCCCAGTTTACTGAGAAACTGAGGAACATCAGTGTGAAGGAGGGCACTCTCGTTGAACTGGCCGTTAAAGCCATTGGAAACCCACTGCCTGACATTGTCTGGCTGAAAAACAGTGACATCATCTCCCCACACAAGCACCCTAACATCAAGTAAGTCTAATTTTAATGTAAATTTACGAAATCTGCTCTAAACTTTCAGGAAATCCACAACAGCACTGGCATGTTCTTGTATTTGGAAGACATTCTGTACTGCATTGAGTAAAAGCATTCAATTGTATTTATGGAAGGTGTTGTAGTAGCTTGGAATGCCAAATTTGTTATTGTACAGACTCACTTAAATTTAAGAAAGCAACTTTTGATGGAATTACTTTGACATTCTGAGTCTAATAGGTATAATTAAGTGTCTGGAATTGTTACAATGAACATTTAATGTTTTAGGATTGAAGGAACAAAAGGAGAGGCCAAATTCCAAATCCCCTCAGCATGTGGCCCAGACAGTGCTTGGTACACTGCCACAGCCATCAACAAGGCTGGCAGAGACACCACCCGCTGCAGAGTCAATGTTGAGGTTGAATATGTTGAGCCTGAACCAGAGAGGAAGCTCATTATTCCCAAAGGAACCTACAAAGCCAAAGAGATCGCCCCTCCTGAGCTAGAACCTCTTCACCTGCGTTATGGTCAAGAGCAGTGGGAGGAAGGTGACCTGTATGACAAAGAGAAGCAACAGAAGCCATTGTTTAAGAAGAAGCTGACATCCGTCCGCATGAAGCGTTTTGGTCCAGCTCACTTTGAGTGCAGACTGACTCCCATTGGAGACCCCACCATGGTGGTGGAGTGGCTGCATGATGGCAAGCCTTTGGCTGCTGCCAATAGGATGCGTATGGTCAACGAATTTGGCTACTGCAGCCTGGACTATGAGGTTGCTTATGCAAGAGACAGCGGTGTGATCACCTGCAGAGCTACTAACAAGTTTGGAGTTGACCAGACCTCCGCCACCCTGATCGTCAAGGACGAGAAGGGCCTTGTTGAGGAATCTCAGCTTCCTGAAGGCAGGAAAGGAGTTCAGCGAATTGATGAAATGGAACGTCAGGCTCATGAAGGTGGACCTTATGGAGTAACTGCTGACGAAGAGACCGAGAAAATGAAACCTGAGATTGTCCTTCTCCCTGAACCTGTCAGGGTTGTGGAAGGTGACACAGCCCGATTCCGCTGCAGAGTAACCGGTTACCCAGCTCCAAAGGTTAACTGGTACCTCAATGGACAACTAATTCGCAAAAGCAAGAGATACAGACTTCGCTATGATGGTATTTACTACATGGAGATTACAGATATCAAATCCTATGATTCAGGAGAGGTAAAAGTTATAGCTGATAACAACTTGGGTTCAGCTGAACATACGGTGAAACTGGAAGTTCAGCAGAAGGAGGACTTCAGAACTCACCTCCGACATGCGGTTGAGGCTAAAGCTGGTGAAGTTCATTCAGAATCAGGAAAAGTATCATTTGGTGTGGTTAAGGATGAGCTACCCACTGAGGATTCTCAGGTGAAGGAGGTGGTCAAGCTTAAGAAGGCCCACAGAGTTGTCCATGAGAAAGCCAAAGAAGAGTCTGAGGAGCTGAGAACCAAATTTAAACGCAGAACAGAAGAAGGGTATTATGAGTCCATCACCGCTGTTGAGCTCAAGTCACGTAAGAGGGACGATTCTTATGAAGATCTGCTACGAAAGACAAAAGAGGAGCTTCTTCATCGTGCAAAGGAGAAAGAGGAAGCTGAGAAGAGAAAGGAGGAAGAGCGCCTCAAACTTACTGCGAAACCTCTGAAACCAGAGAGGATAAAGCTTTCACCCAGCATGGAAGCTCCTAAGATCCTGGAGCGTATCACTAGCCAGACAGTTGCTCTGGGAGATGAAGTCAAATTCCGAGTTAGAGTTGTCGGTAGACCAGACCCTGAATGCCAGTGGTTCAAGAATGGTGTTCAGCTGGAGAAGTCAGAACGTTCTTACTGGTTCTGGCCTGAAGACCATGTATGCGAACTGGTGATCAGAAATGTCTCAGCTGAGGATTCAGCTAGCATCATGGTTAAAGCGACCAACACTGCTGGAGAGACATCAAGCCACGCTTTCCTGCTGGTACAAGGTAATACAACAGTAAATTCTTCAATCTATACCTTGTTTCCTTTTGAATTATGTGTTTCTACTTTAAATGATGTGTGTTTTTTGCAGCAAAACAAGTCATTACTTTTACACAGAAGCTGGAGGATATCATTGGCAAGGAGAAGGATACCATGGCAACCTTTGAGTGTGAAACCAATGAGCCTTTTGTCAAGGTCAAATGGCTGAAGAATAACGTGGAGATTTTCTCAGGAGACAAATACAGAATGCACTCTGACAGAAAAGTCCACTTCCTGTCTGTGCTGATGCTTGAAATGAGGGATAATGCAGAATATTCATGTGCAGTTGTGGATGATGACAGTATCAGAACCACTGCCAAGCTCAACGTTGAAGGTTTGTTGAAAAACTTAAATGATATTGTTCATAATTAAGCTGTTGAATATCAATCCTTGATATTAAGTTAAATATTTGTTTTATATAGTAGCTTATATTTGTCTGTAAATAGTATATGTGGATTATTCAGCAAAACTGTAATTTCTCAAGAGCTATTTTTAATATACTATCAACAGGAGCCCCTCTGGAGATGGTGAAGCAGCTGGAGGACACTGAGGTGCCTGAGACGTACTCTGCAGAGTTTGAATGCGCTGTGAATCGTGAAGATGCTGAAGGCAGCTGGTTCTTTGAAGACAAGCTGCTCTCTCCCAGCAGTAAATATGTCATGATCTCGCGCCGTGGAAGGCACAGTCTGTCTGTGAAAGATATCAAGAAGGAAGACCAGGGCAAATATACCTTCAAAGTTGGCGAATTCACAACAACTGCTTCGCTAAAGATGAAATGTAAGTCATTAACACATATTGTAAGTTCAGGGTTTAGGTTAGAGACATGTATTCTGATCATTTTGGGTTAATTCCTCATGACACATTGTTTTTAGAAGCACCAAACTCTTTGTTCCACAAATTTGTTTGGCTTCCCCTCTTTCACTTCGTTTTTTTCCATTCCTGAATACTCTATTTGTATTTTAGTACGTCCCGTCACCTTGGTTCAGCCTTTGACAGACCTTACAGTTTGCGAGGGTGATATTGCCCAGCTTGAAGTCAAGTTCTCCCAGGAAAATATAGAAGGTAGCTGGAAGAAGAACGGACAACCAGTCACAGCTTCTGACCGTGTGCACATTGTTATCGATAAACAAGTCCACAAGCTCCTGATTGAAGATGCCACTAAGGATGACTTTGGATCATATTCATTTGTGGCTTCTGAACATGATATTACAACCACTGCAAAGCTGATCATCCAAAGTAGGTCACTCAAACTTACAGATTTATTAGAACAACATTCTACCTCAAAACAAAATGTTTCAAAAGAGAATATTGTTTTGTTGCAGGTATTGGCATCCTTGTTCCGTTGAAGGACATATCCTCTATTGAAGGCACCAAGGCTGTCTTGGAGACCAAGATCTCTGCCCTGGATGTTAGCTCTGTGAAGTGGTACCACAATGACAAACTGTTGGTGCCCAGTGACCGGGTCAACATGGTAGCAAAGGGAGCCAAGCAGCGTTTGGTTTTCACTAGGACCTACGCTTCTGATGAGGGTCACTACAAACTCGTTGTTGGCCGAGTGGATACCAGCTGCAAATTATCTGTTCAGCGTAAGTGACCCACAGTGACATTCCAAGTATTTGCTTATTATTAAATGAATGGTTAGAATGCCCTACAGTCTAAAACTTATAAAGCCCTTTAGGTGCTAAGAAACAGAATTTGTACCACGTTCAGATTCACATTTTGACTCTTACCAGTACAAGAAAAGTGGTAACCAATGCAGAAGAACTTTTTTATCATTTGATTAGAAAAGTGACTAATTAAATCTTCAACACAAGGGTATTATTTTTATTTTATATATTATCAGCAAATAAATGGCATAGCTGTTTGAATTTTTATGAAGCCCCCCAAAAAAGAATCCTACCGAATAAAAATTACAGTTTTTATCTAATTTACCTTAGACACTACAATAGAGAAGCTATATATACACGATATAACGCATTCTTCTTTAAGTAATAAAATAGTTGTTAGGCTCAGGAAAAAACTTACAACAGTGTTGATTCATTCTCAATATCAAGTGAAAATTTTGTTTACTAGGACACTTTCAGAATTACAAGTCTTGTGCTCTGCTTGAACAGCTGTACAGATCCTGAAACCAATGAATGACATGGAGTGCTCTGAATCTGAGAACGTCACCTTCGAAGTTGAGGTTTCCCACCCAGGTATTGACCCCTACTGGACCTTCAAGAACCAGCCGCTCAAAGCCAGCAGCAGTCACAAGATGGACACCAAAAATAAGCACCACACCTTGACAGTCATCAACGCAATGAAGGACGAGGAGGGCGAGTACATGTTCGCTGCTGGAGAAAAGACGTGCAGAGCATCTCTCACCGTAACAGGTATGCTGGAAATTACTTTAACAAGCTGAGCACGCCCACTGACAGTCTCTGTCATTAAAATATACCTGTTCTGTGTCACCAGGTGGGGCCATCAAGAAACCTTTACGTGATCTGGTTGTAGCTGACTCTCAGACAGCTGTGCTGGAGTGTCAGGTAGCAAACCCATCAGCAGAAGGAAAGTGGCTGAAGGATGGACAGCCTGTTGATTTCAGCGACAATGTGCTTAGTGAGGTGGACGGAGCTGTGAGACGTCTTGTTATTGTGATTACGAAAGCCACCGATATCGGAGAATACACCTACCAAGTAGCCACCTCCAAGACCACTGCCACTCTAAAGGTTGAAGGTGGGTTTGGTCTAAAACAAAATTAACTCACATAATAAGCTGAACATAAATGCAAATTCATACATTTTCATAAATCATTCCCAAAATTTGTCTGCCGAGAAGAAAAGAAAATCAAAACCAGCACACAATGCCTTTCTTTTATGAGAAAGCCCAGCTCAGTAGAAACAGAGCCAAAAAAAAAAATACAACAGAGACTGTATATATTCAGTATCAGTATATATTCAATATGATATATTCATTGTTCATTGGCTATAGTGAGAGATTCTTGCAAAATATCTCCTATAATATATATATATATATATATATATATATATATATATATATTATATATATATATACATATAAATTTTATCTTAAGAATGCTATTTAACAACATGAATCATTTACTGATAATGACATGTACCTGCACAGCTGTAAAGATCAAGAAGACCCTTAAGAACCTGAACGTGGTCGAGACTCAGGAGGCTGTCTTCAGTCTTGAACTGACCCACGAGAATGTCAGAGGAGCACAGTGGATCAAAAATGGTGTGGAGATCCAGCCCAGTGATAAATTTGAGATCAGTATGGAGGGCACAGTTCACACTTTGAAGATCAACAACTGCTCCACACAAGACGAGTCTGTTTACTCCTTCAAACTGGGAAAGTTGTCTGCAAATGCCAGACTTAATGTTGAAAGTAAGTATACTATTCAGTTTGGTTTCATGTTTTACAAAACAGGATTTTTTTGTAAATGTGAACCTTCTCCCAGCCCTCAAGATCCTGAAGAAACCAAAGGATGTAACATCACTGCTGGGTGCAACAGCTATGTTTGAAGTGGGCATCTCCGAAGACAACATCCCAGTTAAATGGATGTTCAAGAACACAGAGCTGAAGCAAAACGAGCACTACACAGTTCTTTCTGAGAAGAGGACCCACAAACTGATCATCCATGATGTGGACAACAGCAAAGAGGGAGAGTACACTGTGGTGGTTGGTCATCTGCACTGCAGTGCTCACCTGACTGTTGAGTGTAAGCTTTAAAATGAAGTGTTTTCCACTATATTATTAAATTACAGATGAACCTGAGGAAACAAACAATCTAAGTGTGTGTTCTTTCTGCAGCTCTGCGTGTAACCAAACCCATAAAGAACATCGAGGTGCCTGAGACGCATGTGGCAACATTTGAGTGTGAAGTTTCTCACTTCAATGTGCCCTCCACATGGCTGAAGAATGGCGTGGAAATCGAGATGAGCGAGAAGTTTAGAGTTGTGGTTCAGGGGAAACTCCACCAGCTGAAGATCATGAACACCAGCAGGGATGACTCTGCAGAGTACACCTTCGTCTGTGGGAATGACCGAGTGTCGGCAACGCTTACTGTCAACTGTAAGACCCCAGCAAATAAGTTTGAAAAAGAGTTCTTTATTATAAATGTTGCATTGTTCTCGCTGAACATCTCCATCAAAATTATGCGCTTTTGTTTGGTTCTGTTTTCCTCTGTGAAGGTAAAAGTATTCTTGAACTTAACTTGATGATTTTTTTCTTTCCAGCTATTCTGATCACAACAATGCTGGAGAATCTGAACGCTCAGGAGAAAGATACAGTCACGTTTGAGGTGAATGTCAACTACGAGGGAATCACCTACAAGTGGCTGAAGAACGGCGTGGAGATCAAATCCACGGACAGATGCCAGGCTCGCTGCAAACAGTTCACTCACGCTCTGAGCATCAGGAACGTCCACTTTGGAGACAGCGCTGAGTACACCTTCACAGCTGGCTCTGCAGCTACTACAGCTAAACTTTATGTGGAGGGTAAGATTTGGAGATATTCCCTGTCCAACTTTCAGAACTACCCAAAGAACTCTACAGACCCTAAAGAACTTGGCATCAGTTATTACCATTGTTTAAAATTCAACATTTATTTCCCTGTAGCTCGTGTGATTGAATTCACTAAACACCTGAAGGACCTGAAAATCACAGAGAAGAAGAGGGCAACCTTTGAATGTGAAGTGTCTGAGCCAAATGTCCAGGTGATGTGGATGAAGGACGGCCAGGAGCTGGAGATGTCCGATAGGTAAAGAGAAGTTTTATTCAACCGCAAGAAACTTTAAAAAGAAATTTCAACATCAACAGCTCCTGCATTTCCGTTTCTACTTTTCTGCAGATACAAAATGTCCTCGGATCAGTTTGCGCATCGTCTTGTTCTGCCGTCCGTCCGCATGTCTGATGCTGGCGAGTACACAGCTGTAGCCGGGTCTAGCATGTCTGTTGGACACCTGGCAGTCGAGGGGCGAGATGTTAAAATCTCCGAGCCTGAAAGCAGAGATATTACAGTAAGTTCCTGCTCTGTGGAGCTTTAATCCTGTCTGAGCTCTGTTCCTGCTCCTTGATACAGTTGCTTAGTTTGATGTATCAGACTGACGCAATCCTCTTTTGTGCAGGTGGTGGAGAAACTAAGGGCAACCTTTGAGTTTGAGGTGAATGAGGATGAAGTGGAGGGTCACTGGCTGAGGAATGGAACAGAGATCCAGTTTTCAGAGGAAGAGAGGTTCAACTACGCCACCATTAGGAAGCTGCATCGCCTCACTATCTCTGAGACATTCAGGAGCGATGCCGGAGAGTACACCTTTATCGCTGGCAAAAACCGCAGTACCATGAACCTTCACGTGAGATGTAAGAGACTGTTCAGTCAGCAGTTGTGACACATTTTGCTCACATTTCTTATTTACTGCAGAAAGATGAGAAACAGCAAAAACATTTTAGCACTTCTGTGCCAAAGGTAACATTGCTCGTTAATATTTTTTTTGACAAGTGATGTTGAAAAAACATATGGTTATGTTGAATTTATATGGTATTTTCTCTTATTTAGCTATGTTTGCTAAACCACCTGTTTGCTTTTCTATTTTCAGTGCCTGAGCCACCTCAGATCGTACGCCACATGCAAGCCCAAACTGTGATGTCGGGTCGGTCTGTGCGCTTCTCGGTGCAGGTGAGCGGCCTCCCTCAGCCTCAGATGACCTGGTACAAGGACTCCCAGCTTCTCTCCACCAGCTACAAATGCAAGTTCCTCCATGACGGAGATGAGCATACACTACTTCTGCTTGAGGTCTTCCCAGAGGACGCAGCCGTCTACAGCTGCGAGGCTAGAAACGACTATGGAGAGGCTTCAAGCTCTGCCCCTCTCACCGTGGAAGGTCAGAAATACTTTTTATGATGCATCAAAGTGTTAGAATATATTTTTTACTTTTTTATTTTTTTTCTGTTCAACTTAAGTAAAAAAACTAAAACCAACCAGTTCGTTCAAATTATTCAGTTCATAGAGAAGCAAGTGACCCTGAGGGGTAAATCTATAATTTTCATAAATTTGGAAGTAAAAATGACCGTTTTTTAGTGGATAACTTTAAAGAATTCAGGTGTGAATGCCATAGTTAAAGACTGAGATAATTAGTGTAGATGAGCTAACAAGTCAATAAACTAAACACGTTATATTTCAGTTCCTGAGGTGGTTGAAACCGCCGCTCGGATCTCTCCTCCGGTTCTGATCACTCCCATGTTGGACGTTCTGGTCTCAGAGGGACATCCTGCCCAGCTGAAGTGCACTGTCTCTGGGGAAGGTATTCACTCCTGCATGCTTCTGCTGGTTGATAAATACAATCATTGTTGGGTCAGCTTTACCTCTCTGTTGGGTTTAGGATGATGCTGACTTTATTAAACACTGTGTTTCCAGATCTGCAGATTTCTTGGTTCTGCAATGACAGAGAGATCCAACAGTCTGACATCTTCAGGATGTCTCATTTGGATGAAACCTGCCTGTTGGAGATTTCTAGAGTGCTCCCTTCACATGAGGGAGAGTATTCATGCATTGCTACAAACTCGGAAGGAATGGTCACATGTTCTGCCACTCTGAACCTTGATGGTGAGTTTGATCAGATGTCACCTGGCATCTTTAACAAAAACAGTGTGAGTGAGGCCACAACTTCCTGCATGACATTCCAAAGCTAATCTTAGAAAGCATGAAGTCTTCTTGCTATGTCTTTAAAGTACTACTCTGGTTTTTGGGTTGTGTCTGTCTAGGGTGTGGCAAAATATTAATAAAGAAGTAAATCTTTGCCCTTCATTAGACATAATTATGGATGTCCCGATCAACATTTTGGGCCGCCGATCTTTTAATCTTAAATCTGATCAGATTTTGTGTCCCAATCCGATATTTTGCCTTTAGTATTGAAATGAATAAAACTGAAATATATTTTTAGCAAGTAAAACTGAACTTTTCAATAACATAAATTTCATCAATAAGCATTATATCATTATTGTTGTAAATCCCATGAAATCAAAATCTTTCAGAGAATTAAATATCAACTTCATCTTAGAATTTCAGACCAAAGTAAATACCAAAACACTTACTTGGTACAGTATTATAAAAAAAGAGAATTTTTTCTGGCAGGCTAGCAGGTACTTGCTGTGCACAATGCTGCCTTCCACTGTCATGGAATCACATTCACTCTTTATTTTTAAGTAAAAACATGTTAGAAAGCTCACATTGTTTGTAAGTTGTAGTATTGTTATTGGTGTTTTCAGTATAAGCCGAAATATCCTATGCTCCTGAATTCAGCATTTATATCCAACGCTATTTGAAAGCAGCACAGGTGCTGTTCAGCGTCTAACTTTTCCCCCCTTCCTTACTGCGGAGAGAGAGGAGTTTTTCTCTGCTTAATTCAGTTTGTTGTTGCGTGTGAATACCAGTAGGTGAGTAAGGTTAAGCATATTGTTTGAAGTCTACCCATATTAGAACTGCTTTTAATTTGCTATGCTGATTTGTGGCAATTAAGAGTCCTTGTTTGCATGCACCGACATTTAAATTATTGCGCAATTACCGTCAAATGTAACTAGGAGGTGCTTTCGTAAGAATCGGCGCAACACATTGAATAATATAGTCGATCTTGGATCACTAAAAACTGGGAAAATATGGGCCCAATGAGATCTTGAGAGCGGGATCCGAACATCCCTAGACATAAATCTATGGTCCCTAATATATGGTGCCTAATATCAGCATTTTAATCAATTCAAGCAAATAAATTGGTGAAATTAATTTAAAGTCACTTCAACATCTAATTTTCAGACAAATGTGATGTTTTTTTAAAACAGTTTGTACTGACCTATAATTGAGGGCAAGTAAAAAAAAAAAATATGACATTCTTGCTCCCAGTCTTTGAATTTAGAAATAGTTTTGGTTTTAGTTGCATTTTGATTAAATTGGATAAGAAATGGCTTGTTTCTCTATGCATGTAGAGAAATCAGTAGCTTTGGTTTGAGCTTACTTCTCAATGAAGGCCTCAATCTTGCATTATTCTTTTCCAGTCCTGCATGATATCTCCTATTCCTACTCTTGCAGCTCCTAACAGTGTTTGTTGAGACAGAAATCTTTGTTTCAGAGTAAATCAGCATGGTTGATACAGCTGGACTCTGGAAGTACAGCTTTTCGGATTCCTTACACTCACGGACCTAATTCACATCTGTTTTATAAATTCTGGCTTCTGTCAAGTTTGCATGATTGACTGTGGAAACCAGCCGCTGTCCAGTCTTCACTGAGCCTGACTGATCCTCAGCACTCCAACACAACTGCATTTTGGCAAACAAATAACCAGGAAAAATCCCAGGAAATGTGCTGTGTTGACCTAATTTTTCTATTCTTTCTTACTGCCCAGATGAAAAAGCCTTAGATAGTGTGTCGAGCTTTGAGACTAAAATAACTCAGAGACTGGAAGCTCAGACAGAGAGTTTCAGCTCTCTGTCGGTGGATCAAACAGCCCACAGTTTTGAATTTTCTGAGGTGGTCTCTGAAGCTTCCTCCATGTCTTTGAGGACGGCTGAAGTTCAGATGGAGAGTTTAACTTCACTGGAGACAAGCTCTCACAGCAGCTTTGGTTTGAAACTCTCAGCCAGTCCTCAGCTGCTGATGGAAATGAGCGACATCAGAGTGAAAAGCGGTGAGATGGCTGAGTTCAGCTGCTCGTTTGATGGGCAGCCCTTCACCGGAGTTGTATGGGATCATAACGGTCAGAACTTGGTGGACACAGAGCGGGTAAGGAGCTCCCAGAGTGGGGGACTGTTGTCTCTGGTCATTCGTAGTGTCAACGTGGCCGATCAAGGAATGTACTGCTGCACAGCCACCAACCAACATGGTCAAACCAGTTCTTCTGCCAGGCTCACGGTTGAAGGTGGTTAATCTTTCTTTTTTTTTTTTTTTCCAACTGGTCCATTTCACATCTCCATCTGCTTTCCCTGCTTTGGATCCCCTTATCATGACTTAATATCTTCTCCTAGTTTATAATCTGTTAGAATAATGTAATAACAACCTCTTTAGTGTAGTATTGCTCCTCTCCCTAAAACTGGCTTTACCCCACTAATCTCATTCTCCATCCTGCTAACCCTTTATTTATTTTTTATAGCCAGAGTTTTTACTCTCTGACCCCTAATTACTCTCCCTAACTTTATTCTCACTCAGCTAAAGAAGGAAACCTCAAAGCAGAGACCCCCATCCCCACCGATTCTGTTCATAAAGTGTCTACACCAGAAAGAGAGAACTCTAGAGATCTCTCTGAGCAAGAGAAGCAGGAGTCCAAGAAGAAGCTCAAATCTTTGCCTATATCTTCCCAGAGACCTTACCACCTCATCAGCCAGTTGTATTTCCCAGATGTCGTGTCTCATAATGAGCGGAGTCATCGCCTCTCCAACAGCCCAGAGTTTCTGATCAAACTGCCCCCTGAGCTGTTCATCAGAAACAAAGACTGTAACTCACTGTACTGCATTATGAAGGAGCTTCCCACTTCATTTGTCATTTGGCTTTACAACCGTCTGAATGTCAAGGATTCTGTTTGGTACTCTCTGAAACAAGACAGCCCTCTTTGCTGTGTAAATGCTAATAATGTGGGAGCCAGACCAGGGGGCTCTTACTATTTCAAAAATCTAACCTCAGCTGGAGATGCTGAGTGCAGCACAGGGATAAAAGGTTGGCATTTGCATGATTTTGGTCCTTCTGCTCACTCTGGCTTTCTGTGGCCCGTACCAATGCACATTGTTTTCCACCTGCACTGCTATCAGAAACACATTTCTTCACAGGGCAACCATTCTTCTACTTCTTAATCAATCTGTAGGCAAGTGGACTCTGACTCTTTATGTCTTGCATTTTGTCTAAAACATTAGTAGAGATATGAAGAGGGACAATCTTATCAAAAAAATCACTAAACTTTTCCAAGAAGACAGCTGTGGTGCACACTAAAACAACAAATGGAGGCATGAATGAAGATCAGGTCAAAGAAAGAACCCAAGGGATCATATGGATGCACGACTCTTCACACCATTCTAACCGCCTTGTGCTATGAATGCTACTATAGAAATGCTTTTAACTGTGAACAATTTGTGTCTTTACAGTGACTCCAGAGGAGAAGGTACCAGTGGTAAAGGAGGACGTTAAAGGTAAATGCTGCTTCATTAGGGATGGGTGGGAGATTACAGTTTATAGTAATGTTGAATTACTTTCTACATGTCTGAACTATGATGTTTCAGATGTTTTACTTTGGGTTGTGCTTGCTAGACATCCGTCAGTTTTTCAATATTTTAGTTTGTGTTTTTTTTGCATTTTAGTGTATTTAATGCTAAAATGACAGAACAAATATGAATTTATTTTTCAAATTATATAAATTGTCATTTCTTTCAAGGTATGCAGAATTTTCTTTGCAAATATTTTATTGGAAAGCATTTTTTTACAAAGATAATGTTTGGTGTTAGCTCGTTTAAAGCTAACACCAAACTTGTGTTAGCTTTGTTTAAATGTTTTGTTAGTAGTATAACAGCTATCATACCTAATCAAATATAACTTATATGTAGATGGTAAAAGGCATTCTGTTTTTACTTGAGCTTATTGATGCTGGAATGTGTGATTTACTTTCAACTGTGATTGTTCCACTCAGCCTTTTCTAGCTCAACCATCACGGTGGAAGAGGAAACCCAGGAATCATACTACACTCGCTTAAAATTACCTGACAAAACCAGAACACTTGAACTCAAACCAGAGACCAAACGCTTCTCCAGCTCTTTGGAGAGGAAAAAAGAAAAACCTATTTTCCTCAGCAAACTTCCTCCAGCAGCTGCAGCTGTTGGAGAAACATTTGCCTTCACAGTCAAAGTGTCCGGTTTCCCAAAGCCCACTGTTCAATGGTTCCACAATGGGCAGACAATAACCACTTCATCAGTTTATACATTTATTCGTGAAGAAGATGAGTACAGTTTAGTTATAAACAAAGTTCAAAAAGAATTTGAAGGAAAGTATTCATGCACAGTCAGCAACAGATTTGGCCAATCTACTTGCTCTTCTTATCTGCATGTTCAGTTAAAGGAGCCAGAACATGAGAAAAGGGTTCATGACAAAATACCTGCATCAGCTGGTCAACCGCCAAAGTTCATGAAAGCTATAGAGTCAGTTCAGTTATCAGAGGGTGGTCAGTGTTTTTTCAGGTATTCCCTGACTGGCGATCCTCGCCCTGATGTTCAGTGGCTCAAAGGAAACATCCACATTGAGGCTGCTCGGTTTATCATCATGGTGAACCACCCAGATGGATCCGGCTTTTTCAGCATTAAGAGTGTCAAAGAAGAGCACAGTGGTATCTACACATGTAGGGCCTTCAACCCATATGGGGAAGACTCTTGTAGTGCTGAGCTGTTGGTAGTCAGTCAAAAATCTCAAGAAGACCACGAGTTAATTAAAAAAACTAAAGGCTTGAAGATATCGCTGACTGAGCAAAGCACAGAGTCCCGGTTGTATCACGAAAGAAGTCGGTCTGATCAGATGATTTATACCATTAGCACTGAAGACCGGCAGATTATTCCTAGTGAGGAGGTGGAAACCCTCCAAGAGCTTGACATCTCTGCTGCTACTCTTCAAAGGGAACAGCTGACCCACCAAGCTGCCCTTTTGCAGTCTCATGAACTTCATGAGAGTGTTTCATTTGCTCCAGCCCATCCCCCTGAAGTCTTGGCAGTTCCTACAAAGCAACTTCATAAGGCTTCTTTCTTATCTTCAGTCCAGGAGAGCCAAAACATCACAGAGCAGCACTCAGAGAGAATTCTGAGCCCCGAGGTTGTTGAACTGGAGTTATTAAAGGAGCAGCCATCTAAAATCATGTCAGCTACATCTGAGGAGGTCCTTTCACTGATCACGGTGAGAGCTGAGACTTTGACAGACCAGTCTCCAGACCAAATGCAGACCACAACTGAGCCCAGGCAGCTTGTTAGCTGTTACCAAGTGGAATCTGCTTTACCCATTCTTGCTGATGTGTCAAGTGCTGTAGAGCGACCAGAGGAGGAGAAGGGTTTTAGAGTCCAAGAAGGGGTTAAAATATTATACTCGACTCAATCTGCAGAGCATCTGCTGCTTACAGAAACTCACTCTGAGCCTCTCCTAGCTTTAGACCCTGCTGTTAAACCACAAACGGAAAAAGAACAATCTAAGCCAATGCTAGCACCGGTAAGTGAAACTAGGGTGACTCTGTCTAAAGAGCTAGAATATGAAACACAAATACCTGACCAGGAAAAGATCCAGCCAGGTAAAGACAAGATATGTAAATCTGCCATACTAATTGAAGAGAAATACCAGGTTCAGGGTGAACAGACAGTACAGGTTGCACCTTTAGAGTCTCCGATATGTCTTCAGGCTCTTTGTGAGGAACAGCAAGTCTTGAATCTGCAGGTCATCAGTGATCAGGATGTTTTAGAGTCAGAGAGAAACCTCAAAAGTGAAAAGCCCCCCACGGAGCAGGCAGACATGGGGAAGAGTCCACATTTGCTGCACTCAGTAACTCAAGAAGAGCAGAGGACCCTAGTATGTGAGGCAACTTCAGAGCTCACAACAGAGACCCACTATTCATTGGTTCAGCCAAAGAAGGAGCAACCACAGCCAAAGTACATCCAGTCTACCCAAACTGTATCAGTTTTACCAAAGGAAGGGATTATTACAGTTACTAAACCTGACCAGCAGGTGGCAATACAAAAACAGGAAAGGGCTCGAAGGTATGCTGCATCCTCAGAAACCCAAAGAGAGATCGTAGCAGAGTATCATAAAGACCTTAATTGGTCTGTGGATGGGGTTAAGGTACAGTGTCAAACTGAAAGTAGACCTTCAAACATTCTTGGTGTGTCCTCCCAGGCCCTGCACCTTCCAAAGGAAACCCCTTTTACTGACAATTTCAGAAAGCAGAGAGCATTAGTTCAGAGAGAGGATCAGTGGAATATCATGCAGTCCTTGAATGTCACAGACACTCAAACTTTAGAGGAAGGTCACACCATTAGTCTTCACACTGATGAGAAATTCAACCCCAAAGCTAAAGTTGAACCAAAGATCCCAAAAAGGCCTGTATTTATAGAAGAAAAGGCAGTTGCAACTGAAAGGTGCACCATCTTAGAAGCTGCCGAACAGGATTTTGCATTGCAGATCCAGGAGGGACAGTCAGTCCGACAGTCTGTGCTGTTAGAAGAAAAGCGTGTCATTCAGGTAGAACAGTCAAGTGAGATTATTGAAGCCAAAAGTTCCACTGTCAGTGTTCAGACACAACCTAAAGGGGTTGTTTTTGTCCATGAGTCTCATGTCCCTCATGCTCTACCTAAAGAACTCCACTTTAACCTTAATATACCAAAACCAGCAACCATGACTATTCGGCATCAGCTGAAAGATGCTCTTCAGTCTGCTGTGGCCACTGAGCAATCAGTCCTACTAGCAGAAGTTGTTGGGAAGTTAGAAGCAGTGGAGATACAGGAGATCAAAGTTCAACGAGAGCCAAGATGGACCACTTTCACATACTTGATCACATCACCTGGTGTCCCACTGGAGATCACACTGTCCTTTCAGGGGGAATATCCTCAGACAGCTGACCTCAAGTCTGAGCTCCAGGTAGCTCTACAAGCTATGGTTTTCCAAGAGCAGGAAAGTCTTACATCAGAGCAGCATGGAATACTGCAAATTGTCAGGCCTCAGAAGGCTCAGATCAGCTCAGTACCCACTAAAGAGATGTTGTCTACAACGACGGACTCAGTGATAGTAGCAGAGAGTGTTGTTGGGTTTCCTCCAAATGCAACTCATTCTGCAGAAGTCAGAACTGAACTGATGGGGTCTTTCCAAAGTGCAAAATTTCAGAGCCATGCTGAGACCCATAAATCCAGGAAAGTGAGCCAGACAGAATTCAAGTCAGAGAGGGATGTCACTGAAGTTACCACTTTGACGGCTGTAGAGCAGGTTCCTGTGGACACCTCTGTCCATAGAGAAACTAGAGAGGAGTATCTTTCAGAGGCAATCCTGATCAGTGAGTCCTCTGACAGCTTTGTTGATTATCCTGTTGTTATTCAGTCCCTGGAGGATGTATGTGCTGAAATAAATGGTAGAGCAGTTTTGTCTGCCGCTATCAAGTATGCCACCAAGGTTAACTGGTTTTTCAATGGGCAGTTGGTGAAATCTGGTAAAGAGTTCAAGTGTTCTGAAGACAATGACACATACACACTAGTTATCAACAAAGTTATCAAGGAGAGGCATCAAGGAGAATATGTCTGTGAGGCTGAAAATGAAGTTGGCAAGACTACGACATCTTCAAGGCTCACTGTGGTCTCAAAAGGTTTGATGATGGACAGTTTTTTTATATCATCAACTAACTTCACACATTGGTTTATGCCATATTCTGTTGTCTCTATACCTCAGAGAAATAAAAAAGTTAATTTAAAATTGGAGGTTTGAGGTTCTAATCAGAGACCAGAAACCCTTCTTGCTTTTCCTGTCCACCATCTGCACTTCTCCATAAACATACCATCATCACATCCATCCCTCTTTCCTTCTAGGATTTACTTTCCATGTCTCTCAGCACCTGTCACTCCTCATCCTTCGTTCATTCCTTGCATGCTTACTTTTTTCCTCAACCTAACCCTAAGGCAACTTTCCTCCTCCTCAGTCATCACTGGATTAATTTCTTTGAGTCACTCTTCATTTCAGGGCTACTACAACATCTTCAAAAAAAGTCAGCTTTTTTTCAAAATGATTCTTTTTACTCACTTTGTAATTCCTTTTTTCATTTCTCTCCCCAAAACACAGTAAAACCTGTGTTCAAACACAGAATTGTTCCATTGGAGATCAACATCGGCAGTACTGCCAGATTTGAGTGTGATACAGAGGATGCTCCAAATGTGAACTTCAAGTGGTTCAAAGATGGACACCCCATCAAAGAGGGTGATAGGTACAGGATCATCAGTCGCTTCACTGCTTCCTCTCTGGAAATTTTGAGCACAACAAAAGATGACAGTGGAGAGTATACCTGCAAGGCATCTAATCTTCATGGCAGTGATGAATGCTCTTCCTCTCTCGGTGTGACAGGTAAGAGCAAAGCATGTTACCGCCTTTTCTGCTGGTTTTCTTTGGGCCTTTTCCAGGGGTTTATTTGGATTTTGAGTTACAATGACTGTTTTTGTTATTTTGACACCAATTGTTTTGCTTCTATGTTGTTTTCTCCTCTTGTTTTTTGTGGTTCTACGACACAGTATAACATTTTTCCACTAACGTCTTTTTATTCTTAATCTTTGTAGAGAAACTTCCTCCAGTTTTTCAAACTAAACCTGACACTCAGATTGTTTATGTTGGAAAGAGGGCACTGATACAGTGTGTGATAGCAGGATCTGCTCCTCTAAATGTTGTGTGGCTAAAAGACCACCAGACTTTGCCCTCAGTGCCAGAACACTACCAGACATCTTGTGAAAAGAATAAGCACACTCTTGAGATCCAAAAGCTTGAGGCAGCAGACAGGGGGCTGTATGTGTGCAGGGCAGCTAATGATGTTGGGATGGCTGAGTGCAGCATGGAGCTGTATGTTATTGATAAGCCCAACTTTGTAAAGCCCCTGGGTCCAGTCGCTGCTGTTGTTGGAGCTCCTCTTCACCTGGAATGTCAGGTGGATAAGGAAACAGGAGTAACAGTTACCTGGACCAGAGATGGTAGAAAAGTCCACCAGTCTCCAGACTGTAAACTGTCTTTTGAGAATAAGACAGTAAATCTTGATATCCTAAAAACCACACTGAAAGATTGTGGAAATTATGTGTGTATGGTGGCAAATGAAGCCGGGAGTGCCTCTTGCTCCACTTCTGTGAAAGTACAAGGTAAGAGCTGTCTTTTCCTGATTTTTTTTAAGTGCTTGAAACCTACAAAAAACTCACCACAAATATACAGCGTCATTTTGTTCATGGTGTCTCATATAAAATCAACTACATATCTTCCAAACAAGCTCCTTTTTTAAATGCTTACATGTCATATTCAACCCTATGTAAATGGCTCTGACTTACCAAACCCCTGCAGAGCCACCAGTCTTTGTAAAGAGGTTGGAAGGCACAACAGTTTGGAAGCAAGGCAGCATGGCTCGGCTGCAATGCACTGTCAAAGGATCCCCCGAGCTTCACGCCACCTGGTTCTTCAATAACAGTGAGATTCCCGCTGGTGGCAGATACGCTGCTAGTTTTAAGGACGGTGTTGCCTCTCTTGAGATAAGCAATGTCCTTTTGAGTGACAGCGGAAATTACAGCTGTGAGGTTCTGAATGAGTCAGGTTGTGAGAGCTGCAGCACCAGAGTGACAGTTAAAGGTGTGCAGAGTCTGAAATATTTTTTTTCTTTAAAAAAAGATTTTGGCACCTACATTTTTCCTTACTGTACTGTTGATCCCCCATTAGACCCTCCATCGTTCATTAAGGACGTACCCTCCATAGAGGCAGTGAGAGGATCCATTGCTGTGTTGAATTATGAGATTGCAGGTTCTGCACCATTTGAAGTGACGTGGAAAAAGAACAAGAAACGCCTGTCCTCAGATAAAAAGTACAAAATAGTGTCACAAGCATCACTGACCTCTCTGGAGATCCACACATTTGAGACGGCTGATGCCGGTGAATATGAATGTGTTGTTTCAAATGAGGTTGGCTCAGTGACCTCTACCTCAGTGGTTAAACAGAAAGGTTAGTTAAAGAACCACCACAACGATTCTGCCACTAGATTCTTTCATAGCTTTTGAAACTTATCATCACTGATGTTTTTTCAGAACCACCTATATTTTCAAAGAGGATTGAGAGTTCTGCAGTAGTGTTGGGAAATGCAGCAAAACTACAAGGAGTAGTGAAAGGCTCTGCTCCAATCTCTATTAAATGGCTGAAAGACTCTAAGCTGCTAATAGATGAAGATTCCGGTGTCACAACAACGTTTGAAAACAATGTTCCTTGTATTTCCTTCACCGCGGTTGATATAAAGCATGGTGGCAAGTATACTTGTATTGCCGAAAATGAGGCAGGGCAGCAAAAATGTGAAGCTCTTCTCACCATTCAAGGTTAGAACTCACGTGTATTTACTTAGCTATTCTCAAAGTTAATCTGGTTTGGTTTAAAAAGCCCTAAAGCGTGTGTTGTGTTTTAGAACCAGCTAAGATCATAGAGAAAGCAGCATCCATCAGTGTTACAGTCGGCGAATCGGCCACACTTGAGTGCACCATCTCCGGAAGCCCTGAGCTCAAAGTCAGATGGTTTAAAGATGGCAAAGAGATGATTAGTGGTCGTAAATATAAGATGACTGTGAAGGAGAAGACTGCTGTTCTCAAGATACTTTCAGTGGATAGAGGAGACACTTCAGAGTACAAGATGGAGGTGTCCAATAAAGTTGGAAAAGATGAGTGTACATGCTCAGTCACAGTAATAGGTTAGTTTCAGTCAGGAATACATTATTAATAATTTTCAGAAACTTTTCTTTTAGTCACTGTTGCATGTTTGGCTTGTTCCTCCACACAGATCGTGCGGTTCCACCTTCCTTCACTAAAACTCTAAAGAAAATGGATGGAAATATCGGTAGTAATGCTACCCTGGAGTGCAGAGTTGCTGGGTCACAGCCAATGGTTGTTTCTTGGTTCAAAGATGAAAAAGAAATCTGCAATAGTGATAAATACAAGCTTGATTTCAGTGAAAGTGCAGCCTCTGTGACAATAACAAAACTAGATCAAAGCGATGGAGGGGTTTATAAGTGCCAGGCTTCAAATAAGGCTGGAGAAAATGAGACCAGTGGAACACTGACGGTCAAAGGTCAGAGAAGATTCAACACCTTAGATCTACCAGGAATTTGACAACAATTACAGAAGAGTAAAGCTTATTGATAGGCTTTAAACATGCACCTTGTTTTCCAGAACCTCCAGCTTTCACAGTGAAACCTGAGTCCCAGGATGTTTCACCAGGAACCAATGTGGTGATAAAAGCAGCCTTCACTGGGTCTGCCCCACTGGTCATTAAATGGTTCAAAGAGGAGAAAGAGATTTTCTCTGCGGGAAAATGTGTCATAAAAAAGGATATCTCTTCAAGCTCTCTAGAGCTTCATTCCGTAAAACCCAGTGAATCTGCCAAATACACCTGCCTGGTGTCTAATGATGCTGGAAAAGTGGACTGCACCGCCATCCTCTTTGTGAAAGGTTCTGCTTCCATCTTTCATCTGCCAACCTGTTTTCTTCCTCCCATTAACCACTTTACTATGTTTACTGTAATTGCTCTTGTTAATTTACAGAACCCCCAACATTCACAATGAAGCTTGAGCCTTCCCGTCTTCTAAAAGCTGGGCAGCCTCTGAAATTGTCCTGTAAAGTGCAGGGAACTCCCGTAATTTTAATCAAATGGATGAAAAATGGCTCAGAAATAACTTCTGACCACAGACACTCAATGTCATTTGAGAACTCACTTGCCTCTTTGGAGGTGGATAACTGCTGTGTAGAAGATAGTGGAGAGTATGTGTGTTTGGCTTCTAGCGAGGCCGGCAGAGAGCAATGCAGTTGCTCAGTAACCATCAAAGGTTAGTGCTGTCTTCAGAAGCTGTCCTCTACAAACTGTTCCTACTGTCTGGTCCACATTGCTCCATCATTTGTTGAAAAAGTGAATGAACTCCAATGTGAAGATGTACTGTATATATTTAATGAGTTGAACTACCAGTGTGGATAAGAGAACATGACAGCAAACAGCTCTGTCGACTTTACAGTAAACTAAATGCCACACTTAATTATAATATCTGGGAATGTAAATGGGGCTACTGTTGAAGTAGGTTTTTTTTTTAGCCAAAAGCCGCTAGATGGATTCTGTGGACCAGAAGTGCCTCATCAGACTAAACTTTCCTTTCAGACATTTTTCTTGAATTATACTTTTATTATCTTTCTCATAGAGCCTCCAGTGTTTGTAAAGCCTTTTGAATCAGCTGAATTTGTGAAGGGGTCAGACATTGTTCTGACAGGAACCATCTCAGGTTCCCCTCCATTTGAAATAAGTTGTTTCTTGAACGACAAGCTGATCAGAAGCAACAAAAAACATCAGATCCATGTTCAAAAAGACACAGTCACTCTTCAGATATCTGACTGTGACAGCAAAGATGATGGGACTTACCAGTGCACAGTTGCAAATGATGTTGGGGAGACTGCTTGTTCTTGCCAGGTTTCTTTGAAAGGTTAGTCAAATTAATGTCTTGTGTAAGTTTTCTGTAGCATGCTGCTGGTGATTTTTGCTTATGATTAAATGTCTGATGATCTATTGCTCCTTTTCCAGGTTATCAGAAAACTTTTCTTTATGCATTGA
Source organism: Apricaphanius iberus (assembly GCA_028564705.1). NCBI lineage: Eukaryota > Metazoa > Chordata > Actinopteri > Cyprinodontiformes > Aphaniidae > Apricaphanius > Apricaphanius iberus. The sequence goes on along the minus strand of JAPXFQ010000674.1, from coordinate 261,641 downwards.
AAATGATTAGATCAGTGAGGTAACAAAGTTTAGCTTTAGCCTAGATTTTACAGTCTCATTTGTGGTCTTCTTTCACTAGAACCACCATCATTTACTCAAAAACCACAAGACATGTCATGCATGGTGGGCTCTGAAATCTCCATGAAGTGCATGTGTTCTGGGGCGATTCCCATGACGTTCCGATGGCACAAGGATGGTCATGAGCTCACAGAAGATGAGCATGTGAAGATGTCTTATGAAACCAACAGTACTGAGTTGAATTTGAAAAATGCTCAGTTATCCCACTGTGGGAAATATGAGTGTGAGGCGGAGAACAAAGTTGGGACACAGAGATGTACTGCCATGGTTACAGTGACAGGTTTGTCACTTTTGTTTGAAAATCTCATCTTAACTCTTTACTTTTATGTCCAGCTTGAAGCTTCATTAACAGTGGGTTCAGTTGTGTCCTGTGTTGGTGTCTTAGAGCTAGTGTGTCAGGTTACCTGTTGGTAACCATCTAAGGCTTGCATGGAGGTCAGCACCTATAGTTTAATGCAGTTATAATAAGGTAGTTGGATCAAGAATTAAGGAATTCAGTCTGCTTTTTCATATCTAGATCAGATAAAGATGAACTGGTTCTGTACTTGGGTTATTGGATTCAAATTAAGTTCTCATTCTAAGTGCTTTGCTTTGTTGAGGCGGCCTAAAGTTTTTTGTTTTGTTCAACAAAATTGATCAACAATGACATGTCTTTGAATGTTTTCCTGTTTTATGCTATGGTTTCAAACATGCTAGCAATGATTTTTTCCGCTAGCATTTTTTTTTTTATCTCATAGTGATCACTCTGCTGCTATGTCATCTGTTGTCAAATGTATGATTTTCATTGAAATAGCTGAAGACTCTTTTTGTTTAACTCAGAGACAGAATGGTTGCTGGTTATCCAAAAATGTCCTGGGATTGGCTTGGAGCTGATGTTAATTTGCAAAATGCAATATTTTTGATTTAATGGTGTGTTATCCCAGTGAATAGCTATTTTATTTAATTTAATTGTTGTCGAATGTTACTGGTAAAGGGTTTGAGCTAACTCTGGATGTCAGAGTTGCAGGTTTAGGCAAATCTCTGTCGGTGGAAGTTGTTTTTGTGCAATAGAATTAGCTCCGTGTGTTCAGGTTATTTTCGACAACTCATTTTCTACTACAAATATGTTTATCCGTTTTCAATTTAACAAAAACATTTGTTAAGATATACAATGTCGTCCCTTCTTTGGAAGAACCCCTAGTCTTGCTATTGTGTGGAAGAGTCTCAGGTGTCTTTAATAATAGTTCATTGACTTTCAAGAATTATTTAGCGATTGAAAGTCCCAACATGAAGAAGCTACTCTTTAAATTTCTGCTGCTGTTTAGACTCATAAAGAGAAACATACCTGTCATAATGTAAAAAAGGCAAGCTGAAATTAATGCTTTCCTACTAATTTTGCTCAAGGTGTTTTTGCTTTAACATTAACACAATTGTTAGTTCTCACTGAACCTACACTCACCGGCCTGCTCCTGGGTTATACAACCACATGAAAATCATAGTGATAAAAGTGGCTTAAGTGAATATAATTCAATTCAGATTGTTGGAGCTCCGCAGGTAAGTGTCAGATTGCTGAAAGATGGTAGAGATTTTCAGTCAATCAGAAATAACCATGTCTTCTGTAAGAAGTACCTCAGCCATGACAGAATTCATTCTTTTCAGATGGAAGACAGCTGTGTATTCATCATTAATAAATGCCAAGCAGATGCAAAGTTGATGATTGTTTTAGGTTCGGAAAATTCTCAAATAAATCTTCATAAACACATGACTAATTATAGTTCGTTGTTGTTTGAAACAGAGGCTGTTGTGGCTCCCACATTTATAAAGAAATTATCAAATATCCAAGTAGTGATGGGTTCATTGGTTACGATGGAGTGCCAACTCACAGGCTCTCTTCCGTTTTCTGTCGAATGGCACAAAGGGAAACAAAGGATCACCAAGAGCGCGAAGTACAAACTTTTGCATATTGGAAGCACAGTTTCTCTGGAATTAAAACTGACTGAAAGCAGTGACACGGGAGAGTATTTCTGTAAAGTCACAAATGAAGCAGGCAGCTGTACATGCAGCGGAGTTCTTACGGCTAAAGGTTAGCCTTTAGAATTTATCATACTCATTTTAAAAAAGCACTTAGTCGGTTGTTGTAATCATTTCTCTGTGTGGGTTTCAGTACCACCAAGATTTCTGGTGGAGCTCAAGTCTCAGTCAGTTATTCCAAAGTCAACAGTGACCCTCAGAAGTGTCTTTGAAGGGACTCCCCCATTTGCAGTGGAATGGTTCAAGGATGACATTAAACTTCTTGCTGGAGTCTCATGTACAATCAGCTTAGAGAAATATTCTTCTTCATTTGAACTCAACGCAGTCGAGGCCATCCAAAGTGGAGTCTATTCTTGCCGAGTTAGCAATGAAGCCGGCACAATAACAAACACAGCAGAGTTGTTGGTGAAAGGTTGGACTTTTCTTTTTTTTGTCCAGCACCATCACTCATTTAACCCCTCTTTTTTCTTCATTTTTTACCACTCCTCTGTCTTCATTCACAGCTATTTATCTTCTTCAAGGGATATTCATGTTGTCTTTGAAATCCTCTTCCTCCCATCACAGTATCCAATCACCTGCCTGCATCCTGCATCCTTCCAAAGGTGCTCGAGTGCTGCTATGTGTTGGTGAAAGTAACCTAATCTTTTTTTGACTTCACAGAACCTCCTCGGTTTATCCAGAAACTTCCTCCCACAACCTTTGTGAAGCAGTGTGAGGAACTCCGTTTAGAATGCAAAACCAACCATGCACGCTCCTTGAAAGTGTGCTGGTACAAAAACGACAAAAAGATAAGCGATGAAGGACATTATAAAATCATGTATGTTGATACGACTGCGTACCTCCAGCTGCGTTCTGCAAGGCTTGAGAATAGCGGAGTCTACACATGTGAGGTTCATAACGATGCTGGCAGTGCAAGCTGCAGCACCACTGTCACAGTTCAAGGTCAGCTACTGAACGGATTTCTTGGTGACATTTTACATTGTGAATTTTTTCCTCTGAAGTTGAGAAGCATGAAAGAGTAGGAATGGATGTCCTGTGATGCAGAGTTTATTTGAGTGTGTTATGATTGTCTTTAAGACTGTCTGAAAATGTTGGCATGGTAACTGTCGGACCTTTGTTGTGTCAGTTAGCATGAGTCTTAGATATCTCCATGTTCAGTGACATGCTCTCTCTCAGTTTTAGAAGAATGTACTTGACTACATCCCTTTTTAATTATGCTAAATTCTCTCATTTATGGATGGAGCTACAGTCTTATCATACAGTAGCATGAACACCGTTCAAGTATTGTCTTACCATAGAGGACTGTTTTGTAAAGACCAGGAAGGATCCCTCAAGCATGGACTGAACTTTGCCAAAAGCCTGAACATGAAATTGAACCCAGTGCTTGGATGAACTGCTTGACATATTGGTTTGCTTGTTCATGAAGATGAATTTTTACTTAATGTATCAACACATATTTTCCAGAGTCCCCATCCTTTATTAAAACTCCAAACCCAGTGGAGGGAATTCAAGGAAAAGAGGCCAGTCTTCACTGTGAGATGTATGGCACCCCACCTTTCCAGGTTCACTGGTACAAAGATAAAAGACCCCTAAAAGAGAGTAGAAAATATAAGATTATTACTGTGGGCAACTGTGCTACACTTCATGTCATGAAACTGGAGCAGAATGATGTTGGTGTGTATGAGTGCAAGGTGTCGAACAGTGTAGGAAGTGAGGTCTGCCGCACTACTATCAAACTAAAAGGTTTGTATCGAATCAGTGGAAACCTCAAAGCTCAGTCTACATAGGATCTTTTTTCCTCACATGTGATCTTTCCCCAAATATTCAGAAAAACCAGCGTTTGTCACAAAGCTTATCGACCAGTCACTAAGAATTGGCCAGCATCTAACACTGACAGCTACAGTGAAAGGCTCTGAGCCTTTGACTGTTTCCTGGGTCCAGCACAAAGACCATTTCCTCAGGGACAGCGATAACAGGAAGATCACCTTTGAAAACAATGTGGCCACTCTTGTAGTTCCAGCAGCTGACTCAAGAACAGCTGGTAGATACACCTGCCAGCTCAGTAATGACTCCGGAATGGTGGAGTCAGTCTCCCAAGTTACTGTTTTAGGTTTGTAGAATTTTCCACATTATTATACTACTATATTACTACTAGTATACCATTAGTTCAATGTTTTCTTCCCACAAATTTAGAACCTGCTGCCATTGTGGATAGTCCAGAAACCATGAGTATAACGTCAGGAGAAAATGCTTCTATTGAAGTTACAGTGTCTGGTTCACCAGACCTGAAAACAAAGTGGTTCAAGGACGACAAAGCCCTCAATGCTGGTGCCAAATATCAGATGTCCTTCTCAAAGAAAGTTGCTGTTCTGAAGATTCGTTCTGCTGACAACTCAGATGCTGGAGAATACAAACTAGAAGTGTCAAATCATGTTGGTACAGGTTCTTGTAAAACCAAGCTCTCAGTCTCAGGTTGGTGACATTTATGCAGATGGTCTCATTATCCTTTGATAAGATTTACTCATCGGGTAGTCCAAAAACGTGGCTCATGACATGTTCTCTAACTGCAGATAAATTGATTCTCCCGAGTTTCATAAAGAAGCTGAAGGATACCCACTTTGTTGTTGGAAAGCCTGGTGAGATGGCGTGCAAAGCTGCTGGATCTTCTCCGCTAACAATTTCTTGGTTCCATAATGGCCAAGAGATCAAGAGTAGTCAGTATTATGACATCAGCTCGACCGATAATAACTACAGACTGCGCCTCTTATCTGTCAGTATGTCTGATTCTGGCAAATACACCTGTAGAGCAGTGAATGCTGCAGGAGCCAGTGAGACCAGTGCCTTAGTTAATGTGACAGGTTAGTAGAGACATGAAGTCTTTGGTATGGAATCAGATCAACATGGAAATGTATTACTTATTCCACAACCAATCTTTTTTATTATTATCTGAAACCAGAACCTCCATCATTTGTGGAAACACCTGAGGCCAAAGAAACTCTGCCTGGCAAAAATGTTACTTTCTTAGCTAAAGTAAAAGGCAGTACCCCACTTCAAGTCAAATGGTTCAGGGGAGCCAAAGAAATGCAACATGGAAGAGGCTGTGAGATCTCAATGAAGGACGACGTGGCCACTTTGATTCTTCATAGAGTGGATAAATCCCACGCAGGAGAGTACACATGCCAGGTCATAAACAACGCAGGAAAAGAAAGCTGCCCTCTTCATCTTTTTGTCAAAGGTTTGTCAGCATGAAACTCTCCTAAGCATCTGCGTCTAAAGGTGACTTTGATGTAATTGATGTTTGGAATTACCTCTCTTAGAACCAGTCCACTTTGTTAAGAAGCTGAGAGACATTTCTTCTGAGAAGGGTAAGCCTCTGAGGCTTGAGGTCACTTTCTCTGGAACGCCCAGGGTAAATGTGACCTGGAAGAAGGACGGGGAACTCATTTGGGCATCATATCAGTACTCCATCATCACCACAGACACCTCCTGCATCCTGGAGGTTCTTAACTCTGATAGAATGGAGGCAGAGGGGAGATACTCTTGCGAAGTAGACAATGGAGTAGGAAGTGACAGATGTGAAGCACAAGTTTCAATTCTAGGTAAAAAAAAAAAGAAACAAAAAAAAACTTGCATGTTACTGAGCTTAGTTCTTTAGTTTCCACTGTAATACTTATTCACTATTAATCATTCATTAACTTATTCTTTCAGTTCATTCGCAATTTAACATCTGTACTAAACCATCATCCTCATTTTTCACTTCAGAGCGACCATACTTTGTTAACCGATTGGAGCCTATGGAGGTAACAATGGGTGATGCAGTTACCCTGAAATACCATATTGCAGGATCTCCCGATATCTCTGTAGCCTGGTTTAAGGCTGGTGGAAAGCTGCGAAAGTCCCCCATTTGCTCCATGGATTTCTCAAACGGTATTGCCACTTTGAAACTGATCAAGACAACGAAGTCTGATGAGGGTGAATACACCTGCAAGGCTGAAAACCGGGCTGGGTCAGACTCTGCCAGCTGCAGTGTGAGAGTGAAAGGTGATTCTCGCATTTTATACTTCTTTTTTCCAGCCCAAAAAATGCCGTCAATGCTCTTATGCAGCATTAGGTTTTTATTTTCCGAAACTCTTTTTAATATCCAATATCAAAATATTAGAGGGTATGTTTTGAAAAAAAAAGAAAACTTTGTTGCGGTGAACACCAATATGAGCTTTTTAAACTCTTACAAAGATACATAATGTGTGGATTATAAAAAATAACAAAAAACGTCCTAAATCATCATTGCCTCTCTTAGAGCCTGTGCACTTTATCAAGAAGCTGGAAGACACAACTTTCATGGTTGGTCAGCCTCTGAAACTAGTCTGCACATACACGGGGAGCCAGAGAGTGTATGTGACATGGAAAAAGGACAACAAGCCGATCTGGGCATCTTATAAGTACAACGTTAAAACCACCAACTCTGCCTGCATTCTGGAGATCCTGAATAGTGACAGGCCTGAAGCAGCAGGAACATACACTTGTGAGATTTCTAACGGAGCTGGAACTGATGTTTGCCACGCTCATGTCAGCCTAGGTAAATTCAAAGACTGTTAACACAATAACCTGCTTTTGCTTAATTTAATTAACTGTCAGCTACAGTAGCCTGAGAAGGCATTTGTGCTTAAGCCATTTGTGTGTAATCCTTTAATCGTAGTTTGCTTAAACTACTCCTTTTAACCTCTCTGCTTATGTGCTCCACACAACTAACCCAAATATTGCCCCTCTCAGAACCACCATGCTTTGTGAAGAAGCTGGAGGACACGTATTTCAGACTCGGGGAGCCTTTGACCCTGAAGTGCACGTACACTGGGAGTCAGAGAATACATGTGATCTGGAAAAAGGATGGCAAATTAATCTGGGCCTCATATAAGTACAACGTCAAGACCACTGATGATACATGTATCCTGGAAGTCCTCAATAGCGACCGAAAAGACGCTGTGGGAATTTACAGCTGTGAGATTTCTAATGCTGCAGGAAGCGATGTCTGCCACGCTAATGTAAAACTAGGTAAACCCCCTAATTCACTCACATCCATATTTCTTTGCATGAATAACAAGTCAAACTTGATCTATTTCGCTGTTTCATAATGTCATTTAACCAGCTTGCATGAGATATCATCATCAACCAACTAACGTTGGTGTCTTAAAGCTTGTTTGCCTTGTGAAAAAGCTGACAAATGCCTACTAAAAAATTGGCCACTCTTTGACGTTTTAGTGCACATTCACAGGCAGTCAGATGATTTATGTCAGCTGGATGAAGGACGGCAAACCGATCTGGGCTTCATAAAAATATAATGTCCAAAATTCTGACTTCTCTGGAAGTTCTAAACATTGACAGACAGGAAGCTGAAGGACAGTATTCTTTTTTTAAGTTTTTTTGGGGGGCCAGAATGGTTTTTATTGATAATAAACAGAGTTTTTGAAGGGGGAGAGAAGTGGGGAAGACATGCAGCAAAGGTCGCGTGAGACAGGACTCTTAACAGCTGCGTTGAGGACTGAAGCCTCTGCATATGGGCAACCCGCTCTAACCAATACGCCTCGCGATGCCCTGAAGGACAGTATTCTTGTGAAATTTCCAATTGTGAGGGTACTGAAATCTGTCATGCTATGGTCAAGATAGGTAAAACCACACCGATGTCCCATCGTCATTGGCTTACTAAGTATCAAATCAAGGGCCCACATAACCAAGCGTTTCAAGATTCCTCTTGCGTTTTTGAAGTTCTCAACAGTGATAGAGAAGAAGCAGTTGGACTATACTCTTGTCAAGTTTGTAATCTGAAGAGCTCTGCTGTCTGCAATTCTTATGTCATTTGTAAAACACCTAAAAACAGTATTATTTCATCTCATCTAACACAAGACACTAACAATAAGCATAATGTAACTGTTAATGCTAAAAATGCAGACATTGCATTCTACTCCAAGACCAGCTCTGCTGTAGCGGATGATGTTGAATGAGTTTGTTATTTAGAAATATACAGCAAAATTAACTGGATCATACTCTAAAGTTTTGCATTAGTTAAAGTTTGAATGCAAAATAATTTCCAGGTACAGTCCAGATGGAAACTTTTTAGGTTTCATTTTAATAGTTTGCGCTAAACCTTGAGTTCATGGGTAGTTTAATGAATAAATGCCATGAATGAATTTAATGCCAAAAGTATTATTTTCATCTATCTTTGAAAAGTTGTAAATTTTAGTGACATGACAAAGAAATATGGTTCCACTCTTTGGGGCTTTAAGATCTTCAACTCTTCTGTGAAGGCTTTCCACAATGTTTAGTTGTGTCCTTTATAGGAATCTTTGAGAATAGTTAAAGAGGCACATTTATGTGGCTGATGTTGGATAAGATGAGCTGGATAAGAGGCTCTTTTATTTAATCCAAAAAATGTTGGGTTCAGGTCAGAACTCTGTGTAGGCCAGTCAAATTCATCCACAGTAAAGGTCCATGTCACATTGGAACAGGAATAGGTAATGCCTATATTACATTTAAAAAAATACCCAAAAAAACTACAGGGTTGAGCCCAGCTCGTACTACAGTCTTTGTGGTGTCTAAGATTGATTGCAAAAAATGACTTCCCTCCGAACCTTTACAGTTTATCGAGAAACAAGGGGACAACCTTCATCAGCTAGGCTAACCCTTGAGGCGTGAGTGCACCTATACCGGAAGCCAAAGAAGTTTTTGCCTTACAATATGAAAACTACAGACTCATCCTGTGTTCTGGAAGTCCTTAACAACGACAGAGTCGCTGCTGCTGCTGGGAAATACACTTGTAATATTTCCAGTGCAGCGGGAACTGACATATGTCATGCTCATGTTAAAATAGATAACCCACTAACCAACATATTTCGTCCCATCTCACTGTTTGCTGTAACTGCTACTAACATGCCTTCCAGTTGTTTCCTGTGAGCTTGTTGGTAATACTGATGTACTATGTATCATTCAGAGACTCTGAATGTTGTTGTCGAATTTTGGTTCTGGTTGGTTCAGTGTATCACAGGATTGGTATCAGACATGGTGTCACAGGTTTCTGTCAGAGACGGATCTACTTTTTGTGGAAAAAATGTTTTAGGTGGGAGTGTTTGTTCACAGGATGGATATTGTTCATTTCTGTTGCATTTGTGTCACAGTTTGTGCTCTTGTTGTCCTGTCATCTGTGGTGGGTTTTATTTCCTGGTGGCGGTAAAGGCCCAGGGGCCTGAAGAAGAATGAATGTTAATTTAATTCCTTTTTATCACAACACGACCTGATTTATTCACTTTCTGCCCTACAGAACGCCAAGTCCCACCAAACTTCACAAAAAGGCCTTCTGAGTCCATTGTGGATTCAGCTGGTAAGGTAATAAAGATGGAGGGTCGGGTTTCCGGCTCCCAGCCACTGACCATCACCTGGTACAAGGACAACCAAGAGATCTGTCCCTCTGAAAAATATGACATCAGTTTCAAGAATAACATGGCTGTATTGTGCATCAGAGACTCTGCGGTTTCTGATAGCAGTGTCTACACTTGTGAGGCGTCCAATGAAGCAGGCAAAGCTTCATTCCAGGTGTCCCTCACGGTTTCAGGTAGGGAGTTCATCCATAAATTAACCAAAAACAGCATGGCTGAATGTTATGTTGTGTTTTCTGATGTGAGCAGACTCACCAGTTGTTGGTTTAGATTAGTACACTAGTCTGTTCCATCTAAATTTGTCCATTTGAGATTCTCTTCATCCCACAATCTTAGGAATCAGCCTTATTTTAAAGTTCCTCTTCATTAATTAAAATATCATCGAAAATTTATTGTCTCAGAAAAGGTTAAAAATTAACTAGTATAATGTTTTTTATTAACACTCTCCACAAAGGGGTAGGCCATAAAAGCTCAATGCTAAAGAAGCTGCCTGTTCATTACTGGGCAAGTCCAAACAAATAGAATGTTTAGACAAAAGAACAAAATGGTAGAAAATGGGTTCACAATATACAGGGATAACTGGAGCTTTGACAGGATTGTGATGGAAGAACCAGCACACACAGAATTGAGCTAGATATGCCCCTCTCCTCAGATTTCGCTGCTGAATCAGTATGTCTTACTTACGCGGAAAAAAAGACTCAATGTGTATTCAGGTGGAAGTAAATTTGACATTTAATTAGAAATCAATGTCCTAAAATTTGGAAGTACAGTAAAATGGTAGATAATCCAACCTACTTGGGGTCAAGTTTAAAGTTTCCACAATCATTAATAATCTAGAGCCATGTCATCTTCTGGTGTCTTTCCACCAGGTTTGCTCAGATCCAAAGTTAGCAAAAGGAATTGGAGATTTTTATATTTCTCTTGTCAGTCCAATCCCCTGCTTTGATTATCATGGTGTTACTGTGCTGAATTAGCCAGTAAACCTTTCTAACCTGAACCCCATAGAGAATATATGATGTGTTGTCACAACTCTGTGATGGACTGGCCACCAGGGTGTAGCTTGCCTCTCTCGCACAGATCTCTAATTGAAGCTCTGACATACATTAACTTGTTGATGATCTTCTAGTTTACTTAAATTCATAGGAGTCAATCATTTGCAACAAAATGGTTGATTGATGGTCTTTCTCAGTTTTATTATTTGATTGAAATTACAGAACATAAAACACAAAGTCCTTCTTTTTATTTTTTCCCATGTTCTGTAACACATAACCAGAGTATTACCAATCATATTAGTATTTTAGAAGCAAGTATCTGCATTAAGTCTGCCTTCTTCCACCTTCTCTTCAGAAACTGGTCAGCCTCCTAAATTTGATGTTCCTCTGGAACCAGTTATGGTGAACGAAGGGGAGAAGCTTACACTCAAATGCCATGTAAGAGGCTCTACTCCTCTTAACATCCAGTGGATGAAGGACAGGAGGGAGCTGAAGTCCAGTGATAAGACCAAAATCACATTTGTTGGTGGGACAGCCTCCCTTGAGGTCAGCTCTGCATCAAAGACAGATGCAGGGGATTATCTCTGCAAGGCCAGCAACACAGCTGGTAGTGACTTCTGCAAATCCAAGGTCACTGTGAAGGGTAAGCAGCTGAACTTACTGTAAACTGTGAACAAGTGTATGGTTTGATGGGAAACTAACCACCAGGATTAAATCCCAGGTGTCCATCCACATAAAAACCAGAGGCTGAAACTGTTAAGTGGGTTGACCTAAGGCAATTTTTGGCTCATCCCCTTAGTGTCATGTCTATGTATTTTCAGACAAAGGAGTCAAGGCTGCCCCCACCGAGGCACCGACCCCTGCTGCACCTGCTCCAGTCAAAAGGCTGGACAACCTTTTCTTCATTGAAGAACCCCAAAACATTTCAGTCACAGAAAGTAGGGAAAACATTCCTTTTCTTCCTCAGGACATTCCCACTTGAAGGTGGGGATTTGCATATTCATGTTTGTGGTCTTATCTTCAGAGGGCACTGCAACCTTCATTGCCAAGATTGGAGGTGATCCAATCCCCAGCGTGAAGTGGATGAAGGGCAAATGGAGACAGATCACCCATGGTGGTCGTATCTCCCTTGAGCACAAGGGCCAGGATGCCAAACTGGAGATCAGAGAGGTGACCAAGTCAGACTCTGGTCTCTACAGGTGTGTCGCCACCAACAAACATGGAGAGATCGAATGCGGGGCTGAGATGGAAGTCACCAAAAAGCAAGAAGGGGAAGGAATTGGAGATATCAGAACAAAACTCAAGAAGTAATACAAGTTATTTTCTATATTCTATTACTTAATATGAATTTTGTTAAAAGGACAAATGTCTTTTTCTGCTAAATGACTGCTAATGAGAATGTCAATTTTCAGGACTCCTTCCAAGCAAAAGAGCCCAAAGAAACTTGAAAACATCAGTATAATTGACTTGCTCAGAGGTCATGACCCTAAAGACTATGAGAGGATCCTGACAGAACATGGAATCCACGACTACAGAGCAATCCTGCAGGCTGTGGAGTTCCTGAAGAAAGAAAAGGAGATGGAAACTGGAAAAGCGGTACTGGGGAAAACTGACTGTAATGGTTTACATTAGAACAGATTTCTGTATGTTGGAGGGAAGAATTTGCTCCATGCCATACCAGTATTGTCTTTGATTGCAGGTTCATGTTTTTCCTTGTTGGAAACAACCTTTCAAATATGTCTTCATTAACAACATTTCTGAGAGATATTACATGTTAAACTTTAGCAAAGCAACCAAATGGGATTTTTTTGCACCATTCAGGCAAAATATTAGGACCACATAATATAACTGATTATCTGTTTCCTGCATCATCAGTCAGTAGGTGGGACATGCAGTGTCTGGACCTCTCAGGGTGTCTACATTCAACAGTAGTTTCTTTCAGTAGTGGCTTCAGCTTGTCGCTGCTGTGGTGGAACAAAAATTCAGACCCAACATGAATCAGCATGTGACCGATCTTTGATATCAATGAATGTAAGATTGAGAAGGTGTTGCCACCCTGCAGTTGCATTAACAGCCATATGCCCTGTGGCAGGAGGTGGAGCACGGTGGTCGGGTTGAAGAGGAGGACATGGCCAGACTAATCGAGCAGCTGGAGGGACGTGTCGACACAGAGGTAAACACCAAAGCTTCCTACAGAAGAAACAGCTCTTTGTAGTGGTTTACTGCACTACATGAAAAAGGCTCAATGTCGATGGAGAACCACTAATATGGGTTAACAACAATTAAAATCAATGTTTTTGTCCTAAGCCTGTCTCTGTGCTGGAAGACATCTCTGATCAGACAACCCCAGAGAACCAAACAGCAATGTTTGAGTGCCAGATCCAGATAAACTACCCAGAGATCTCTCTGACCTGGTACAAGGGAACACAGAAACTGGAAAACAGCGATAAATATGAGATCAGCAGTGTGGGCGACCGCCACTGTCTGAAGATTAAGAGCTGCCAGGTCAAAGATCAGGGCAACTACCGTGTGGTGTGTGGTCCTCACATCTCCAATGCCAAACTCACCGTAACAGGTAAGAGTGTTTACCACTTCCTCTTCTCCTTTCGGGACTAAAGTCTGTGTGCTTAATGTATCCTCATACACCAATACTTTATTTTCTTATCAGGAGATTATTACAAATCAGGTGAGGCCAAACATATCCGACTACTAACCTCTTTAAATCTGCCAGATCTCCTGCGGATTTTTTCTCTGTGTTTGTCTTTCCTTTAAACATTTTCCTTCAGAGAACAAGAAACGATCAAATGTGATGTTTTGTACATAACTTCGGATAAAAGACAGATCTTTAAAATTAAATGTCGTCTGTAATTGTCTGATTTTAGCCGACCAAATTCAGTTTACTAAATGCATCCAAAACATCGAGGTCAGCGAACGCCACACCGCCACCTTCGAGTGCGAGTTGTCCTTTGACAATGCCACCGTTATGTGGTACAAAGACTCGTATGAGCTCAAAGAAGGCCCCAAATATAACTTCAGGACTGAGGGCCGACGGCACTTTATGACGATCTGCAACGTGACATCAGAGGACGAAGGTTTGTCGAAAAGATTTACCTTCTTTTTCCTCTGGGGAACCTTTCTGATACACACAAAAATACAAAGGTGTGTTCTGTTCAGACATGCTAAATCAGAGCGAGGACTTCTTATTAGGCTCTACTACACACACAAAAAAATTAAACCTGCAATCTGTATACAGCATCATACCAATACTGATAAAATTTGTTGTTATAACGTAAATGTGGAGTTAAACGGAACAATAATGTCTCCACCTGCCAGGCGTTTACTCCGTGATTGCTCGTCTGGAGCCGATGGGAGAAGCTCGGAGCACCGCTGAGCTTTACCTTTCAGGCAAAGGTCTGTACGTTTGTGCTGACAGCAGCTGTCAGAGACGTTAATATCTGTTGACAGAACTAATTACACCCGTCTACCTCTTCCTTTCACAGACATTGGGTTAGAAAAGGTTCCTCTGGGTGAGTAACTTTAAAAACCAGAAAAAATGATCCTACTGTTCAAAACCTAATGAAGTAAAGTTCATAAAACACCACCATGCCAGTTTAGTCCTTAATTATGTTATAGAAAAAGTTAGCTGTCCCACAATTTAAAATCACAATCCTGGTTAACTTGAAATCTAATCACAGATTTCATTGATAAACCTTTAGACATCCCAGACTCATCAGTTCAGCTACCAGACACAGCTTCCCTGACTATTTGCCAAGGTGAGTTTGGGACAAACAGGAAAAAAAAATTTCATTTGGACTCTATTCTACTTCCTTCATTCGCATTTATTTTTCTCTGTCAAAAGAATCCTCAGAGTTTTATCACTACGAGGAACGAACTGAAGTCAAAGGTAAAACAATCATGTAGCTTTAAATGAGCCCCAGTGGAGCCCTGCATCACTTCCATAAAAATATTTAATCTTTACATGTAACCATCATCACCATCATCATCCTTTAACTTTCATCCCAAATAACGGCTTGACCCTAATAAACTCAGAGAACTATAACTCTATAACTCCGACACCATCTGAAGTGCAGTGGAATAAGATTTAACCCGCCAAAAACGCTCAAATTCAGTTGAGAACGATCTGTTTACAGAGGAGGATCATGGCTGTGTCAAAAAGATTCAGAAATTAATTTCAATAGTACAACAAAAATTATAGATTTTCAGTTTAATTGTGTTTTGTTAATATAAAGTTAAACATATTAGAAACTTTTTAATGTAATTCAGTTCAGTTCAAATCAATCAAAAAAGGGTGAAGTCCACGTAAGCAAAAGATAGTCTTAAGAATTAATTTTAAAGTGGAAAAAAATCTGGATTAGTAAATTCAGTATCTCAAGGTTATATTTTAGGAATATATTCTGTTGCATTTATGTAAACATTTCAGAGAGTTAACCAATTATAGGGATTATTCTTAGTATAAAAATATTTGGATCAGATCTACAAAAGTTTCTGATGAAATATGTTTGATTTATAATAAGATCATAATTGAAAAAAACGTAACTAATTCCTAAATTTTATTTTGAAAAATGAACAGAAGTTAACATGCTAAATTGCTGTCAAAGGTATCTGATACTGAATGATAAAAGCATGACATGAATTGTGATTTTTTTTTTTTTTTTTTTTGCCAAAAGATTGAAATTAATTCTGGAAATCTTTGCCATGGTCCTCGTGTGCACAGAAGCGACCTCTCAGTAAAAGAACCTGTGTTTGTCAGCTGATTATCCTTTAATGATTTTCTGTAGAATTTAAGAGTCTGACGGTTGAAGAAGAAACGGTTTCGGTTCAGTTCTCCTCCGTCTCAGGTATCAGCGTTGTTTACTCCTTTATTTTTACACCAGCCGTCTTCCTACTGTCGGTCTGTCTGTTTTGGTCTTCGTGTGACGTGTCCTTTTTCTTACTCCCTGTTGTTTAAATTGACTTCTTGATCATTAATGCCACCGGATAATTGAAGCAGTGCAGCACTGTTTTGTCTAAGTTCCCTTTTCTCCTCCACCAGAAGAGAAAAAAGCAGTGGAAGAAATTGTTGAGCGGACTCAAGTCAAAGAGGGGATCCCTGCAGGTATAACTGCTTTAAAACTCATAGGCTTCAGGCTGCTTCTAGAGTTCTGGCTGATAAGAACCAAAAGCCCTTAACCCCCATGTTTGCCTCTTAACCTTATTAAACCCAGGTAATGCTTGTAGAAGCTTTTCTCCTCTTATCAATGTTAACTTAGTGTTAACATGCAGTCTGTGTTTATGGTCTGTTTTCATCTCCTCTTATTAATCTTTTATTCTTCTTGACATGCTTAACCTCTTACGCTCTTATTAACCCAGAGTGAAGCTTTCTTCTTTGTAGGCAGCAGAAAGTAAACTGTACAGCTTAACTGTCTGGCTTTTAATCCCAAATTTCTTGATCTCTTAAAGTTCCTGAGGTTTACAGGGAACCAGAAAAACCCTCTGAGTATTTAGCTCCTCCCTCACCTGCAGTCACAGGTATCTGTAAATACCAAACTCTTCATTCTTCATTGTTTTATCTGTTTTTTGTTTTGTCTGTACTTCTCAGACTTCGTTAACTGTCTGTGTGTAAAAAAAAAAAAGATGTTCATGTTAACGTTTGCTGTGGTCAGAAAACTGATCTTCATAATAATGTTTTAAAGAAACAGAAATAAAGAAGCCACAGCCTGAAGTTACTTTCACAACTCCTCAACGAGAAGAACGACCAGTTACAGAAGGTAATGTTTATGATGGTGTTTTGTTATAAAGTTTCTTGTTTAACTTCTGAGTCTTTATCAGCTCTAATTCTTATTTTTTAAGGCACAAATAGAATCTTTAGTTCAATAAAAGTACCACAAACACCAACAGGAGCCTACAACCTGCAGCATTAAAAACATCGTAATTATTCATATGATAATTACACATAAAAATATCTTAAAATATTGACTTCAAGCACTTTAATTAAACAAGCCATGCTTTTATAATTTCTTTCTTCCTAGCTCTCAACTGGGACTAAATAAGTTCATTGTTCGTACAGTGCTTGAAAAGCATTGTGTTCTTGATGCCTGTCCATCAGTCAGTTGACTGATTATATGTCCGTCTGTATTTCATGTGTCTTTTATTTCCTTCACTCTTTAAACTCTTGAAGTCAAGGTATTTTTGTGTGACTGAAGTTTATCTTTGTTAAATCTGAAGCATACATCAAACCAAAACCTGAATCCAAGCCAACAGAACCAGAAACGGTTCCTCCACAACCGAAACAAGTGCCTCAGAAACCAAAGGTACCTGAACCTGAAGTGTCCGAAGCACCAGAAGTTAAACCTGCCACAAAAACCCCTGCTCACCCTGAACCAAGAGGTAAAGCCGTGAATTTTCGAGAAGACAATATGATCCGTGTCTTGTTTTATGTTCATGTTGCTCTTAACAGGATTTTTACTCTAACCTCTTGATGAGCAGTAGGTTTCTTTCACCATTAACAACTTCATTAGTGTTGTTTTTACTGGAGTTTTCAGACTTCTGGAAACTCTCTTAACAAAATAAGATTTTGACTGATTTGAACCAGAACCAGATTTTCCCCTCTTTAAGAAAATGTCTTCAGTATAAAAAAAACCCATTTATGATAAACTCTGTGTAAAGATAGGAATCTTTTCAATGTTCCCTTAAGTCCCAGCTGTAACCAAACCAGTGGAGGCCAAAGTCCATCCAGTCGCTGAGAGGATAACTCCTCCAAAGGCTGAGGAGATCTTATCAAGAGGTACCGGAACCACAATGTTTTTCCAGTTTGAATCTCTTACAAATGTGTTGTGATGGGAATCTTGTTTTGTGAAATTAGCAGTCCTGTTTGTGTCTCTGTTCAATGCACTCGACAGAGTGTGCTGTTGTGCTTAAAGCTGTTGTTTAAATGTTCTTGAAAGCACCAGAGCTACCAAAGAAAGAAGAACCTGTAGTTCAGCCATCTCCAGCTGTGATTGCACCATCAGTACCAGAACCTCAACCAGCTAAAGGTACTCATCTCTGTCCTTTTGTTCTGCTGTTGTCTTCTCTTGTATGTCAGTTGTTGAATTCACTCGCTTAGAGTGTAATCTTTGATTACCTTTATTATTGATTTTGGGTTAAACAAGATGAATGTTCTTTTAAGCACAAGATTTAACAAGACCAAAGAAACCTGTTGTTCAAACACCTCAACCTAAAATCCTTCCAGTCCGGACTGAAGCTGCTCCAGTTAAAGGTACTGCAGAGGTCATGATACAGATTGCTTGTTAAATGAGCTGTTTGGTCTATCTTTTACACTCTTTTACGGTAGTTTCTCTGGAATACACAAAAATCTTGTATCATTCTTAGCACTCGCAAGAGTGTGACTTTTTCATACATTTATCTTATAATTACTGTTCTTCTAAGTTGTCTCAGAGAGGAAGGAGCTTGAAGTTATTGGAAAACCACTGCCACCAGTTGCTAAAAGTGAGCCAGAAGTTCTCAAGGTTACCCCTAAAAAAGAAGCAGAAGAACCAAAGCTTGGAGAAAAAACAAAGAAGACCATTGAAGAAGTGGAGAACATCATCAAGTATCCTGAAAAGTTTGAAGATTCTAAAACATCGAGAGAAACTGCAAGGTTCCCTGATGCACCAAAAATGGCTCCGGAAATACAGATAAAGATTCCAGAAAAAACAAAGGGGATTACAGAAACACCAAAAGTTATTTCTGAAGCACCAACCAAGGTTCCAGAAAAACCAAAGGAGAAGAAACTTTTACAGGAGAAAGTTTTGAAGGTTCCCAAGAAGGCTCCTGAAACACCAAAGAATGTTACAGAGGAAAAGAAGGTTATACAGCAACCAGTAGAGTCAAAGAATAAAACAAAACCTCCGCAAGTTGAGATGGAGAAGACTACTTCAGGTCACAAGGCACCACTGCCAATAATGACTGAAAAACCTCAGCACCAAGGTACATATGTTAATGCAAAGGTTTCCGAGATCTTATTAACTAATCTTACTCTTATTGATCTTCTGTTGTGTTATTTTAAGATTTTTTATTTGAGGTTTGTCTAAATTTCTGTTGTGTCACATCTGTCGGCAGTCTTGTCTCACAGAATTGATCTAAGAAACTAACCAAACCCAAAGCTAAAGATGTGAACAGTACACAGACATGATAAAAAAATTACCTAGAAAGTAAACAGATTAGCTGTTAGATTTGAGTGTAAATGTGGTGATTAATACTGCAGTTCAGACATGTAATAAGAACCACAGTCAAATCTGCTTATACTAATATCTATGTTTTTGTCCTGATCTTTTTTATGTTTGGTTCCTCTTGGCCACCGCTCCATGGTGCATTTCTTCAATCTTGGGTGATATCTTAAAAATATCTCAGTTCATCTGGAGATTGACCATAAACAACAAACAGTTGTATTTGAAGAGATTAGGAAATCTGTTCATGAAGAACATTTCTCTCCAGCAAATATTGGACTCAAGGAAGAGGAAGTTCAAGGAAGATTAAAACACAAGGAGCCAGATGTAGGACGTAGCAGATTTTTAAATGGAAGGGAAGAGCAAATGGAAAAAACAGATGAAGTTACTAAAAGGTTCAGGGAAGATCATGAAGTGACACAGACAAAGCATTTAAAGCACAATGAAGAATATGAGTATGAGAAACTGGAAGACTTTAAACCTGACAAGGCGGAAAAAGCTTCAAGAGTAATTAAACTTGAGTCTTTGATCTCGGTTTCTCCAACTTTAACTGAAATTGAGCTTCCACAAAAAGATTCCAGATCTCTACCTGAAATTTCGCCGGCAAACATAGATGTTTCTATAGTTAAAGTTGAAGATGAAGACTTTTACAAGAAATCTCAAGACAGAAAAGAATACAAGTCTGGATTTTGTTCAGCTACAGAGCATGAAGAAGACACTTTAGCTGCAGCAGAGCATGTAGAAACCAAAGAAGAAATTACGATTAAGAACCATGGCGAATTTGTAAAATATGAAGATTTTTCATTTCAAAAGTCCACCAATCTGCACATTAGAAAAATCACTCAAAAATACTCACAGACATCTCTTCCCACCTGTATGTCTTTATTAGAAAAGACAGTCTGTTTGAATGAAGAACTTTTTCCATCTGAAACTTTGATCCAATCAGAGAAATCTAAAGTTGAACCTCGGAAGACACTTCAATCATCTGAGCGTCAAAGTCTTCCATCTATAAAGCCATCTTATCCAACACCAAAAGAAATCTTTTTTGGGACTGCAACCACTGAAATAAAACCTCAAACAAGAGAAGACACGACAGAGAAAAGCATTACACTGAAGACTGTGCAACCTCTTGAGAAAGGTATTCTTGTAAATTTGATCGCTAAAGATCAAACTCTTAAAACACTTCTTTTTTGTACATTTGTACTAACACCCTAATACCCCAGCATTATGTTGGACAGTAGCAAAACGTGAAACCTGTTGAACTAATCTAACATTGACTAAGATATGTCTATATATATTTCTGTACCCTTTTTTTTGTTGAGAATATTTGTCCTTAGTAAAACTCTTTTTCACTTTTGAGGGATTTTTTTTACATCTTCACCTCTTGTTGACTTGGGTCGGACAATCTAATGTCTAAAACATCTTTTTTTCTTAGTCCTTTGTGACCATAGTGTTGTCTCGGTTGTGATCTTGGTATCTTTTATTCCCAAAGTGTCTCCTCCTGAGGTGAAGACACCTTCTGAACCAGAGCCAAAGCCTTCACATCCTCCTCAGAAAGTTACTCCTCAAGCAGGTAGTCCATCCGTCTCTTTTTCTTGCTGGCATTCACAAGTCAGCCATGTTTGTCTTATTGTCCATTTGTGTTAAGCCTATCTCTTAATATATGGTCTGATTGTAATGTCTTAAGTTGTGCCAGTATGTGCATTCCAAGCGTAGTGTTGTCTTAATCATGACTTGGGTGTATTCCCAAATTATCTTCTCTAGAGGAGAAGAAACGAGCACCAAAACCAAAGCCTTCACCTCCTCCGCCTCCTCCTCCTCCTCAAAAAGTTACTCCTCTGGCAGGTAGTCAAACTGGTTCACGTATCTCTTTTTCTTGCTGGCAATAATGAGTCAGTCATGTTTGTCTTTTTGGGCCATTTGTGTTGAAGCGATCTCTTGATATGTGGTCAGACTGTCATGTTTTAAGTTGTGCCAGTGTGTGCTGCCCATGCTTAGTTTTGTCTTGATCATGATGAGCGTGTTCCCAAATTTTCTCGTCCAGAGGAGAAGAAGCCTTCTGCACCAGAACCAAAGCCTTCACCAACTCCTCCTCCTCCTCAGCAAGTTGCTCCTCCTACAGGTAGTCTATTTTGTTCATTTATCTCTTTTTTTTCTTGCTGGCATTCATGAGTCAGCCAAGTTTGTTTTTGTCTATTTTGTATTCTTTTGACGCCATCACCTAACCTGTCTAGTGAAGGTCATGTCGTTAGTTCCAGCGGTATGTGCTTTCCAAGTTCATGTTGTCTTGATCCTGATGGGTGTATTACAAAATTATCTCCTCCAGAGGAGAAGAAACCTTCTGCACCCGAGGCAAAGCCTTCACCTCCTTCTCCTCCGAAAGTGACTCCTCCTACAGGTAGCCTAATTTGTTCATGTGCTTATTTTTCTTGCTGACATGAGTCAGCAATGTTTGTCTTTATGTCCATTGTGTCGATCCCATCTCTTGATCTGTCCCCAGCCACGTTTTAAGTTTTACCAGCATGTGCTTTCCAAGCTTAATGTTTTCTTTATCGTGATGGCTGTATTCCAAAATTATCTCCTCCAGAGGAGAAGAAACCATCACCAAAACCAAAGCCTTCACCTCCTCCTGTTCCTCCGCAGAAAGTTACTCCTCCTGCAGGTAGTCTGGGTTATGTGTTTATCTTCATGGCGGACTTTACGGGTCAGCCATGTCTGTCTTTGCTTAAATAAGTGTTGACACCATCTCTTAATCTGTCATCAGGCTGTCGTGTTTTTGTTGAGTCAGTTTGTTCTTTACAACCTTAGTAGTATTTTTATTCTGACCTGGGTGTAATCCCAAACTATCTCCTTCAGAGGAGAAGAAACCTTCTCAACCAGAGCCAAAGCCTTCACCTCCTCCTAAGGTTTCCCCTCCTGCAGGTAGTTCTTTCTTTTTTTTATTCATGCTGTAAACCTTTTGTCTGTCTGATTTGTTTCTTCGTTGGAGGAAAAACAACGGTCCTCCATTTTTTTCTCTGGTTTTGTTCTATTTGTTTTGTATTCTTCTCAACTTTTCACTGCATCTGACAGTGTCCATTTGACCATGCTGTTGTCTTGGTCGTGATCTTGCATCTTATTTATTATTTCCTCCAGAGGAGAAGAAAACATCAGTACCAGCACCACCAGTTCCTACACCCAAAGTTTCTCCTCCTGCAGGTAGTTCATTCAGTCTGGTGTCTCTAAACTGTTTTCTTCATTCTTCACTCTTTTTTTTTGTGAGTTGTAAAGTGTTGTCCCCTTTACATATTTTGTTACATTGGTCTTTATGTTGTTTTGGTGTCTTATACTCTTGAGTATCTCTTCCAGAAGAAAAGAAACCATCTACACCAGCAAGAGAACCAACAGCAGAAAAAGTTGTTCCTCCAGAAGGTAGTTTCTTATGTTTGTCATCCTTATCTCCATCCCTGTTTGTCTTAATTCAAATCTGTTGATCATAACAGCAGTACAATCTTTAACATTGTCTGTTTTATCCAGATGTCAGATGTTTGTTGAACAGATCATTGTCAGTGATTTAATCCAGTTGGCATTCTTGTAGCTCCAGTTGCACCAGTGGAGAAGAAACCTTCTGAGCCAGCTGTAAAGTCTGAACCCATCACTGTTTCAGAGAAAATCTCTCCACCAGAAGGTAACATTTCTTTCTTTATCTTTGTTTTTATTGTCTTCTTTTCATTCTAAAAAATTTTGTTTGATCTGTGCAACAACAGTCTTTTGTGTTTGATGTTTGTCTACACAACTCTTTTTTTTTACAGTTTTTCACAAAAAATGTCTGTTTTCTTAGCTTAGAAATTGTCTTAATTGCCTTGATATTTCAGCAGAAAAAGCAAAAAGAATGCTCAATGGACACACGATGGACCTCTTTTTGTCTTCTTTCCTCTTTGGCTTTAAATGTAGCTTTTGTCTGGCACTATTTGTACCGTGTTTGCTTATAACTGGTCTCGTTTACATTTTTGCAGACAAAGAACCAGTTTCAGCTCCTGGACCAACTAAAGGTATTAAAATGATGAATTTATCTCAACAGTAACACCAATTAACTTATTATTTTAAAGGTTTTACCCATAAACCTTTAAGAATACTCTATGTTTCAGTGTTGTTTTAATGTGTGACCTCTGTGTTGTAAAAAATACATGTTCCATCCAGAGGATTTTTTTCAAAATGTCTTAATGTTTATGTTATAAGAGATGTTTTTACTCCCTCAACTACAGTGCCACCTTTTAAGCAAAAGGGTAATATTCACATTGAGGAGGAAAAAACTGCTGAGGTTCCTAAACAAAAGAATAAGTTTGCCAAAATAACTAAAGAAAAGGAGCCAGAAAAAGAGACCATTCAGTTGAAGAAGGTTCCGGTAAAACCTCTGGAGCCTGAGAAACCGGTTGTAACTCATAAAGCAGAAGTGATAAAACATCAAAATCCAGAACTGTCAGTGCATGGACTTCATGACAGAGACGACCGGGAGATATTTACTCTTGGAAGAATGGAAAGAGTCTTCACAGCAGAACAGGAAACAATTCAGTTGAGCCAAATTGAAGAGACTGAAACAATTGAAATTATCCAAACAGCTAAGAAAGAAGGTTGGACAAGAACCACAAAACCCAAGAAAGAAGAAGAACCTGAAGTTCATGGTGTAGACAAGAAGAAAATAAAGAAACTATCAAAGACAGATGAGCCGAAAGAATCTGTGACACTAAAGCCATTTGAAAAATCTGGAAAGTTAGAACCAGAGCAAGACCAGATCAGACTGAAACAAGTTCTAAGTAAGCCTAAAGCCTCTGAAAGGGAAATTCCAACAGAAACTGAAACAACAAAACAACGTGACACAGAAATAAGAGCTCGGAAGATTCAAGAGAGAGAGGATCAAGAGATAATCCCAACTGGAAGACCCGAAAGAGTCGCCCTTCTTGTCGAGGAGCCATCTAAAGTTGGTCAAACAGAAGAACCTAAACAGCCAGAGGAAGAAGAGAAATCTAAATGGACCAGAACCACAAAGCCACAGAAGGAAGGAGAACCTGAGCCAGATGTGTCTAAGAAGAAAATCAAGAAATTACCCAAAAAAGATGAAGAACCAGAAGTTGTGACATTGAAGCCTTTTGAAAAACCCAAAAAACAGGAATCAGTTGAACCAGCAAAGCCTAAAGATGAAGTTCAGACAAAGACAGATGCTGAGCGCTCCCCTTTTAAATCTGGTGAGATTTTGCTCAAAGATCAGCCTACAATGGCTCTAAAAAACAGAGAAGACAAAAACACATCTTTGATTAGCTCAGACACAACTCCAGATATTATCAAATCTGAACCAGAAATACCCCAAAAGAAAAAGGTTGATAAAATACCTAAGGATGAAGAATCTACAGCAGCTGATAAACCTAAAGCAAAACCTAAAGTGATATCCAAACCAGAGAAAAAGGAAGAGCAGATCATGTTGAAGCCTTTCTCCAAAGTCACCAAGCCAGAAAAAAACCCTGATGACAAGATGAAGAAGCCTGTGGACACAAAAGTGCCTGACCAAAAGACCAAAGACCTGATAGATACAGCGAAAGAAAAACCTGTGAGGAAGGAAGAATCAGCTGTTCCAGTCAAGAAAGTAGAAGACAAAAAGCCCACAAAGCCTGTTGAGGAGCTGAAGAAGGTTGAGCTAAAAAAGACTCCATCGCCTAAAATGGACAAGCCTAAAGACATGGAGCAAGTTCGACCTGAGCAAAAGTCAAGTTCTGAAAAAGTCAAAGAGATCCCTAAAACTGCTTCTCCTAAAGACTCAGTGGAAGCTATGACACTCAAAAAGGTTCCCAGGAAGCCGTCAGCAGAGGAGGCCACAGGACCAGAAAAGCCAGATAAAGGTCCAATCCCCATGTTGAAGGAAATTTCTCCTGGAGCTGTACAGATGAAGAGGGTGACAACTCAGCCTGAGGAGGAGGTTTGTGAAAAGGGGCCTGAAGAAGGCGAGGTTGAGGAGGAGTCTTGGGGCTGGGATCTTGTTCCTTCAGAGGACTGGGAAGGTGAAGAGGTGGACGGAGCCGTTGAAACTCCGGGTATGCCTGGTGCCAGACGAGGTGAGACGAGCAAACTCTTCCAGCTGATTCTGGAGTCGCCTCATCCCATCCCAGATGTCCCATCTAATCTTCATCACATCTTCTTTAATCATCTTTCCCTTTTTTCATCTCATGCTGATGAATCCATCTCTGTGTGTATCAATTTGATTGATCCATCATCCTATTTGTTGTATTGTTTTCATCTTTTCCTTCATCATATCCAGCCTTCTCAAATGTATTTGTCTATGTTTGTCTTCGCTGCTGTGGCTTTCATTTGTCTCAGTTGTCTAAGTACATGTCCTTTCAATCATCTTATCCCATTATGTTTCCATTTCATCTTCCAGGTTTTTCAAGTCTCTGTTCCCATGTGACATCTCATTTTTACCATCTTTGTCTCTAAAAATATTTACCTTTGTTTTCCTTGCTGTTTGCTGGAACTTTCCAATAAGAGATGTAAGAGACTGCCTTAAAAAAAGGTCTTATTGTTTCTTGTTCAGATGGAAAACCAAGAGAGGAACCATCGAAAGGCAGAGGAAGAGGACTTGGGGGTGAGGATCTTATTGATAAAAAAACAACAACCCAGCAGTGCAAAAAGCTGCATGAGATGATGTTTGGGGCTTATTAATTGTCTTTGTTCAATCATCTCTTGTCAACCTGTTTTTGTGTATCATCCGATTCATTATACCAAATTCTTATTGCTTTCTGATTAATGAAAAACTGCACGATATTAAACTTGCTTTTATTCTTCATAAACAAATCAGTCAGGTAGTGAAATACATGCTCCGTTTTCTTATTAGGGTGTTGACAGATTTTATAATTGACATAATGTTCAGTGACTGGTGGCGTTTAGGACATAATTTTAAATAATTCAGGGTAAACAATACTCTGCTGTAGCTTAAGGTAAGCAAATGAGTTTTCAAATTCTACTGACATCATCACACATTTAGAGTACAGAATAACACTTTGAGATTTATTTTACCTAGATGTGTCTGTCAACTAAGACAATGCATGTAATTCAGCTATTAAGTGAACTTGCTTTAATAAGTGTTCTCTCATCTCTGTGCTGTCAGTAGTTAATTATTTCTGTGTTGTTACTTTCATTCTGTGTATGGATCTTCTTTATATTCTGTTTGTCATACCTGACTCTGCATCATCTTATCTCTTAACAAGAACTATACTGTGTTCTTCTAATAGTTGGACTTTTAACCTGCAACACATTTTATGTTTATAAGAGGTCTTTGTGTGAGATGCTTTTTCTCTTTTTTAATCCACTCCTATGTCTGAAACTAACTGAATTAGTTTTAATTTCTGATTCTGCAGCAAGACAAACTCCCTCTCCCGGTGATGGAAAGGGTCGGGGCATGAGACCTGGTGGAAAAGGTCCATCACCACCAGAGGAACCAGCTATTCTTTTCCAGCTCAAGCCTGTGACTTTGAAGTTTGTCAAGAAGATTCAGGACATTGTGCTGCAGGAGGCTGAGTCTGTCGGCTCATCTGCAGTCTTTGAGTGTGAGGTTTCGCCCTCTACAGCCATCACTTCCTGGATGAAGGATGGCAGTAATCTGCGTGAGAGTCCCAAACATAAATTCATCGCTGATGGCAAAGATCGGAAGCTGCACATCATTGATGTCCAGCTATCTGACACTGGAGAATACACCTGTGTGGCCAAGAATGCTGGAAAGGAGATTTCCTGCACTGCCAAGCTCATAGTTGAAGGTAAGCTAAACACTTTCAGGCTCAGCTGTCATGAAGAATCTGGTATTAATAGCTGCTCTCATTGTTTTGGAAACCAATTTATATCTGTACAGAGCTGCCTGTAAAATGGGTGAAGGAGTTGGAACCTGAGACCTCATGCATGAAAGGTCAGCCAATGTACCTCACCTGTGAGCTGAACAAGGAGAGAGATGTGGTCTGGAAGCGGAACGGAGAGCTTCTGAAGAAAAAGGCTGGAAAAGTAGCCATTAATGTGATCGGTATGCAGCATGCTGTGACCATCCAGAACTCCACTGATGAGGATGCAGGCATCTACACCTGTGAAGTAGATGGTCAGGAAGACGTCAAGACCTCAACCACCGTCAAAGTGATTGGTGAGCTATCAGTAGCATGAAATGCAGAAACGTGTAGGACACGATTTTTTTACCAAACAAACCAGACGATTTGTGTTTGCAGTTAAAAAATTATGCACTGACATGGCAGTTTTAGGAAAATACTATCATTTATCAAAAACATTAATGGTTTAACTATTACGAGAAAAAAGACTGAACATTCAAACAGATACACAAAAATCTAAGAGATTTCTATCTAATCTGAAGTCAGATTAAAAAGAGACAAAAAAGGGAAAAAATGCTTCATGGATGTATCAATCTGTTCTAAAGCAGAACCATTTTCAGGGAATTCTTGTGCTCTCAGGGCAAAATGACCTGTAAGGAGGCCACCATTGACATGATGGCTGCATCAAGCAGCACTTCAGTGCTTTCCTTGAACAATAATCCCTTGTTTGGAGACATCTAAATGAAAAGCGAGCATGATTCTGCTTGTGGTCGTGTGTTAGATAATATCAAAATTTATGTTTAAAGGGGAAATCTGTAAAACCAGAAAAAATATATATACTCATTCACTCACTTCCTCATAAGTGGAGCAGTAAATACTGAAAGGGGTGTGTTTTTACCTAAAACAACATAAATTTTGATATTATATTTCCAGTAGGTATCATTGAAGATCTGGTCTGTCAACAAAGTTGATTTCTCTGTACTACAAGTGTTTCTAAAAGAGTTCCTTATAATGTATGTAGATGAAGTTGTACTAGAAACATTATACTAGAAACATTGCACTAGAAACACAGGATGTTTCCCTAAACAACATCCTGTGTTGTTTAGGGAAAGAAAATAGCGTCTGTGTTTCCTGAATTCAAAATTTGAGGTTACAGTCTGAACAGTTTGATAAGATTTCATCAGCGTACCTTGGTATGGCAATGGTTATCCATCTGATTCTGACAAAGCCATATCATGTACTTCAAAATAGGATAAATGTGGAACACAAATTTTTAAAATGTCAACAAAACACATGATTTTTATTTCAAATGAGCATACAAGATAAAAACAACCTAACCAATATGGTTTTCAGATGCCCAATATTTTCAAGTCTTTGCAATAAATGTTACAAATGTCATCTAAACCATTTTGAATTCAAAATGAAGTTTTAGGGTATGCCTCACTTCCTATATTCTGACCTTTCCCTTTCCAGAAATTGTCAAAGACTGGCTAACAAAGCCACTGAGGGACCAGCATGTGAAACCAAAGGCCAAGGCAACGTTCAAATGCGAGCTGTTCAAAGACACTCCCAATTGGAAATGGTACAAAGGCGAGAATGAACTCACTCCTTCTGACAAGGTTGAGATTAATAAAGATGGGAAGGACATGACGGTAACCATCAACAACTGCCAACCTGATGATGTGTCAGACTACACCATCGAAGTTGAAGACCGGAAATACACAGCCAAACTCACACTGGGAGGTTTGTTAATGGAAATCCACATTTGAACAATTTGAAAGTTGCAGGTGAAGAGATTTTTTTTGAACATTTAAAAATGTCTTCTAAATTTTCAGAGCGTGAAGCTGAGATTCTCAAACCTCTTGCCAGTGTTGAGGTGGTTGAGAAGGAAGAAGCTCACTTTGATACTGAAATATCTGAGGATGATGTACCCGGTGAATGGAAACTCAGAGGCCAGGTGTTGACCAGGTCTCCGGTGAGTTATATGAAAAAGACTGAATTCTCATCTTTAATTTCAGTAAAAAGCTTTCCAGGCATAACTCCTTTTTTTATCTTGACCTTTTAGACATGTGACATTAAGGCAGACGCCGGAAAGCGCTTCCTTACATTGAAGAACGTGCAGCTGGATCAGGCAGGCGAAGTTTCGTACCAGGCTCTGAATGCCGTCACCACTGCCATGCTCACCGTCAAAGGTACAAACATGTTTCAACCCCGCTGATTTGGTTTGTCCGTGTTGGTTTTTAAGCCCCTGCTTCTGTTTGTCTTGTGGAATGGAGGAACTGCTGAAAAACTGTCTCTGTTTTTGCTTTTGTAAATAACCGCTAAATTATTCGAACCTCCCAGAGATCGAAATGGGCTTTGTTGAGACGCTGAAGGATATGTCTGTGCCTGAAAAGAAACAGGCTAAGTTTGAATGCACCGTAACTAAGGAGATACCAAAGGTCATGTGGTTTAAGGGGGCGGAAATAATCACCTCCAGCCCCAAATATGAAATAATCGATGATGGAAAGAAACACATGCTGATTATAAACAGCTGTGAGTTTGATGATGAGTCTCAGTACACAATAGAGGTATTGGACCAAAGATCGACAGCTCAGCTGACAGTGGAAGGTAAGAGCTGCTTCATGTCTCCTGTACGTGCTCATTCTGTGTTTGTGGCTACAACGTGTTGGACGGCATCAAACGCTCCTGTCTGTGTGCACTGACCTGATGTATTCCAGGCATGAGGCTCAAATTTACGCAGCAACTTCAGAACCAAACAATCAAAGAAGGTAACACGGTACGCTTTGATATCGAGTTGTCTCACGAGAACGTACCGGTGGTTTGGTACCGAAACGAAGTCAAACTCCACGTGAGCCGAACGGTTCTCATGCACGTGGAAGGAAGGAGACACACTCTAGAAATGAGGAGTTTGAGTCTAGATGATACCTGCCAGATAAAGGCAGAGGCCAAAGGAATTTACTCCTCAGCCAAACTGACAGTCATAGGTAAAAGCATGCTCTCCTTTACTGGGTTTCCTCGGACTGATTGTTATTTAAGTTTATCAGTGATGCTCTATCCTGTTCAAGTTTGAACACAAGTTACTTATTTTGTTACAAGTGATGTATGTGTAAATGGGATTTTTTTTCAACAGGAAAAGAAAGAATAAAATGACAAAATCTGAAATCTTTCAAATAATATACAATAAAGGTACAGTTAACACAATAAAACAGTGAACAGCTCTAACAAATTGTTCAATATGCTCAACAGAGGGAGACGCGATCTTCTTGGTGAAGCTGCAGGACTACACCGCCACCGAGAAAGACGAGGTGTCGCTGGACTGCGAGCTTAGCAAAGACGTACCTGTGGTCTGGTATCACAGTGAGAAGGAAGTTATTGCCTCCAAGATTGTGGTCATGAAGTCAGAGGGCACCCACAGGTCTCTGATCCTGAAGAAAGTGGGGCAGAATGATCAGGGAAAATACGTATGTGACTGTGGGACGGATAAAACCTCGGCTACCATTTTAATTGAAGGTAAAAGATGAACCGCGGTCTGCTCTGATTTCTTGAGGTTAATATCTTCACAAACCAACCAGTGAAATCGATCTTTTCTGCCATATTTTAGACAAACATTCTGGTTCTAAAAAGTCCAAATTCTTTGGCTGAAAGTTGGTGAAACAAACTGAGAAATAGTACATATAAAACGATTGGGAAAGGTTCATCTTAAGGTATTGAGATAAATAGAATATAATGCAAGGTATCAAGGTACCTGTATTCTGTAGAAATTAATTAGAACTAATCATTTTAATATATTGAAAAATTATAAGAAAATATCTAATAATTAGTCTTGGGCTATTACAAAAATTTTTTGGCTCAAGTTATGTTTTTTAAAGATTCGATCAATGTAACCAGTCATTTTCTGGTTTATAAACAAAATTTCAGAGCTATGTTACAAACTATTTTTACATTGTAATATTTAAGTTTGCCCATTTTTGATATCACCCTTTTCTGGCTCTTATTATCCTGGTAATTTGTATTACCCCATGACAATTATTCAGTTGTCATTTATTATTATCAGACCAATACAAGTTTAATCTTTTTAGCTATTTTGTATTTTGACATTCTATAAAAAAATATGTTTCAAAACAGGACTTCTAAAATGATGCTACAGCAACAAACAGATTACTTATTTAAAAGAAAAATGTAGAGGATGAAACAAACTAAATTAATTACCTCATCTTTTAATTTCTGGATCTCCTGTTGTCTTTTGATTTTGTTTTATTCCCACTAGCACGTGACGTTAAAGTTGTGCGGCCAATTTACGGTGTGGAGCTGTTTGATGGCGAGACAGCTCGATTTGAGGTGGAGATCTCGGAGGATGACGTGCACGGCCAATGGAAGCTGAACGGAGAAGTGCTCAGTCCTTCCTCTGTGAGCATCACTGCTGTTTCATCACCTCAGATGTTTCAGTTAACTCCTAGAGCTTGACATGACCTCAGTTAAACCCTCTTATCATTCGACAGGATGTGGACATCATCGAGGAGGGAGGCAAACACACTCTGATCCTGTACAACTGTAAGGTGTCCATGACTGGAGAGGTTGCATACTCTGCAGCCAATGCCAAATGTTCTGCTAACCTGAAGGTCAAAGGTGAAAAAAACTCACATCACATGAAACTTCAACAAAACATTTCAAGCAGATGAAACATACAAACACCAATTATTTTAATTGGGTTAATATTTTTATACACTATAAGACGGTTGTTGCAGGAACGAGGGTAGATTTCTCGTCGCATTATTTTACAACGGATAAAATCAGAGCACCAGGACAACAAAGCTCTTATTTTCTCAAAAATAGGGATGCACCGAAACCAATACCATTAAACGATACTTAAAAGGTTAAACTCTGCAATCATTTTAAAGAACATGTTTATTTTCACTTAATTATTTTTTTTTTTTTTAGCTCAACATCATATGTTGTTACAAGCAGAGAAGAAAATAAAACTTGTCTTCCGATTCATTGCATTTTTTCTGTGTGGTAGACATATCGGCATTGGTAATCAGATCCAAGTTTCTGTATTTTATCGGTTTGAAAACAGTGTTATCCCTACTCAAAAATTAAAAAAATTCTAAAATTTTTATCTGAACATTATCTAAGCACAAAACAAAAATAAATGTAATTTATAAGCTCATTAGAACCATTTGTAGTTTCATTTTAACAGGACTGGCATACTTTCAGTGTTGCAGTCTGATTTGTCTCCACCTTATCTGTCACAAAATGTTATAAATAACATAATGCATAATAAATTCTTAACATAACAGTGATCCTCTGCTGCTGTGTTTCCCTCAAGAACTTCCTCTGAACTTCCTTACGGCTCTGAGCGACGTTCAAGTGTACGAGAAGGACGAGGCCCGGTTTGAGGTGGAGGTGTCGAGGCCTCCAAAGAGCTTCCGCTGGCTCAAAGGCTCCCAGGAGCTGACAAGTGACGACAAGTACGAGATGATACAGGAGGGAAAAATGTACGTTCTGGTGATCCGGTTAGCCGCCTTTGACGATGAGGCCAAGTACATGTTTGAGGCAGAGGACAAGAGGACAACCGGCAAACTCGTCATTCAGGGTAATGATGCCGTGCCAAGCTGTTAAACTGAAACCTCAATAGCATAAATAATTATTTTGTAGTATTTATTTCAATAAGAAAGTCATAATTAAAATAATTATAAAATGATTTTTAAGGGAATAAGAAAAACAATATTTTAAGATAAAAATGATGAAACTTTCCAATCTAAACCCTGTTAAAGTTGTACATTTTTGTATTTTTGTATTGCGATTGTGAGATAAATATGTGGTCTTTAAGAGGTAAAGGTATGAAGATCTCACTAAAAAAAAGAAATTGTTTTTTCCAATGGCAGGTATTCGCCTGGAGTTCGCCAAACCCATTAAGGATGTCACAGTGAAAGAGCGAGAAACAGCAGAGTTCAGCATTGAATTGTCTCATGAAAACATCTCAGTGGTTTGGTACAAAAACGACGTCCGGCTGCTTCCCAGCAAGGTGGTTCATATGTCGGATCACGGAAAGGTCCACACTCTGGCCTTCAAGGAGGTGACGATCGACGACACGTCCATGATCAAGGTGGAGGCCATGGACAAGAGCATGACAGCCATGCTCACTGTAATCGGTCAGTGTAATTGTTTCTCAACTTTGATTGGCTGGAAATGTAAAAATGAGACTTCTTACCTGGTATTTGGAAATGCGTTATGTGTGCAGAGGGCGATCTGTACTTCACTTCCAAGCTGCAGAACTACACTGCTGTGGAAAAGGACGAGGTGAAGCTGGTCTGTGAACTCAGCAAAGCCGTTGCAGATGTGAAATGGTTTAAGGATGGTCAGGAGATCACTCCGTCCAAGAATATCGCTATCAGCACAGATGGGAAGAAGAGAATCCTGATGGTCCGGAAGGCAGAGAAGGCCAACATTGGAGAGTATACCTGTGACTGTGGCTCAGACAAAACCACAGCAAAGCTCAATATTGAAGGTATAACTCAGTTTATGAATATAAACTCATTAGAAAACTGACAGAAATGTATCTAAGAGTTATATTTGATAGATTAGTTTGTCAAAAAATAGAAACAGCAGGTGTAGGCTTGTTGATAATACTTTCAAAATACCTGGGGAATCGTAGATGTTTAATCTGTAGTTATTAAGTTGCCTACTCCCAGTAGTTGGACCATATCAGGCTGCTGGTGAAGCTTCTGTTAGAAAATGTGCAGAATGGAGATCTTAGTGACTTAAAAAGAGTTGGATCGTTTGGGAAGTCTGGACAGACCAGGGGTTCAAAGAAAGAAAACATGAGAACTATTGACAACAATTTTATTGATGGAGTCATCACACATCATCTCTATTCTGCTGGTCCTAAGTGGGTAAATTGTAGAACAAAGGCATGCAGGCAAAATTAAGCCCCCCTTAAACTGAAATAAATAAATAAATACATTATTGACTCAAAGATTAAAAGTAGATTTAAAAGCTATACATCTCCCCATTTGGTAGGTTTCACCAAACTTAGACTGTGCAGGCCTTTCAAAATCTCTATATTTAAGGACCAACTCTAAAAAATGTAATGGATCAATGGTGTTTATGCAGTCAGTATCATCAGCCTACAGAAGCATGCTGCCATCAGTTTTGGTGCTCCCATGCTACATGATTTCCAATATGTGCTGTTTGCAGTCTTCTAATGGTTTGCTTCTCTCTCTACAGAGCGCGATATCAAGGTTGTCCGTCCTCTGTACAGTGTGGAGGTCACTGAGACAGAGACAGCCAGGTTTGAGACAGAGATTTCCGAAGAGGACGTCCACGGACACTGGAAACTGAAGGGAGAAGCTTTGCACCAGTCTGCGGTAAGGCGTTTGAGAACTAATCTGCCTTTCCTGGATGTTAACACAGATAAAGACTCTGATTCTGTTTGGTTTTCTCTTCAGGATGTGGAAATTAAAGAGGAAGGAACCAAACACATGCTGATCCTCTATAATGTTTGTATGGACATGGCCGGAGCTGTGGACTTCTCTGCAGCCAATGCTAAATCTAACGCTCAGCTCAGAGTCAAAGGTCAGACAATTTTTGTTTTACTACTGTTTAAACCTAGTGACCACTATTCTTTACTGAGCTTCAGCTACACCCCCTTCAAGCCTAAATAAAATATTTGAAGTGATCCATGTCGCCTGCCACATACCTCGGTGTCTCACTTAGTCCTCAGCCAATCCGAAGTTGAGGTTATTTTCAGCCTCAGAGTTTATCTGCTCTGTGAAGCCTCTGCTTCTCCATGAAACCAACTTTCCAGCTATCCCACTGAATTGTAACTTGCTGTCCTGCTTCTCCTCTTCCTCAGCTCGCACCATCACGCTGATGCGTCCTCTGAAGGATGTGACGGTGACAGCTGGAGAGACAGCCACCTTTGAGTGTGAGCTGTCATACGAAGGCATCGAAGTGGAGTGGTTCGTTGGAGGAGAGAAGATGGAATCCAGTGATCGGGTCAGTTATAGATCCTTATTACTACTTAACTATGAACAAGAACAAAAGCAGAACTAGAGCATAAAGAGGTGTGAACTGCTCTACATACGTTTTAATGGGGTTAGGCCAGCAATCCTACACAAAGAGATTAAAATCTTAAGAGTTAAGAGAATTTTTCCAGTGGAACTGTAAAAAAAGCTTTGTTCCCAGTTTTATGAAACAGAAGTGAAAAACATTTCTAAAGCTTTAAAAATTTGACATTACTGCATTACTCTTTTCTGACTCATCGTGTCTTATTCGCATGTATTATTTTCACTCTGTACTTTATTATCTTTTATATTCTTTTTTTAAAAGAAAAGGACATTTTAAGTGGAAAACAATCTGTAACAACTAAGAAGTATAATTTGCTTCTTTTTTTATCTCACTAGTTTGCTGTGAAGACTGAATTTTTAACCTTTCGGAAAGCTCTAATTTTCTTTGTAGAGTTTGTTTTCTCTTTTATAAAGAAAATGGCTGTACATTTGATTTTTTTTAGCTAGTTTCAGATACAGTATATATTTCATTCAGGTAATCTGTTTTTACTTTGTTGAATTTAAATAAGAGATTAAATAAATCAGTGATCAGAGTGTGAATCCTAGGTAAATGTTCCACAGGGCTCAACTTTTAGAGCTAAGTTAAAAATAAAATAAGATAAGAGAGCAGCAGAGCTCTTATCTCCAGCCGTCCAGCTGTCCCAATAGCTTTATCTGCATAGAGAGACTCAGTTTAATCACAGCATAGAGACAACAGCTCTAGAGGATTTTATGAAGTAACTAAACCCCCATCAAATCCCTTTTATTCATGCAGCAATGTGAAAGAACATAAAATATAAATAAATAAATTAGGACATTTTTAAAATGATTAATCAATAATGACTAAAAAATCCTAATACAACAGCTATTACTACTACTACTACTGTCTTATATACATATATTAATATATATATATGTATGAATAAATAAATAAATAATAGACACATCTTTTTAAGGATTATATTTTCCAATATTTCAAAGTTATTATTAAACTTGTGTTGGAAACATGAAGTAAGGAAGAGTTTTCAAAACATGTTAATGTTATTAAAACTTACTAAGTAACTTGAACCTCCTGTGTTATTTCTTTGGGATTAAGATTCAATCACTTTAAAATTGTAAGGAAAATATACACTCTTTAAGCTAAAAATTGATTTAAAAAATAGGTAAAATCTGTTCAGGCCAATAAATCGAAAGTTCTCTGCATCTCCAGGTAAAGCCTCGGGTGGCAGGTAGAGTTCACACTCTGACCGTCCGAGACGTGAAGCTCTCAGAGGCTGGTGAAGTGAAAGTGACTGCCAAAGATTTCCTGACACAAGCTCAGCTCATTGTTGAAGGTAAAACACTCAAATATAGAGGGTTAATGAACACATCAGCCATGTTCGGTCACTGGCTCATCAAAATTTTGGGGTTTAGAGCCACCGGTAGAGTTCACGAAGCCTCTGGAAGACCAGACGGTGGAGGAAGAGGCCACTGCCACGCTGGAGTGTGAAGTCTCCAGAGAGAATGCAGAGGTGCACTGGTTCAGAGATGGTCAGGAGATCAGAAAGACCAAGAAGTATGACACCGTCGCTGATGGACGCAAGAGAGCACTTATCATCCATGACTGCGCTCCAGATGATGCCAAAATGTACACATGTGATGCTAAAGAGTTCAAGACTTCCTGCTACCTGGAGGTTACACGTAAGGAGGAGCTTTAAATTTAGCTTTAAATGTAAATTATCAGAATAAAGAGCAAAGAGAGTTGAAAGCACTGAGATTGATTAGCAAAGAAGTAAAATGTTTGAAAAAATGAAGGTTTGTTTTTTTGTCCACAGCTCCTTATGTGGAGTTTTCGAAACCTCTACAGGATGTGGAAGTTAGAGAAAAAGAATCAGCCAAGTTTGAATGTGAAGTGTCCCGCGAGTCCGCCAAGGTAAGGTCTTCAGAAAACAGGTTTATTCTTAATAAAAAGACACTTTGGTCACTCTCAGGGTGACGCTCATATCCTCCTCATGTATTAAGGTCCGCTGGTTTAAAGATGGCGGCGAGATCAGGAAAGGAAAGAAGTATGAGATCATTGCTAAGGGAGTGCAGAGGATCCTCATTATCCACAAGTCAGTGTTTGACGATGAGGCCGAGTATGAATGTGATGCCAGAACCTCCAAGACTTCTGGCATGCTTACTGTCATCGGTAAGGAATATTGAGACATTAAAAAACTGTTCTGGCTTCATATTTTGATGACTTTGTTGCCTTAGATTGACATAAAATAGAACCAACATGAATCTGTGAATCTTTTGCTTTTCGATTCTTCAGAGGAAGCAACCACATTCACCAAGAACCTGTCCAATGTGGAGGGAACAGAGACAGATAGCATAAAGATGATCTGTGAAGTTTCCAAGGCCAATGCTGAGGTTACGTGGTACCGTGGAGAAGAAGAACTGCCAGAGGGCGGACGCTATGATCAGATCATGGATGGTCGCAGGAGGATCTTGATCATCCAGGATCTGAGGATGGAGGACGCTGGAGAGTACAATTGCAGACTGAGTCCAACCGTCAGGACATCTGCCACTCTAAAACTCAATGGTAATGACTAAAAAAAGAGGACATAAGACAATATTAAATTTAGTGCCCTTTTATCCCAAGCTATTTTACCCTTACCCTGTCCTTTCTTTCTTCATTTCTGCTCTGAAGAACTGGCAGCGGAGTTTATCTCTCGTCCTCAGAACCAGGAAGCAGTGGAGGGTGAGATAGCTGAGTTCTCCTGTACAGTCTCCAAAGAAACCTATGAGGTGAAGTGGTTCAGAGGTGAACGAGAGATCCAGTCTGATGACAAATACACAATCATCAGTGAAGGGAAGAGAAGGGCACTGATTGTGAAAAACTGTGACCTGAAAGATGAGGGTGGTTATGTTGCTCACATCGGAAGCGTTACAGCTTCTGCCGATCTCTGTGTGATAGGTAAGGTCTTCATCATCTTCTTAGCTCTTGAGTTTTGTTCCTCTTCCAGCTGGCATTAACTGGGTCCTGTTCTCCTGCAGAAAAACTGAGGATTGTTACACCAATTAGAGACACAGAGGTGAAGGAAGGAAGTGAGATTGTGTTTAATTGTGAGACCAACACTGAGGGAGGCAAGGCGAAGTGGCTAAAGAATGAGGAGACCATTTTTGAAAGCAGCAAGTACATGATGCTTCAAAGAGACAACATCTTCTCTCTGAGAATCAAAGATGCTCAAAAGGCAGATGAGGCCACCTATACCATCACTCTGACTAATCAGAGAGGAGAACATGCCAAGTGCTCTGCCAGCGCTAAAGTTG
This sequence comes from Apricaphanius iberus, assembly GCA_028564705.1. Lineage (NCBI taxonomy): Eukaryota > Metazoa > Chordata > Actinopteri > Cyprinodontiformes > Aphaniidae > Apricaphanius > Apricaphanius iberus. The sequence continues at coordinate 223,753 of JAPXFQ010000674.1, read as the reverse complement.
CAGGTAAAAAATTTGAATTATGTATCACCTGTGTCTCTTTTCTTCATTATGAAAAGTGGATTCTGTAACATACCGATGATCCCTACAGAGGAGAAACTTAAATTCATGGAACCCATCGAAGACATCGAGACTAAGGAGAAGAAGACTATCAGCTTTGTTTGTAAAGTGAACCGGCCTGAGGTGACCGTAAAATGGATGAAGGCTGGCCAGGAGGTGACGCTCAGCAAACGCATTGTCTACAGAGCTGATGGCCTCAAACACACCCTGACCATCAAGGACTGTGTCATGGAAGATGAGGGCGAGTACACTGCAATGATCGGTGATGACAAATGTGCAGCTGAGCTTATCATCAGTGAGGCGCCAACCGACTTCACGGGACAGCTCAGAGATCAGACTGTTACTGAGTTTGAAGATGCAGAGTTCACCTGCAAGCTGAGTAAGGAGAAGGCTGCTGTCAAGTGGTACAAGAACGGACGAGAAATCCGAGAAGGACCCAGGTATCTGCCCTGGTTTGCAGGCATAATATTTAAACACAGCAGCAGTCAAACCCAGTAGTCCAGAGGATTCTTAGCTTTAAGATTACAAATTAAGTTTAGAGCTTATTAATTTCTCTCTGATCGTGTTCTTATGCTGATATTTACATCTAATTTTTGCAGATATCACATGGAAAAAGAAGGCAAAATATGCAGATTGATCATCAAGGTGTGCAGACCAGATGACGAATGTGAATACGCCTGTGGTGTGGATGAGAGAAGGACCAGAGCCAGGCTCTTTGTTGAAGGTCTGCTTCCTAATTCTGTATCTTGTCATAGAAAGACAAACATAAATCTTTCAAATATTGACAATGGATCTGTTTGGGTTTTCTGAAGAGACCCCAGTGGAGATCATCAGACCACCACAGGACATGTTTGAACCTCCAGGCTCAGATGTCGTGTTTGAGGTGGAGCTCAACAAGGACAGAGTGGAGGTTAAGTGGATGAGGAACAACATGATCATTGTGCAGGGTGACAAGTACCAGATGATTAGTGAGGGTAAGGTCCACAGGCTGCAGGTCTGCGAGATCAGACCCAGAGACCAAGGAGAGTACCGCATCGTGGCCAAAGACAAGGATGCACGGGCCAAACTGGAGCTGGCAGGTGAGTCCAGGCTCCTAAAACTGTTGGACATTACTGGAAAAGTATGACATGAATTCCTGTTAACTTATATATATTATATTTATTTCTTTTTTTATCATATTATCTAAGAGAGGAGTGTTTAATATTAGTCCCCAAGGGTCAATGTCTTACATGTTTGGATTTTTTTCTGATTCAACATTCCTGAATCCATTGAGCAGTTTTTGAGCCAGGTCATTGCAGAACATCAAAACATGCTCAGATGGATATTAATAATTGATTTATTTGTGTTGGAGCATCAACTCATGTAAAACAGGCAGGACACTGGCTCCTAAGAACTGAAATTGCTAAAAAAAAAATAAAAATCACACTGCTCAAAGGTGGTTTGAGGACTAAATGGTATCTAAAATTTGCTCCAAATAATTTTATTCCCTCTGCAGCCATTCCAAAGATCAAGACCACTGATCAGAATCTGGTGACAGATGCTGGAAAACCCTTCGTCATGGCTGTTCCTTATGATGCCTACCCTCGTGCTGATGCAGAGTGGTTCTTTGATGGCAAATCTTTACCTGTTCAGAACATTGATACATCGATAGACAAAACTGAGTATCGGCTTAAGAGCCCTGTCAAGGAGGATCAGGGCCGGTACCGAGTGGTAATCAAAAACAAGCATGGTGAGGGTGAGGCTTTCATCAATCTGGATGTGATTGGTAAGTTTGAAAGGTTATAGGTGACTAGACAATCCACTAATTGAGTCTGGATGGGTTCTAAGTGTCTTGTTTGTGGTTTTCAGACGTACCTGGACCCATCAAGAACCTAAGAGTGGTCGACACTGCTGATGGTGAGGTCAGCTTAGCCTGGGAGGAGCCTGAGAGTGATGGCGGTAGCAAGATTGTCGCTTATGTTGTGGAACGACGTGATGTCAAGAGAAAGACCTGGACTCTAGCCACAGACCGTGCTGACGCTCCAGAATACTGTGTCAGTGGTCTCAACAAGGACTCCATGTATCTGTTCAGAGTCTGTGCCCGTAACAGAGTCGGCACCGGACCTGTTGTTACCACTGAAGACGCTGTTCAGGCAAAGAACAAGTTTGGTAAGCAAACACTAACTGCCCCCAACTTGGTTTTACAATTTTCCACACTTGATAACCCAAATTTTCCCATGGTTTTTGCCGGTGTTCAGATGTTCCAGATGCACCAGAAAATGTTGCCGTCGGTGTGGTGAATAGGTTCGGAGCCACTGTCAACTGGGAGCCTCCTAAGTTTGATGGTGGGTCCGAGATCACTGCGTATGTGATTGAGCTCCGAGACAGGACCTCTGTGAAATGGGAGGCTGCCTTGGTGTGTGGAGCCACTGACCGTTCGGCCACACTCAATGACGTAGTGGAGTACAAGGAATACATCTTCAGAGTCCGAGCTGAGAACAAGGCCGGAATTGGTAGGCCCAGTGGTGCAACCAACCCAGTCAAGATCATGGATCCCATAGGTAAGCTGAAGCAAGCTGCTTAGTTTTCAACTAAGTTTAGCTTTGTTCACGTGTGGAAAGTCAAAACGTGTTTTACTCATAAAAGGTTTGAGTGCAAAGAAAGTTTTCTTTAACACAATACCTATGAAATAAATAGCTACTTAAGGAAACCAATGAACTGCAATGATTCTTTGCTCCAAATGAGTTTTTAGCTGAAAAGAATTGACTTAGTAATAACAAAACTGAGAAATGTTTTATGTCCTGCAGAGAGACCAAGTCCACCTCTGAAAATGAACTGCAATGACCAAATCAGCACAGCTGTCACTCTGAACTGGGAAACCCCAGCAAGCAACGGTGGCAGCATGATCACTGGGTACATTATTGAGAAATGCGACGAGGGTTCAGACAAGTGGCTACGCTGCAATGCAAGATTGTGTCCTGACCTCTCCTACCGGGTACAGAGCTTCCCTAAGATTCAGACATGTTTTACAAAATAATCCTGTTTGCCTTCACACATATGTCATATTCAGCTGTGAATATTCATAGACTCTTTGTGGTTTAACTCAGGTTTCTGGACTGAAGCCTGGTCAGAAGTACCTGTACAGAGTTTGTGCTGAGAACGCTGCTGGTATCTCAGATCCTGCTGAGCAGCTTGGACCACTGCTTGCAGATGACCCACATGGTGAGACTCAAAGGACTAGGATCTTCTTAAAACATTTAGATTTCAAATTCTGGACTAAACAATGTGATGGGTAAAACTTTTCTCTTCCCACAGTTGGACCAACCTTTGACCTTAGCGGGTTTAGGAAGGGCCTGGAAGTGATTGCTCCTCAGCCTCTCACCATCAGAGTACCCATTACTGGATATCCAACTCCCACTGCTAAATGGACCTTTGGAGAAAAGGAGATAACCAGTGCAGATGAGCGTGTCTCCATGGTGACAAAGCCAACATTCACAGAGCTGACAATCTCTCCAAGCGTTCGTCCTGATAAAGGCACATACACCCTGCACCTGGAGAATGACGTTTCGTCTGTCTCTGGAGAGATCGAGGTCAACGTCATTGGTAAGTTACACCGTTCTGCATTTGTGTTTGAGAAAGAATATAAGAAATCCTAATTTCAAAATAGTACTGATACATATTTATTTAACCCTGTTTCATTTATTTTCCCAGCGTGTCCAAGTGCACCCAAAGACTTCAAGGTAGCTGAGGTGACCCGACAACACGTCCACCTGATGTGGGAGCCACCAGAACATGATGGAGGAAGTCCAGTTACGCATTATCAGATTGAAAAGAGAGAAGTGTCCCGTAAGACCTGGGCTAAGGTACAAGTGAGAAGAGCATCCGATATTATTCATTAAGAGATGTGACGGATTATTGCACAGGAAACTACATCCATTTTGATCTCAATAAACAATTCAGACAAAGCTGACAATAAAAAAATTAATTTTGCTTTTTTTTTAAGAAAAGCAACAACTTGAACTAGATATTGATATATAAAAATTGCATGGTTTATAAATAAATTGGCATTTGCATGTCTGAAAAGTGTCCTCCAAAACTCAGCAGTGTCTGAAGCTTTTTTCCCAACTTACTCAGGTTTGCATTGCTATTTTCTCCAGGTTGCAACTGGTGTCATGGATTTGGAGCACACAGTAACAGATGTGATTGAAGGAAAAGAATATCTGTTTAGCGTCATTGCCTGCAACAAATGTGGACCTGGAGAACCAGCATACATAGATGACCCTATAAACGTCTCCTCACCTGCTAGTAAGTATTATCTCTCACTTTGAGAAAATAAATACATTTTACAAACATATGGTCCAATTTTTGAAGACATATTTTGCTAAAATAGCCAACATAACATTTGATTGAACTTTTCTTTCCCAGCTATTCCTGATCCTCCTGAAAACTTAAAATGGCGCGATAAGAGTGGCAAGAGCATATTCCTTTTCTGGGAACCTCCAAAGTATGACGGTGGTTCTCCAGTGAAAGGTTACATAGTGGATAAGTGTCAACGTGGGACAGACAAGTGGGAACCCTGCTGTGACCCCATTCCCGAACTCAAGTAAAAATTGACTGTTTAACTGATAGTATCATTAATCCAGTTAGGGTTTCTGGTATATATTTTGATGTTTTTGTGTGCACAGGTTCCAGGTAACTGGGCTGACAGAGGGCCAGTGGTACGCCTACAGAATCAGAGCTGTGAACAAGTTGGGGGCTAGCAGACCCTGCAGGGCCACTGATGAGATTCAGGCTGTGGATGCTCGAGGTAAACAGTTCTTATAATATGGTCCTGCTTAGTGTGTTTTTTTAAAACCAATCAGGAGGTGGAAAAATTACCCACAGTTGATTCTTTTTTTAGTTTTCAAAGCAAAGGTGATATGAAAAACAAATTACTTGACTATTCACTTTTAAAAAACTTCCACAGAACCTCCAGAGATCCAGCTGGATGTGAAGCTGCTGGCCGGTCTTACTGCCAGAGCAGGCACCAAAATTGAGCTTCCTGCAGATGTCAAAGGACAGCCTGATCCTCGTGTAAAATGGACCAAGGCCGATTTAGTCCTGCGGGCTGATGATCGCATCACCATCGACACAAAGCCAGGTCACTCAAAAATTTTCATTGGCAACACCACCAGAGAAGACACGTCAACTTACATCATTGAGGCAGTCAACATCTGTGGACGTGCCACTGCCACCATTGACGTCAACATCCTGGGTACAATCTTTAGCATTTTTTAGCATTTCAATCATTAGCATTTATCTTACAAAAACAAAGAGGAATTTATACCTCATTCCTGGTCAAAGTGTTTAGAGATAAAAAAAAATTAGACTAACCTTGAAAAATACAATGAGGTTGTTTTGTTTTCTTTCTTCAGATAAACCGGGCCCTCCAGCTGCCTTCGATATCTCTGAGGTCACCAATGAGTCCTGCGTTCTTGCATGGAATCCTCCCAGAGACGACGGCGGCTCACCCATCACCAACTACATCGTTGAATGTCGTCAGACAGACAAAGAGGAATGGGTCAAACTGTCAGCGACAGTGAAAGACACCACCTTCAAGGCTAGAAAACTCATAGCTATGAAGGAGTACATCTTCAGGATTAGTGCTGAGAACCAGTATGGCATTGGCATACCTACAGAGCACACACCGATCATCGCAAAGTACTCTTTTGGTAAGTTTTCTTACACCTCAACCCATCACTCCATATTAAAATGAACACATGACTCCTGAATCTTTTTAATAACCATGTTTTTGTCCGTCTTTTTCAGATCCACCTGGTGCTCCAACCAGAGTCACTCCTTCTGACATTGCGAAGGATGCAGTGACCCTGACCTGGTTTGAACCAGATGAAGATGGTGGCAGCCCCATCACTGGATACTGGATCGAGAAGTTTGACCAAGAGAGTGACAAATGGATCCGATGCAACAAACTGCCCATTAAGGACACAACCTTCAGGTAATAAGTGCAGCCATCAGGTTTCCATAGTACTTAGAGGCATTGTTCAGAAGAATTTTTACAGCTATATGTCTTTTTGGCTCCAGGGTAAAAGGACTTCCCCCAAAGAAGAAGTTCCGCTTCCGTGTTTTGGCAGAGAACCTGGCTGGACCTGGAAAACCGAGTGAAGAGACAGATCCTGTGCTTATCAAAGATCCGATTGGTATGTCACAAGTCTAACAACATCTTTAGTCTTTTACAAAAATATTCCAGGATTCAACTGCTAAATCATATGACAGAGATTTTATGAGATAACAGATACAAGGAGTCTATGTTTCTTGTGTTTGCTGAAAGTTTAACTAGTTGTATATGACTGATTTTCATTTTAAACGTGTTTTGTTTATTTTTAAATCTGTTCATATATTTTTTTTTATTACATAAAAGCGCTTTGTGCTGATTTTATCATAATTGGCGCTCTACACATAAAATTTGATTTGAAAAAAACCTAAAATACTTTGAAATTCTACAGAGAAAGTCGGGGGTTTCAGAGAAGCTTAAAGTTCATTATCCAAAATGGCCGCCAAACAAATAAAATATAATAAAAGTTTCAGGTAAAATTTGTTTATTGAGACTTTTCATGTGTAATACCTCATTAAACCAAACAAACAAATATAGCATGTCATCCCTATGGGTTTAAATACAAGAAAATGAAGAGAAATACACTGCTAAACTTTGAGAAACCATGTTTGAAAAGTGCTCTATAAATAAAGTTTGCTTTGATTTGATTACAATGAGCAAATATGATAGTTTTCTGACTTGCCACTAGAGGGGTTCAGGTAAGATGGCAGTTTATACCAAGCTTCAACTTTGAAAACAAACTGAATGCACCCCAAACAATAATTTAAAACTATTGTTAAAATTCTAAAAACTCTGAACTCTTACTTAGATCCTCCATGGGCACCTGGAAAACCGGTTGTCAGAGAAGTTGGCAAGACTTCTGCCTTGTTAGCATGGACACGGCCTGAGCATGATGGGGGGGCAAAGATTGAAGGCTACATCGTTGAGTTCCAGAAAACCGGTAGCGAGGAATGGATCCGTATTGCAGAAGATGTTCCTCAGACGGAGCATCAGCTGCAGGGTCTGATGGAGAAGCAGGAGTATTCATTCAGGGTTAAAGCCGTCAATAAGGCCGGTGAGAGTGAACCCAGTGAGCCCAGTGACCCTGTGGTCTGCAAGGAGAGACTCTGTAAGTCCTGCACAAAATCCAACAGCAGAGAACTCTCTATGGTAAAGAATTATATACTGGACTAACATTATGCATTTTCCATGTACAGACCCTCCATCTGCTCCTCAGTGGCTGGAGGTCACCAACATCACCAAGATCAGTGCTGACCTAAAATGGCAGGCTCCAAGCAGTGATGGAGGGTCACCCATCACTAACTACGTGGTGGAAAAGAGGGATGTGAGGCGGAAAGCCTGGCAGACTGTTGACACCACCATCAAGGAGCTGAAATACTCAGTGACTCCTCTTAACGAAGGATCACTATACGTGTTCAGAGTTGCTGCTGAGAATGCCGTTGGAATGGGAGAATTCTGTGAGCTGGAGGACGCAGTGCTTGCCAAGGACACATTCAGTAAGATTAATGAACAAAGACATATTTTTACTTCTCACAATAATTTTTAAATATATTCATAAATATTTGTCTTAATATGCTGATACAGTGACATTCAGTTATTAAGGTTTTTCTTGATTTATAATTATTTTTTTCTCTTTTTTTCTGGAAAATTTATACTGTTGTACTTTTATTTCAGAGACGAGATTTATTAAAGAAGTTAAAGTTTTTCTAAAAGATTTTTTGTGTGTGTTTTTTTACAGCAACTCCGGGACCTCCATACGCCCTGACAGTGATGGAAGTCACCAAGAGACATGTAGAGCTCAAGTGGGAACCTCCTAAGAGCAATGGTGGAAGACCCATAACCAAGTAAAACAACTATCAAACACAACATTTAGTAATGGGACTTATAGACAGCATTCTGTAGAGAGGGAAAGGATGGAAAGAATATTGTATGTATTTAGAGTTAAACTAAAACATTTGGCTAAGCAAATTTATTTTTCACAGGTATATGATTGAAAAGAAAGAAAAAGTTGGAACTCGCTGGCTAAAGTGCTGTAAGACTCCAGACAAACAGACCCAGTTCAAGGTGACAGATGTTGATGAAGGATCAGAGGTGCAGTTCCAGGTCAGAGCTGAGAACGAGGCTGGAGTTGGAGATCCTAGTGAGCCCACCGTTATCCTCACCATCGAAGATCCAACCAGTAAGAAACTCTTTAGGTTTTCTGTTCGACCAAAAATAAAGTTAAGACAAATTCTATCCCTACACCAGACAGATTAAGGTTTAAAGTACTTCTTAATTGAACCAAAATAAATATTACTACTGGACGCAATTATAACATTTGGGAGTCCAGACTTCTAACAGAGAAAGCTAAAGATTAAGGTGATGTTACTAAGGCCTTCCAGTCTCAAAGACTTGGGACTCATCATCAAAGATAAATCATCAAAATTTGTTAAAATGTGATACTAATTTTTAATTATTTTATTTTCTCAATATCATATTTCTTTCATGCATGAAAATGGTTCTAAATTCGAATCTGCAAGGGTCATTAATAATTTTGGTTTCAAATGTACATGGGTTAATCAAAGAATAGTGATCAGAGTGGTCATTCTAGTGTCATTTTTGGAATATTTCCAATACAAAATTGAAATAAAATTCTTGCACCTAATTTCTTTTAACATTGAAAGATAAACTCATTTTTTTGTTTTAAACACTGCAACGTTTCTGTGCAGGTCCACCATCTCCTCCTCTGGAAGTGGCCATTGTTGATGCCAGCAGGGAACACATCAATGTCACCTGGAAACCACCCGCCAAAGATGGCGGTTGTCCAATAACTGGATACCATGTTGAGGTTGCAGAGGCTCGTCCGGAGCTTAAGTGGCTAAGAGTCAACGCCCGGCCAATTAAAGAGCTGAAGTTTAGAATTGATGATGGAATCAAACCAGAGAAAAAGTATGTGATTAGAGTTCGCGCCATCAACTCCATTGGTGTAAGCGATCCTTCAGAGATCTCCGACAAAGTTGCCACCAAAGATCCTGACTGTAAGCATGGACAGATTTATAATTTTAAAACCTTACTGAAGCCAGAATGAATCCTGAATTGTTATCATGTTTTCTGGCTGGCAGGTGCTCCAACTATGGATCTGGAGGCACAGGATGTGACTGTGGTCGAAGGTGAGAAGCTGCACCTTAACATTCCCTACAAAGGAATCCCAACCCCCAAGATGGTTTGGCAGAAAGACACAGTGGAGTGTAAAGCCGACGACAGGCTCTCCATGACCGTCGAGATGAACAGCGCCCACCTGGAGATGCTGAAGTCCCAGCGTGCTGATGCTGGTGCCTATACCATCACTCTGGAGAACAGTCTGGGAACTGCCACAGGAACCATCAATGTCAAAGTTATCGGTATGATAATTAACCCAACAGTTCATACTGCTGAAACACAGTCAGACTCATTATCTCACACATTTTTGCTGGCCTCCTGAACCTTACAGGGCTCCCTGGTCAGTGTAAAGACATCACTTCCAGCGATGTCACTAAGAATTCCTGTAAGATCAGCTGGGAAGCTCCAGAAGATGATGGTGGCACACCAATTGTCAGCTACACTGTGGAGCGTAGGGAAGGATCCAAGAAAACCTACATACCTGTCATGTCAGGCGAAAATGTTCTGACCCACGTGGTTAAAGACCTTTATATCAACTGTGAGTACTACTTCAGAGTGAAGGCCGTCAACAAGGTCGGAGCTGGAGAATATTTGGAGCTACGGAACCCAGTTATCACAGAAGAAATCAAACGTAAGTTCTGGTTCAAAATAAAAAATGTGGACAGTTTTTTGTCTAGTCACTTTGAGGTTATATATTTATACCTGTGTTTATGGTGACCTATTTTTAAACTAGGAATAACTTTGCCTGGTGGGAATACAAGTTACAAGAAGCTTAAAAAGTTGCTTCATAATTTAAACATTTTAAACCTTTGTCGTCTACTTTGTGTCGCCATTTCACACACAGAGAAACCAGACCCTCCCATCCAGGTTGAGGGTCATGACCCCACATCCAAGTCTATCACAGTCACCTGGAAGGCTCCAGACTACGATGGCGGCTGCCCAATACAAGGCTATATAGTTGAGAAGATAGAGAAGGATGGTGACCGCTACGAGAAGGTCACCCCAAACCTGGTTCCTGGTTTCTCCTATGTGGTGACTGGTCTAAAAGAAGACATGGAGTATCAGTTCAGGGTTCGAGCAGAGAACGCTGCTGGAGTCAGTGAGCCATCACGCAGCACACCGCTAATAAAGGCTGCGGACCCTGTTGGTATGTCAAACAGCCTGAATTTCACTTTCACTCAAGGACAACATATTCTGTTTGATACTATATCTCTTTATTTTAATTTCAGAAAAACCAAAGGTCACACTGCATGCATCTGTGCAGTCCGGCGTCTGCATTAAGAAGGGCGAGGAGATCCGGATTGATGCTTACATCTCTGGCTCTCCATACCCCAAAGTCACCTGGCTGAGAAATGAGGAGGATGTGACCAAGGAGCCTGCCAAAAAGATTGTTCCTGTGCTAAAGAAGAAAAAGACCAAAGCCCATGTTAGTCTCCTTTCAGAAAAACTTTTAAGCTTTCTAGCTATATTTAAAATTGTTTATTTAATATTGGCATTTCTGTGTGCAGGTTCCAGAACCAGAGGAGGAGTTTGTGACTCCTCTGCGAGAACGTCTTGGTCTGGATAAGACCACAAAAGGCCAGTCTGCTCTGATGATTCGTGATGCTGTCAGGGTTGACCACGGCACCTTCACAATCAAGGTGGAGAACACTCATGGTGTTGCTTCTGCCTCCTGCTACGTCAATGTCCTGGGTAAGGACATCAGTAAAGCGATTTAACCTTAATCTTCTGGTTTTCTGAGTAGATTTTTACATCTTACAGATGTTTCTGTTTTTTTGTTGCAGTTCAAGACTAATCTGAACTCTCCTGTTTCACAGACAAACCTGGCCCTCCAATAAACTTCACCTTTGATGAGATCATGAACACATCAGTCACCTGTAACTGGGAGCCTCCTGAGGATGATGGGGGTAGTGAGATCCTGAACTACATTCTTGAGAAGAAAGACAACAAGAACGATGAGATTGGCTGGATCACTATCACCTCTACCCTGAAGGGCACCAGTTTCCCTGTCACCAAACTCATCGAAGGGAAGGAATACATCTTCAGAGTAACAGCTGAGAACAAATATGGCTGTGGCCCACCATGTATCTCTGACCCACTCGTCGCCAAGAACCAATTCAGTGAGTAAAGGCACCAAAAATATATATTTGGTACACGTTAGAAATAGTAAGATTTCAGAGAGAACCATTACATTACTAAACTCATCCTTCCCAATTAGATCCTCCTGATGCTCCCAACACTCCCAGAGTGCATGAGGTGACGGCAAGTTCCGCCCACATCTCCTGGCATGAGCCAAAGGACAACGGCAGCCCAATCCTTGGCTACTGGATCGAGAGGAAGGAAGTGAACAGCAAGCACTGGACCAGAGTTAACCGAGCCCTCCTGAACTCTCTAGACGTGAAAGTCACCGGATTGATGGAGGGACTCACCTACATCTTCAGAGTGTGTGCAGAGAACCTGGCAGGGCCTGGGCCCTTCAGTGAGCCCACAGACCGCATCGTAGCCATGGATGCCATTCGTAAGTACCTGTCAAAAACATCTAGTGAAAATGTGGAAAAAGGATTTGGTGAAAATTTGACGATAAAAAATATTGTTCCTTAATGCATTACATAACATTAGTTAACTGTTTTAAGTTGGATTTTTCTTCGTATTGAGTTGCTGGTTTCAACAGATCCCAGACTGATATATTTAAAAAATACATGTCATTTTGTGAATTAATCTTGTCTGTGTTACCACAGTTCCTCCCGGGCCCCCGACTCCATGGGTTGTCGATACTGGCAAGGACTCTGTCATCTTGGCTTGGAAGCCCCCGCTGTACAATGGTGGTGGGGACATCTTGGGATACCACATTGAGAAGGTCCTGAACATTAACTGATTCAAACAATCAAGATATGCATGTTTGAATGTAACACTAAGTTCTCACGCACTGAACTTTGGTTCTACAGGTGCTGGCTGGAGAGAAAGAATGGAGTCGCTGCACGGAGTTCAGGTGTAAAGAATTAACGTACACTGTGACAGGCCTCACTGAAGGAGCAGACTATTATTTCAAGGTCCTTGCAATCAATGATGCTGGCCCTGGAGCTCCTGGTCTCACTGAACCTGTTACTGTCAAAGAGCCACAAGGTATGTTGGGATCTCTTATATCACCACTGTGAGTTAACTGCTGTAAATTGAAAATAATATTAGGGGTTGTCATAAAAGCATTGTTACTTTTATAAAACATTGAAAAAACTTCTAAAACATCAAATTCAACTATTATTAAGTTAATGTGAAATGTTTGAGTCTTAAGAAATATTCGGGGTATTTCTTATTTACGAAACGTATCCTTCAGAAACTCCTGTTGTGGACTTTGATGAGTCTGTGAGGAACGGTGTCATGATCAAAGCTGGCGATTCGCTGAAACTTCCTGCAGTGGTGACAGGCCGACCTCAGCCAGAGGTAAAATGGGCCAAAGATGAGGCAGAAATTGACAAAGAAAGAATGATCGTAGAGACAGAGGGCAAGAGGAGCACTCTGTTTATCAAGAAAGCTGTGAGAGCCGACCATGGGAAATACCAGATCACTGGCACCAACAGCAGCGGCACCAAGACGGCAGAGACCAGAGTGGATGTCATGGGTCAGTCTGAAAGAAGTGTATCATGAAACCTATTACCACATTGGGAGGACAGTTATATCTGAAACTTAACTCTTTTTCTGTTTCTGAAGATGTCCCTGGACCAGTAGTTGACTTGAAGACTGTTTTGGTGACAAAGAAGAACATTGTTCTCACCTGGTCAGATCCTCTGGACAATGGAGGCAGTGACATCCTCGGCTATGAAGTGCTGAGGAAGGACGCAAAGATGAAGCTGTTCCGTCAGCCCATTGAGGTGGCGTCTTGCAAGTGTGACATTCAGGGCCTGCTGTCTGGTGAGGAGTATGACTTCAGAGTCATCGCCAGAAACAAGTACGGTGATGGAGCTCCAGCAGACCTGGGACCCATCCTGGCGGAGGATCCTAAAGGTAAAACACCAATAGATGGCTTGGGACAAATCTTACTGAAGTACCTGAAGTTCAATTATGTGATAACACTCCTTAAAATGTTCCAGGTACTCCATCTGCTCCTGAGAAGCTGCACTACACTGACCGAAGCAAGTCCACCATTACTCTAGCATGGCTGCCCCCTCGTACTGACGGTGGCAGCCCTATCAGAGGATACTATGTTGAGAAGATGAGGTCAGATGGCACAGAGTTCGAGGTGGCAAATCGTAAGATCTTTACAGAGTGCTGTGGAACTATTGAGAACCTTTCGGAGAACCAGGAGTACCAGTTCCGTGTTAAAGCTGTGAATGAAGTTGGAGAAGGAGAGCCATCCAAACCAATAACTGCCAGAATCCAGGATGATGAAAGTATGTACAGTTACTGAAGGTTGATATAAACTTTGCTATAAGAAAACCTTTGCTGATGTTTTTCGTTTTCGGCCACAGTTTCTCCAGTTATCACAATCCTGAAGTTTATCAAGAGCAACGCCATTATCGTGAGAAAAGGAGCAGCTATTGACATCCCAGCAGAAGTAACTGGACTTCCTCTGCCAACAATCCAGTGGATGAATGATGATGTGGTGATAGAGAAGCCTGATGAAGAGAAGATGACCATGGAGACAGAGGAGGTGAGAACCAACTACTGGTAATACGAAGAAAGGTTTGGATCAGGAATTGTGTTAATAACTGAATACATACAGATGGTACACTCATATATCCACCAGTCTTTCAAGGTTGATTCATTTCTGTCTAAATATATTGCTTTAAGAAATTAATTAACTATACAAAAAGCTCAGATATATTCAGTTTGTCTATGTTAAGATTCTAGTTCTAAATCTAGTTCTTTGGTATATTTCCAAAGGTAATGTGAGGTAAGCTTAGGTCTATATTATATTACATAGTTTTATTTTGATATACAGATATGTATCTATTCTCAGTGATCACAATAATTTTCACTAAATGATCATATAAGATTTTAAATTGTTGAGCCTAAACTTGTCTTTTATTCAGGAAATCTGTTTCTGAGTATATTTTACTTAACTTAATTTAAAAATTTAACTGGAGATCTGAAGGAAACAAATGTGGAGTCTAGTCTTTGTCTATTTGATCTGCAACCAATAAGTGATCTGGTTCAAGTTTAGATGTATAAACATGTAACAGAAGGCTTAAGGAAGATCATATTGAATAATACTTTATTGTCCCACGAGGTGAAATTCTGTTTACAGTGCAACCTATACAAGATCATGACAAACAAACAACAAGCAATAAAAACAGATCCGGGTCACTGCAGGGCTTGCAGCCTCCTTTAAGCTGTGCTTTACTAATAAATTAACTAAACTCCTTCCAGAGATTTGCACTTTTAAATATATGGAACAAATTATTTTCCTAGTAGAGTTTTTAAGTTTCAAATAGGGCACAATTATGTAGTTTAAGACACAGCTAACAACAAAATGATTTTTTTATCCCAGCTCCGTTTTGTACCATTAATGAGTTCGGTATGAAAGGACCAAAACTGCAATTATACTATACTATACTTGCTACCTCTGACCTCTATCTCTGACTGACTCCTAGAGTTCAGGTCTTAGTTCTCACAAAACCTTCTCAAACATTAAAATTAACATAACAGAGCTCCTTCTTCTCTGTACCAAATCCAAACTGATTAACAATGTCTTTATGTTTCATTAGAACTAATTGCAAAAACTTGACTATAAATTGGAACAGTTACAAGGTTTCAGTGAGTAATGCATCAAGATTAATTTAAAGAAGCGTTCAATTGTGAGGTCACCAACATAATCTCTAAAACTAGGCTATTTGTTCCTTATTTTTAGGTGAACAGGACAACGGTAAAGACAAAGATAGCTATTCCAGTTACCGTCCGACAAGACAAAGGAAACTACAAGCTGGTAGCTGAAAATTGCCACGGCCAAGCTCAGCATGTGATCAGAGTCGAGATCCTCGGTAAGAACCAGAACCTTCCAAAGCAGCTTTCCATATAATTCTTTCATAGAATGAAGTTGTGTGACATTTCCATGTGTTTTTACATCCTGAGTAATCTGACCATGCATTTTCAGATCGCCCTCTTCCTCCAAGGAATATTGTTGTGTCGGACATCAAGGCAGACTCATGCTACCTGACATGGGATGCCCCAGAGGACAATGGGGGTAGTGAGATAACCAACTACATTGTGGAGCGCCGAGATGCCAGCAAGAAGAAATCAGACTTTGATGTTCTGACCATCAACCTGATTGACAGAAGATATGGGGTTTGTTAATGCTCCTAACATTTAAAGTTAATTATTTAGGGAAAGGATTAAAGATTAAAATGTTGGTTTACTTCTTTATTACAGAATTTAATTTTATTAACATAAATATTCTAAGATTTTCTGAAATTTCAACTTTGTTTAATTTTCTATAATGTGTTACTTACTATGTAATTCATCTAATAAAGCTATACTGGTCAGAAAATAGAAAATAGAGTAGTCACACTGTTAACAAACAATCAAAGAAGTCTAACGTTTTTATGTTTTGGTCCGTCAGGTCTATAAACTGGACATGAATGGGCTCTACCAGTTCAGGATCAAAGCTGAAAACAAGTATGGTGTTAGTGATGGCTGTGATTCTGAAAAAGTCCAGCTTAGGGATCCGTTTGGTCTTCCTGGACCTCCACGTAACCCTAAAATCATAGCGGCAACAGCAACCACCATGACAGTGACCTGGGATCCTCCTTTGGACAATGGTGGCTCCACCATCCAGGGCTACTGGTTGGAAAAGAGGGAGCGTGGTGCCGTGTACTGGGGCCGTGTTAACCGAGCTCCGGTCACCAAACCAGCAGTGAAGGGTCTACAATACACAGTGTTGAGGCTCATTGAAGGAACAGAGTACCAGTTCAGGATTGCAGCCTGCAACGCAGCAGGAATTGGACCCCACAGTGAGCCCACTGAGTGTCGCTTTGCCACTGATCCATGCAGTAAGTGATTCTTTCAAAAGAAACCTTTTTTGTTGCTGTTTTGTTGTTGTATAGGAAGCCCTCTTTGTTTAAGTGAATACTTAGGAGATAGTTGCTTCAAAACTGGTTTGATTCCTTAATCTCTGAGTAAACTGAGTAATGTCAAAACCATATTGTTACCAAAATATTATTTGTTTTGTGAAACCTTTAACCTCTTCTGCTCCTGTTTATTAGACCCTCCGAGCCCACCTGGCAGCCCCGAGGTTAAAGATAAGACCAAGAGCAGCATCACACTCACCTGGACTCCTCCGGAAAGAGATGGTGGAAGCCCAATTAAGGGTTACATCATTGAGGTTCATGAAGAGGGCTCTCCAGACTGGAGAAGGGTGAACCCAGCCGACAAGCTCCACCCGTCCACCGAGATTACCGTCCCTGACCTGAAAGAGGGCAAAAAGTGCAAGTTTAGGATCTATGCAGTGAATGCTGCAGGGAACTCAGAGCCCGCTAAGACAGGCGACATCCTGGTTCAGGATATCCTGAGTAAGAACAGACAAACATCAGTCAGACTACATATTGCATGTTCGTGTTTCCTGTATAACTGTCTGCAGTCATCTTAATCATTCCTGCTCTAAGCAACTGCAGTGAGGAAGTAAATTTGATTTTAACATCACACCAGAGCTGAAGTTTCTCTGTTCCATTGAACATATTTAACATTGTGTTCTCCAGTCGAACCCACTGTGACACTGGATGTGAGCGCTCACGACCTGCTGTACTGCAGAGCAGGAACTGCCATCAGAATTCCTGCCACCATAAGAGGACGACCCATTCCTAAAGTCACATGGACATTTGTGGACGGAACAGCTGAGACTGAAAAAAAGAACGACCTTCACACGCTGCCCATTGACTCAGAGGTTAGGGTTATATTTAAGTCATATCATCAATAGAATGTGAATTATGCCTTTTATGAATCAGTCTGGTGGCTTTTCTTTCACATTGCTGTTTTGCTTTAGGTCCACTCTACTGACACAACTTCAGTGGTCATGATCCCAGAAAGCAAGCTGAGCCACACTGGTCGATACATCCTTAACGCAGAGAGCCCGGCTGGACACAAAGTAGTCAAAGTCAGGGTCAATGTGCTTGGTATGTAGAAGCTTGGTGGTACTTGCCACGGTGTTTTACTGCATTGTTAATGAAAAATGAAAAGACATGACAGCAATATATTATGGGGAATAACAGAGAATTCCCAACCTTTTTGTTGATCTGCAGACCTCCCTGGACCTGTTAGAAATCTCAAGGTGAGTGATGTGACCAGAGGAACTTGCAGGGTCACCTGGAAACCTCCAGAAATTGATGGAGGAGAGAGGGTGAAGAGCTACTTTATTGAGAAGAAGACTGTGGAAGGCAAAGCCTGGACCAAGGTAAAGATATTTGGCTCTCAGCTGCTCACGCCTCACAAACATTGGCAAAATGTCACCCTCACCTTGTTCTTTCAGGTAAACCCGACCTGTGCTACTCAGTCTCTGGTGGTTACAGACCTCATTGTCGGTGAGGAGTACCTTTTCCGTGTCAGAGCTGAAAACCGCTTTGGGTTTGGCCCATATGTTGAGACTGAAGAAGGGACCAAAGCCAAAGATCCCATCCGTATGTTTAAGTTTTGTTAATTTACACTCCATATTAAGATTCAAAATTACCACTCTTTATCTGGGCTCATTTTAAAATCTTTATATGCAGATCCTCCAGATCCTCCAACAAGGCTCAAGATCCAGAACGTCAGGAAAGGCACTGTCACTTTGACCTGGAAAGCTCCAAAGAACAACGGTGGTTCACCTGTTACACATTACAGTGTTGATCTTCTCTGCTGGGATTCCAGTGGTGCCCAAAAGGAGTCCTGGAGAAGGTAAGGCCTTCTTTTTCTATTTACAGATGCTAACCACGTAAACCAAATCCTATGGGATTCACACACTATCCTTACAATTCTATCGCTCATCTAGTATTTTCCTGTTCTCCAAGTTCCTGTCTCAGTTGCTCCAATGAAGAACTTAAATACAACAAATGGCCTTTTCAGTATAACTGAGTTTAGGGAGTAACATCACCTGAAGTGCTATTTAAATAAAATTGCCTTGCCTTGCCTTGCCTTGAATCTAAATGAGAACTGTTGTATAGTTAATAATGTTTTGATTGGGTTGGTGGATTATTATTACCTGCTGTTAAACCATCAGTGTTGTATCTCTTAGGTGCAACAGGCGAGATATCGACACCACAACCTTTAAGGTTGAGGACCTGACTGAGGGAGATGAGTATGAGTTCAGAGTGATAGCTTACAATGAAGTCGGACCCAGCCGACCATCATCTACTGCAGGACCAGTCATCATCCAGGACCAGACCTGTAAGCCCAGAACTTGAAGTCTTTTATTACAAAACACTGTAATGTAGTCAAATTACATTTAGTTGTATAGAGGTTAATCATAGGTACACAATGTTAATATTGAAAACATTTTTCAATTTTTATTCCAGGGTTCATTATCATTAAATAACCCTAAAGCTGGAACTAAAAAAACCTATATCTTCAAGAATAAGTCATAATCTTCCAATCTTTTTTTCAGGTGCTCCATCTATTGAGTTAGAGGAGTTTATGGAGGTGGAGCAGGGCTCTGACATCAGCATTGTGGCCAAGCTTCGTGGCTGTCCTTTCCCCACACTCACTTGGTACAAGGCACCTCCCCACAAGCCCGACGATAAGGTGGAGGTCCAGTATGACGAGCACATAAACAAGATTGTGTCAGACGACAGCTGCACGCTGCTCATCCAGCAGGGCAAACGCCACGACACTGGCCTCTACACTCTGGTGGCCTCCAACAGTCTTGGCAAGGCATCTAAGGAAATGAGGCTCAACGTGCTCGGTATGGACACATTCAACTAACAAACTGAATATTGGGATTTACCTGACTTAATATTGTGCTCACCTTAAATCTAATCGTTTTATTTTTTTATTCTAAATATCTTCATTTTTAAGTTTTATGCTCAATTTAGATGCTTCTTTTAACTAGGGTGACCATATTTTGATATCCAAAAAACAAAACACTTAGACCGTTCCTAAAAGCTTCTGTATTACTCTGTTTACTTAAAGAATACATTTGATTATTACTTATTAAAGTGCTTCTTCTCTTTGTGGTTAGGCACAGTAGTCAAATAACAAACTTCAGATGGGCTTTCACAAGTTGACAGTACAGATATTATTATAAAATCTAAAATTAATAAAATTACTAGTAGGCAAAGCCATTGATCAGGGTGTTTATATGTATATATATATATTTACTTTTTTTGTGCTTGCAGGTCGTCCTGGTCCTCCTTCAGCTCCTATTAAATTTGAGGAAATTGGAGCAGAGAAGATTACGCTCTCCTGGCTACCACCAAAGGATGATGGTGGCTCTAAAATCACAAACTACGTCATCTGGAGACGTGTAGCCAATAGGAAGACCTGGGTGCCTGTCACCAATGAGCCTAAAGACCGAATTTGGAAAGTGGAGAACCTCATGGAGGGACATGAATATGTGTTCCGCATCATGGCACAGAACAAATATGGTGTTGGTGAGCCACTAGACAGTGATCCAGAGGTTGCCCGAAACCGTTACAGTAAGTATTCTGAAACCGAATTAATATGAAAATGTGTTACAACTCCATCTTCAGGAATTGAAAGACAAAAAGCTGATAGATATATTGATATTCACTCCCTGCTTCGTGTTTTGATTTGTGGTTATAGTAAACTGGTTGTACAAACTGAATTCTGTTTTTGTTTTTTTTAGTATACATCATATTTCTGGAGTGGGCTTGACCTTCTATGGTGTTATGCTCCTGGTATAATCCTTGATTATTTGTGTTTCTATCTAGCTGTTCCTGGTCAATGTGAGAAGCCGACAGTAACCAACATCACGATGGATTCTATGACAATCAAGTGGGAGGAGCCTGAAGATGATGGCGGCACTCCAATCAGTGGCTACTGGCTGGAGCGCAAAGAGACTACGGGCAAACGCTGGGCTCGTGTTACCAGGGACCCTATCCGTCCCATGGGCCTTGGCGAATCCTTTGTTGTGAGTGGACTTGTCGAAGGATCTCAGTATTTATTCAGAGTTTCTGCCATTAACGCTGCAGGCATAGGACTTGCAAGTCCTCCAACTGACCCTGCCTTTGCCAGAGACCCCATCTGTGAGTATCATGCATATTTATGAGACACTAAAAACCCTCAGACCTCGATATCAACCTCATACCTTTTTCCCTGTGAAGCACCACCATCACCTCCGACCCCAAAGGTTTCTGACTGGACAAGATCAACAGTAGACCTAGAGTGGATTCCACCTTTGAAAGATGGAGGGTCCAAAATAATCGGCTACTGGGTGGAGTACAAGGAGGAGGGCACTGAAGCCTGGGTCAAGGTGGGAGAAAAACAGTTAACTAGCCTAAACATGATGGCTTTGGTGATAATATAATTCTAAATAAATTACACGTTTTTTTCTTTGCCAGGCTAAGGAAACTGAAATCAGAGGCACACGTTTTGTGATAAGTGGTCTGAAGACAGGTGGTCAGTACAGATTTAGGGTGACTGCCTTCAATGCTGCTGGTAATGGTGAACCAGGTGAAGTCCCAGAGGTGCTTGAGGTCAATGACAGAGCCAGTAAGTTAAAAAAAAATTTATCTTGTTACGCTAAAAACTGAAACTGGGTGGAACACACAGAAGGTAATGAGAAGCTTCTTCCTTTCAGTTGCTCCTGAGGTGGACCTGGATGCCTCGATTAAGGAGAAGATGGTGGTCCATGCAGGTGGTGTGATTCGTCTGATTGCCTATGTGTCAGGGCAACCAACACCTGATGTCACCTGGAGCAGAGATGGTGCTGGACTGCCACCAGAAGCTAAAGTGGAGACCACAGCCATCAGCTCCTCACTTGTCATCAAACCCTGTGTCAGGAAACATCTTGGTGTTTATACTCTGACTGCCAAGAACGTCAGTGGGGAGAAAACAAAGAATGTTACAGTAGAAGTCCTAGGTGTGTGAAAGTTTCATGATGCATGATGAAATAATTATATTTAAAAAACCTATATATATTTTATTTTATCTTTTGTACTAGCCTGGGCTTTAGTTGAGAAACAGGCTATGCCTAGCAAGCAAAGAAGTAAACACCAAGATATTTAATTTTGTCAGAAGTGAAATGCTTTTAATCTGCTGGAAGCCCAAATATTGCCACCTGAGGTGTGGGGTTGAAATTTTTTGATAAAAAGCTTTCACATGAATCAAAATAATTTTGCCAATAGGAACTGAGTGAGAGACAAGAAAAGAACATAAGGGTTGAATTATAGGAGGGTGCCTGACACTTAACACAATTGTCAGAGACATCGGGATAGAACTGTGTAAGTCGGGACTTGGATAAATGCACTTTAAACAGGACTTCATACTGACTTAGTGTAAGCTGAGGACAAATTGGGCTTGTATGAATTTTCTTGAGAGCTGCAGCCCAATAATCATTCCCATGTTTAGACCCAGCTCTTTTTCCCATGCAATCTTGATATTAATAACTGATGAGAGATCAAATTACAATATCTCATTATAATAAATATCTCATTGAAATAAATGATGTTTGAAGATTTTCATGACCAAAAAGCTGCTCCTAATCTGAGCTTGTTGGCCCATGCTTCATTTTCTTTTCTGAATTCCATTTTGTTTGACCTTAGATGTTCCTGGACCTGTCGGCATTCCGTTCCTTGCTGAAAACCTCACCATAGATTCCTGCAAGCTCAATTGGTTCTTCCCTGATAATGATGGGGGTTCTCCTATCAGCAACTACATTATTGAAAAACGTGAAGCTGAGCGTAAAGCCTGGACATCAGTGTCCTATAGTGCTAGCAGACAGAACGCCATTGTTCGGGGACTCACCCTTGGAAAGGCCTATTTTTTCAGAGTGGCTGCTGAGAATGCAATCGGTGTTGGACCATTTGTTGAGACAGCAGCCGAGATTATAATCAAGGAACCAATAAGTAAGTAAAATAATTTACGTTTTTTTTATTAATGGAGCCTGGTAGATAATATTACATGTAATAATGACAATACAGTTGTTGTATAAAATGCTGTTGTTCATGTTGCAACACTTTTTATTCAAATTCTAAGGTGTACCTGACCGTCCTGAAGACCTGGACGTCACCAAGGTTACCAAGCATTTGATTAGTGTCACCTGGAAAGCGCCCAAATTTGATGGAGGCTCTGAGATAACCATGTATATTCTTGAAGCACGTATGATTGGAAAAGACAAGTTCACCAGACTCACCAAAGAGAAGTTATTGGACAGGAAGTTTACATACGATGGTCTCCGAGAGGGCGATACCTATGAGTTCAGGGTGATTGCAGTAAATGAAATTGGACAGAGCAAACCATCATTTTGTACCAAACCAATCACCTGCAAGGACGAACTTGGTGAGTCACTTTGCAACTTTTGAATTAGCTGTCAGTCAGTTTAAATAGAAATCAGACTAGCTAAACATTTTCAATTTTGACAACTGAGGATTCCCAATTCAAACATTTTAAATTGTAAAACAAACAGGAAACTTTAAAAAGATGTCTTCTTCTTACAGAGCCACCAACCATTGAGTTGGACTTCCGTGATAAGATCATTATACGTGTGGGAGAGAGTTGCCAACTTCAGGGACGCTACACAGGAAAACCTGCTCCATCCATTGTCTGGTATAGAGACGATCAGGAGCTGAAGGCTGACAAGCACATATTGTTCAAGAATACTCCAACCATGATGTCACTTGGTCTGGTGAAGGCAAAGCGAGAGCACAGTGGAAGATATGTGGTAGTTGTGGAAAACAGCACAGGATCCAGAAAGGGTGTTTGCAATGTCACAGTCGTAGGTATGTAGAATATTGGGGGGGGGGACTTGAGCAAATAAAAGGAAATACAATCAGCAGTAGTAAGTACTTTGATATTTTTTATCCCTTCAGATCGTCCGACTCCTCCCGTTGGCCCTGTGGTGTTTGAGGAGGTGCACAGGGAATACATGGTAATCTCCTGGAAGCCTCCCCTAGACAGTGGTGGTGTTGAGGTCTCTAACTACATAATTGAGAAAAGAGATGTCAATAGAGAAATCTGGACCACAGTAACATCTGCCACTACAAAGACAACATGCAAGGTAATATTGGCTGACATGTATCATGTTGTAACAAGATATTAAGTATTGTAGAGGAGAAAGCTTGCTGGAATTTAGAGATGACTCAAATATTCTTTACATTCCCAGATCCCAAAGTTAACAGAAGGAAGGGAGTACATCATGAGAATATCTGCCGAGAATATGTATGGTATCAGTGACCCTCTGGAGTCTGATGAGATGAAAGCTAAAGATCTGTTCAGTACGTTCTTCCCATCACCTTAAAGCTCCCATAAAGTCCTTACATTTTCCTCTGTTTAAGAATACCACAGGTTACATGCAATGTATACGTTTGTACCTTCATCAGCTTGAACTGAATAGTTTAAACACAAGCAACAGTCAGATGATGAGTGATGAGGATTCAAATTATTTACATTTATATATATTTCCAAAATAAAGGAGTCCCTGAAGCCCCTGAGATGCCAACAGTCCGAGAGGTATATGCTACCAATGCTTTGGTGCTGTGGAACCGGCCCCGTGATGGAGGCAAGCCCATCACCAACTACATCCTGGAGAAGAAGGAGCCTGGAGCCAAGAGGTGGTCTAGAGTCACCAGAGACCCACTTTATCCAGCCACTCAGTACCGTGTCCAGGACTTGGTGGAGGGCTGCGAGTATGAATTCAGGGTGATGGCTGAGAATGAGTTGGGAACCGGAGATCCCAGTCCCCCATCCAAACCAATCCTTGCCAAGGATCCCATTGGTCAGTGTAACATTGTAACTTTAGCTATTTCTAGTTTCAAAATCAGCATTTTGCATTAAAAAAAAGTAATTGTGTTACATTTTTATTTGTTAGAGAAATTGTTATATTTTCATTAATTCTTAATTTTGTATAATGTTTTTTGATAAGATTTTTACAATATTGGTCTTCAGTTTTAAGCTTATTGTGCCTAAATCTGACTACTATCTCCTCAGTTTGCCCAAGTCCTCCAGTTATTCCAGAAGCTTACGACAAGACAAAAGACTCAGTCAGTCTGAAGTGGCAGATGCCACGACATGATGGAAAAGGACGAATCTTTGGCTACCTAGTGGAGTATCAGAAGCCTGGGGCCATTGAGTGGACTCCTGCCAATGCAACTCCAGAGCAGTGTCCCAACCTCCACTATGTCGTGACAGGCCTGACTGAAGGACAAGAGTATAATTTCAGGATCTTTACTGTCAATGCAGCAGGCAAATCTGACCCTGCCTTTGTTAAACAGACCATCAAAGTCCATGACAGGCTTGGTAAGGGGTCTATTTATTTCTATAAGGACAAAAAATGTTTCCTATCAGTCGTAACACATTTAAAATATTCCAAACATATAATTTGTCGCATCGTATCAAACAACTTGATCACAGTTGTCTCTACCTGAATTTTTAGCTCCAATATTCCTAGCAATCAGTTCACTTTTTCCACTTATGTTTTCACAGAGGAGCCAGAGTTACTCTTGGATGCCAACATGGCTCGTGACCACTTAGCCATGCAGGGCACTGATATCACACTTAGTGCCACAATTAAGGGTGTACCAACACCAACGGTCACCTGGAAGAAGAATGATGGAGATGTTCCTTCTCATATCACAGTTGCTGTTACCGTCACTGGCAGCAAAGTTTTTATTCCCAAGTGTGTACGTGCAGATTCTGGCAACTATACTATTACAGTTGAGAACGCTGGTGGAAAGAAATCAGCCACTGTTGCTGTACTTGTGCTTAGTAAGTGAAATGTGTACCAAAACAAAAATATTTAAGCTTCTAAATTTAGAATTGTGTGGATGTTATCTAACGCATGCTGTTTCCATCAGATAAGCCTTCTCCTCCAAGAGATCTGGTGGTGTCTGAGGTGACCAGTGAGTCTGCTTACCTGACATGGAAAGCTCCAGAGGACAATGGTGGTGCAGTCATCTCTCATTATGTTGTGCAAAAGAAGGATGTGGCAGCAGACCAGTGGGTACCAGTTGCTCCAGCCAATAAGAAGCCTAGTCTTATGGCCATGTACCTGATGGAGGGAATCCAGTACCTATTTAGGGTGGCTGCTGAGAACCAGTTTGGCAGGAGTGACTTTGTCGTAACCAAGACACCCATCAAGGCTGTTGATCCTCTATGTGAGTAAAGGTTATGTTACATTATTGTTGTCTACTATGTTCAGTAGGAAATAAGTCATTATAATAACATTGATTTTTCAGAAAATATTATAATATAAAAATATTATAATAATATTATTATGATCATATAAATAATATGTTGATAATATAAAAAAAGTGTATGGATAAATTATCAGAAAATTCTTTATTTCTTTTTATAACTTTAAGATCCTCCTGGCCCACCCAAAAACCTCCACCATACTGATGCAGACAAGACAGAGGTGTGGTTGGCCTGGGAGTGGCCTGATCGCACTGGCGGAAGTGAAATTACAGGGTTCATTGTAGAACACCAAGAAGAGGGTCAAACTGACTGGGTTACTTTCAAGACTGTAAGCAACAACCACAGTCATGTCACAGGTTTGGAAGAAGGCAAGACTTACCGCTTCAGGGTCAAAGCTCAGAATGCCATTGGTATCAGCCGCCCTGACACCAGTGTCCCCATTACTTGCCAGGAGAAGACATGTAAGACACACTAAGAGTGTTTCTCACAACAAACTTTATCATGTGCTCATGTAGTGGTTGAAAATCCTATAACACGGTTGCTGTTTTCTTCTCTTGTAGTGCCACCTACTATTGAAGTTGATGTAAAGCTTATTGAGGGTCTCGTAGTCAAAGCTGGCAGTACTATTGCTCTACCAGCTAAGATGACAGGAATTCCTCTTCCCACTGCTAAATGGATCAGCGATGGCAAGGAAATCACAACTGAGGGTCGATTTAAAATAGAATCTGCTGGACTTTCAACAATCCTTAGTATCACAGAGTGCCAGAGAGGGGACACTGGAGAGTACATACTCAATGTGTCCAATCCTGCAGGTAGTAAGACTGCCGCCCTACATGTCACTGTGTTGGATCTACCAGGTCCACCAATTGGACCCATCAATATCTTAGAGGTTACCCCTGATCACATGATGATACAGTGGAGGGCACCTAAAGACGATGGTGGCACACCTATTACCAACTATGTGGTGGAAAAGAAGGATGTCAAGAAGCCATGGGAGCCCTGGTCAGTTGTTAGCTCTAGTGGCACCAGCACAAAAGCCAAAGTGACAAGGTTAGAGAAAGGCCGTGAGTACATAGTCAGGGTTCGAGCAGAGAACAAGATTGGCATCGGTGCTGGTCTTGAAAGTCCTCCAACTATTGCCAAGCATATGTTCAACCCTCCTGGTCCTCCAGGCTTTCCTGAGTGTTCTGATATCACAGAAAACGCTGTAACAGTGGAATGGGCTCTACCTGACTATGATGGAGGGAGCCCCATTAGTGGCTATGTGGTTGAACGCAGAGAGATGACAGGAAAGTGGATTCGTGTCAATAAAACTCCCGTGCTCGACCTAAGATATAGAGTTTCTGGCCTGTTTGAAGGAAACACCTATGAATTCCGAGTGTTTGCTGAGAATGTTGCTGGTATCAGTGAGCCTTCACTCACATCTGACCCGATCAAAGCTACCCGTGCCATCACTAAACCTGGACCTCCTGTTAACCCCAAACTTAAAGACTGGAGTAAATCATATGCAGACATTTGCTGGACCAAACCCACAAGAGATGGAGGCAGTCCAATTTTGGGCTATGTTGTTGAGGCTCAGAAGTCAGGATCGGCTCAGTGGGACAGAATCAACAAGGATCTAATCAAGATCTGTGCTTACAGAGTGCCTGGCCTGATTGAAGGAATGGAGTACAGACTGCGTATCAGAGCTACAAATAAGATTGGAGACAGTGAGCCCAGGGACCTACCTGAGACAATTTTGGCGAAAGACATCCTGGTGCCACCTGAAGTTGTTGTTGATGTATCTTGCCGTGACTCTGTAACAGTCAGAGCAGGTCAGATAATCAGTTTGATTTCAAGAGTAAAAGGCAGACCAGATCCAGAGATTACTTGGACAAAGGATGCCAGAGCATTGTCTCGAGATAAACGCACTGATATTAACAACAACTACCCTGTTTGTGAACTAATTATCAATGATTGTGTCAGGTCAGATTATGGAAAATATAGCATTGTTGCAAAGAACAGCAGTGGACAGGCTCAGGCCACTATTTTGGTCAATGTCTTGGACACACCAGGAGCTTGTCAAAATTTGAAAGTGGCCTATGCAACAAAGAAATCTTGCATGGTGTCTTGGGAAAACCCTGAGGACAATGGAGGCACAGAGATCACACAGTATATAATTGAATGCCGTCAGCCAAGCCAAAGAGGATGGACAATAGTTTCCAATGACTGGACCAAGCGCTTGATCAAGGCTCCCCTTAGTGAGGGCTGTGAGTACTTCTTCCGTGTGAGTGCTGAAAATAAGATAGGAGTTGGTCCATCCACAGAGACAAAGTCGCCTGTTTTGGCAGTCGATCCCATTGAGAAACCCGGGGAACCCATCGATTTCCATATATCTGAGATTGGAAAGACCTTCTGCTTCCTGAAGTGGAAGAAACCTGATTACGATGGTGGTAGCCGGAACTTAGGTTATCATATTGAAAAGAAACCAAAAGAAGCAGAAGAGTGGGAGAGGCTTCACAAGGGTGCTATTAAGGAGACTTACTTCATGGCAGACAGATGTATTGAAAATCAAATTTATCAGTTTAGAGTTCAGACCAAGAATGAAGGAGGAGAAAGTAATTGGGTGACGACAGGAGAAGTACTCGTCAAGGAACAGCTGGTACAACCTGAGGTTAAGATTAAACTGGATGGCACCCTTGTTGTGAGGGCAGGAGATTCAATCGCATTAGAAGCAATGGTCAAGGGCAAACCTCAGCCTGACGTCAAATGGACAAAGGATGAGACCACAGAAGAGATTAAGAAAGGCCCCAGGCTTCAACTTGAAACTGGTGTAGATTACTCCAAACTGTTGATTACAGGTGCTAGACGGACAGACAGTGGCAAATATGCTGTCACGGCCTCCAACAGTGCAGGAACCAGCTCTGCCAAAGCCACAGTGAATGTATTGGATAGACCTGGTCCCATTAGGGATCTCAAGGTGTCTGATATCACCACAGACAGGTGCAACCTGGCCTGGCAAGTTCCTGAAGATGACGGTGGCTGTGATATTTACAACTACATCATCGAGAAATGTGAGACCAAGAGAGGGGTTTGGACTGTCCATTCCAATGCAGTCATCACCAATAAAGCTAAAGTAACACGGCTTATTGAGGGTAATGAGTACATCTTCAGGGTTCGAGCTGAGAATAAAATGGGTCCAGGACCTGCAATTCAGAGTGACACTATTGTTGCTGGCACCCAGTTTAGTGTACCTGATGCACCTGAGACACCAGAGGTCACCAGGATCAGCAAAGAGGAAATGACTGTACAATGGTCAGAGCCTGAAAAGGATGGTGGAAAACCAATCATTGGCTATATTTTGGAGAAGAGAGAGGAGCATGCAGTTAGGTGGTCTCCTGTCAACAAAGATCCAGTCCCTGGAACTCGTTTCACAGTCACTGGACTATTACCTCTCCATGATTACCAGTATAGAGTTAAGGCTGTGAATGAAATTGGTGTTGGTACTCCTAGTAAGGCTTCTCGTGCAATCACTGCAAAGGATGCAGTTGGTAAGTTTATCATGTTAATAGGATATCTGTTTAATGGTTTAATCATAACCAAGTCTATTGCCTTATATATTATTTTATGTACTTGCAGAACCTCCTGCACCACCTACCAACTTAAAGGTTGTGGACAGCACAAAATCCACCATAACCTTGAGCTGGACTAAGCCGGTGTCTGATGGGGGAGCTCCTCTCATTGGATATGTTGTGGAGATGAGGGCACAAGGGAGTGCAAAGAAAGGAGATGATGGCTGGAAGAGATGCAATGTGGCAGCACAACTTATTGTGTGCGAGTTTACAGTTACAAGTCTAGATGAGACGCAAGTTTATGAATTTAGGGTATCGGCTCAAAACCAAGTGGGTATGAGCCTACCCTGTGACCTAGAGGGTGGTGTGATTCCAAGGGAAATTTTAGGTAAGGGACACGTATACAGTTTAGGATAAGGTTTACACATAAGCAAAAGTTGATTAATGAAATAACACCCAACAAAAACAACTCTTTTTTTCCAACAGAGGCACCAGAGATTGACTTGGATGCCAACCTTAAGCAGGGTCTGACTGTTCGTGCTGGTTGTCCTATTAGACTTTATGCAACCATCAGAGGGAGACCATATCCCACAGTCAGTTGGAGGAGAATGGGTATTGACAACGTAGTTAGGAAGGGTAAAGTCGACATCATAGACACAATGACCTTCCTGGTCATTCCTGACAGCACCCGTGATGACTCTGGAAAATACTGCCTGACTCTGCAGAGCCCTGCTGGAGAGAAGGCAGTGTTTGTCACTGTTAAAGTTCTGGGTAGGTATATACCTTCTTTTAAATTGCTGTTAGTTGGCCTTTGTTACTGTCAAAAAAATATAAATATGTTGTTTTTCCAAGCATCCTGAAAAGACAAAAATGCAACTGAAGGTTAACAAAAAATAAACTGCAATGTATTTTTTCCATATAGATACTCCTGGACCTGTAGTAAATCTTGAGGCTACAGACATTAAACAAACCTCAGTTATGTTGGCTTGGAATCCTCCAGAGAACAATGGTGGAAGTGAGGTGACACACTACATAGTTGAAAAGCGCGAGATTGATCGCAAGACATGGGCAACTGTCAAGACTGAAGTTCAGCCAGATAAGATTCCTCTCAAAATCAGTGGTCTGATACCTGGCACTGAATACTACTTTAGAGTCATAGCTGTCAATGAGTATGGCTCTGGGGTTCCCAAAGTGACACCTACGTCTTACCTGGCTTCTGATCCTGTCAGTAAGTATCGTCCATTAATCAGAACATCACAAGATAATGAGCTGTCTTTAAATGTATTTTCACCAGTAATGAGACCATATTCACATTAACTTTCTTTTTTAGGCAAGCCAGACCCTTGTCAGAGGATCGATATTTTGGAAATAACCAAGAACAGTGCAGTGATTGGATGGGTGAAGCCTGAAAGGGATGGTGGTGCCAAAATTGATGGTTACATTATTGAATACATTGAAGTCAAACCTCCACCAGAGCCACCAGCCCCTGTGGAGGTTTGTAGCCAAAATGTTCTTTCACTGCATCAATCAGTTAAATTAGTCAAAACCTACTAGGAATAAAACACAGAATTGGTCCATGTTAACAAATATGCTGGCTATACCCAAATATAAAGTAATTTTACATATATAAAAATTCACATAAGTGTTTGGAATTCAGACTTCTTATTTTGATAAATAATATTTATCATACTTTCTGTAATACTCAACTACAGTTGGCTGAAGGAGAGGAGGCTCCACCTCCACCACTACCACCTCCCCCAGTGGTAGAGGAGGAAGAAGAAGCTGAATCTGAGAAAGAAGTGTGGAATGCCTACACAACAGTTAAAAGTTTATCAGTCAGTATCAGTGGTCTGAAAGAGGGCAAGAGGTACAAGTTCAGAGTGGCTGCCAAGAACATCATGGGCATGAGTTCTTTCACTGAAACTAGAGGGTCAACTGAGATCAAGGAACAGATGGGTATGTTTATTGGATGACAAAGATCTTTTTCAAGAATAGATATACGTAGTTTATTCTTTTGAAGGTCTCATTTACTGGTGTTTTTATAAAAAAAATGTGTTCTCTGGTATTTAAGAATGCCGTCTGAGTCGGTTTGTGAGGAAAAAAATCCTTCCACTCCTTTTTCTTTGTGTGTTCTAGTTTAGCGCACCAGTGGACGGAGCTAAACAGCCCCATTTGAGGGCTAGTTTGTTAAGATTAATGATATGCACGTTTCTTTCCTCTGTTTGGCTAACTGCAACACAACTCTTACACTATCTCTGTTTCCTAAAATCAAAAAAGTGTAATGTAAAAAAACACACCCAGCAAGCCATTTTATGTATGAGGCAAAGCCAGTACTATAAGGTCTGTAGCTATGAAATCACTGTGGTGCTAACTAACCATTTCTTCTTCAGCTTCTTTTCCATGGGTGAAATTTTGATTTATCGTTAATGTATTATCTCCACAACTACTGAAGGTTTTCTGCCATGTTGTAAAGTTGCTAATTGTTAGCTTGTCGTAGCTACAGCTCTGCTCTACTCCCTGGCCAAAACAATGCAGCGTTCCTGTGGGTGGTCCCAAGCTAGATGCCCTTCAAAGGATAGGCTTTTTTAGACTCAACAATTTTCTGGTCTATTTTCTTTCTGTAACTGATGCAGGGAATTGAGTTTGGAGAAAATATTCACATGAAGCATGCTTATACAACTCAGAGTGTCTGATTGTATTGAAAGAAAAATCACGATTTTCAGTAGAGGAGACCTTTAACAACGCCATGTTTTTCACAATTTGATTGTCTTGAGACCGACTGATAAAAATGACAAAAAGAACTCAGAATATTCAACGTGATCCCCGTTTGATATTTGGAATTGCTGTAAATAGACTAATTATTGAAAAATAATCAGCCTGTTTTGTTTTTGGACCACAGTTGAGCCAAAGATTGTCATGCCAGAGACCGCAAGTGCTAGAGCTGCAGCCAAGCTCAGAGTGGAGGCACTGGTTTCAGGAAAACCCATTCCAACATGCAAGTGGAAGCGTGGTGAGAAAGCTGTGGTCCCATCCAGTCGTTTGGCTGTGCACCAATCTGGCAATTTGTGTGTCCTGATCATCAAAGATGTGACAAGGAGTGACAGTGGAGAGTATAGTCTTGTTGCAGAGAATAACACTGGACAAATTTCCCAAGCAATAAAGATAGTTATAAGAGGTGCGTAATCCTTCAATTTATTTATGAAGTAAATGATGATACATGTCTTTCATATGACTAAGCGATAGAGTAAATATTACCTGGTAATATGCTGTGTATTTCAGACATTCCTGGTCCTCCTGAAGGCCCTGTGGAGATCAGTGACATTGATTCTGATGCCTGCTCCCTGTCTTGGAACAAACCTCTTGAGGACGGCGGCAGTAATATTACAAACTATGTTATTGAGAAATGTGATGTGAGCAGAGGTGACTGGGTGACAGCCCTCTCCTCCTGCACAAAGACCAGTTGTAGATTGGGAAAACTTATTCCTGGAAAGGAATATGGGTTCCGCATACGTGCTGAAAATCGTTATGGTGTATCAGACCCCCTTCAGTCAGAAAGAATGGTTGCAAAGTTCCCCTTTGGTAAGTGTGGCGGAAATATACTTCAAGGCTATAGCTTGGTTGGCCTTAGATGGAAGTTAATAAATATTAAAACTGAATAGCTGACATGTTTGTATTCAGTTCAGATTGTGAATTATGCTTTTTTTTTTTTACTAGATGTCCCAAGTGAACCCCTAAACTGTCATGTCAACAAGACCAACAAGGATTGTATGTTTATTGCTTGGGATAAACCAGAGACTGACGGGGGCAGTCCCATCACAGGGTACTACATTGAGCGTAAGGAGAGAAACAGCCTTCTGTGGGTAAAGGCAAATGACACTGTGGTCCGTACAACTGAGTACCCATGTGCTGGCCTTATTGAAGGCCTGGAATATACCTTTAGAGTATCAGCCATTAACCGTGCTGGTCAGGGCAAACCAAGCAAGAAAACAGACTTTGTAACTGCGAGAACACCCGTTGGTAAGTTGACAGCCAATGCCTATTTTTTTGTTCTTTTTTTTGTAAGATTGCTGCTATCACCCATTTCTATTTCTGTTCTATAGACACTCCAGGTAAACCTGAAGTTCTAGATGTAACAAAGAACTCTGTTACTTTGGTCTGGGCTCGTCCTAAAAATGATGGAGGAAGCAAGATCATAGGTTATTATGTTGAGGCTATGCGGCTGCCAGGAGACACTTGGATCCGTTGCAACACCAGCAGTCAGAATGTTCCCAGGGAGGAGTATACGGTGACAGGACTTGAAAGAGACCTTCAGTACCAGTTCAGAGTTATTGCTAAAACTGCAGTGAATATGAGCAAACCATCAGAACCAACAGACCCGATCCTGGTCTGTGCTGAGAATGGTGAGACATCTTTTTCTCAACAAACTCATGATGAAGCTAATAAAATAGTGCAAGACAAAAATATTGTATTTAACATGCTTACAATTCTTCGGAAAGTTTAAGCTTTCTAACTATTAATTGTTTTATTCAACACACACAGTTCCTCCAAGGATTGAACTTAATGCAAAAATGCAAAAAGTTTTAACAGTCAAGGCAGGAGCCACAATCTTGCTGGAAGCTGAAGTGTTTGGCAAACCTATGCCCAGAGTCACTTGGAAGAGAGGTGATGATAATCTGAAGTCAGGTGAAGGCCAGGTCATTACACAGCAAAGACAACACTTCCAGTTACAGATAGCAGGCGTCACCAAAGAACACACAGGAACCTACACAGTGTTGGCTGAAAATGCAAGTGGCTCTAAAACTGCAGAAATCAAGGTCAATGTACTAGGTAAGGATTTAAATTTATAATTTTAAGAACTAAAACGCACCCAGTTAAATTCATAGTGAGTTTATTCTTCTAAATAATGTTTTCATGTTTTTTCAGATGTGCCGGGGCCACCTGCCAGTGCCAAGTATGTAGAGGTGTTAGCCTCCAGTATTAAACTGTCATGGCAGCCTCCTCTAAAAGATGGCGGAGCACCTATCACCAATTACATTGTTGACAAGCGTGAAACTAGCAGAACTAACTGGGCACAAGTGTCGTCAAAGATAAAGGGTGACATGGTTGAATTTACTGTGGAGAAATTAATTGAAGGTCATGAATACCAATTCCGAATTCGTGCTGAAAATACATGGGGAGTTGGAGACTCATTTATTACCAATCCAATCATCGCCAAGAACCCTTTCAGTGAGTTATATACTTAGCACAAATGTATCCTTGTGCTTCTGTTTAAATACAACTTCAAACTGTATGTTATCTAGCACATCACACTTTTTTTTTCATAAGCTGGATTCAGAATTAGCAATAATTTAAAAAATAGATCTATTTGTAGTTTCTAATCAGAGATATTTACTTGGGCACCACTTTTAGCTGTCCCTGGTCCTTGTGAAGCCCCTGTGATCACCAATGTGACCAAAGAGAACATGACTGTGAGCTGGAAGGAGCCCATTGATGATGGAAACTCCCCCATTCTGGGCTACATGGTGGAAAAGAAAGAGACCAAGGAGATGAAGTGGACCAAGATTAATAGAAAGCCCATAACAGAAAGGACTCTTGAAGTAACAGGCCTAACAGATGGAACTGAGTATGAGTTCCGAGTCATTGCTGTCAACTTAGCTGGGCTAGGGAAGCCCAGTGAACCTTCTGCAGGCACTACTGCGCAGACTCCCATTAGTAAGTCTCAGACATCAGTACGCAAAATGACACAGACTTTTAGTTTTCGCCTTTAATAAAACTTAGAAATGATTTCTGGAATTAATCTCTGTGGTTCTCTCCAGCTCCTCCTGGACCTGTTATAAACCCCAGTGTGACAGATACTACCCACAGCACAATCAGTCTCACTTGGACTGTACCAGCTAACAATGGCGGAAGCCCCATAATTGGTTATTTAGTGGAGTGCAAGCGAACCGATACAACAGACTGGATCCGCTGCAATGTCCCCAGGAACCTACAAGACATCAACTATGTCATTCAGAACCTAATTGACAAAGCAGAGTACCAGTGTCGCATCACTGCTGTCAATAAAGTAGGATTCAGTGAGCCAGCTGAAGTCCCAGGCAAACATGTTGCCAAGGATATCATAAGTAAGTATTGCATTGTTTCACTATCCAAACATTATATAAATATCAAACAATACAATATTATGCCAGACATGTAATTTGGATGCCAATTTACCAAAGCCTCAAAAATATCTAGCGTATACAACTAATAGAATTTTAATCAAACCAGATAAAACTACGGTTGTGAACTCATAAAATTGTACTTTTTTGTGTTTCCATGAGCTAAGTAATATCTTGAAATCTCTTGTCTAATACTGCCAGTAAGATAAATCACCTTTTGTATCTTTATTCAGTTGCTCCTGAGGCTGAGCTAAGTGCTGAGCTGAAAGACATCCTTGAACTTAATGCTGGGACGAACATGAAGCTGTATGCAACAATCAAGGGTCGTCCTACTCCCAAGATTACCTGGGCAAAGATGAACACCAACATTAAGGACCGCCAGGGCATTGTCATAAAATCTAGCAACACTGACACCATGGTTATGGTTGAGAAGGTTAACAGATATGATGCTGGCAAATACATTCTGTCTCTGGACAGCTTGGCTGGCATGAAGATGTACACCATTGTTGTCAAAGTTATTGGTTAGTACAGGAATTACTTTCTTGGTGAACATCCATCCATCCATCCCATAAATATATTGTGACTGATCATTTAAATTGTTGGGTTTTATTTTGAATGTATTATTCACCTTCCAGATACGCCTGGACCACCAGTAAATCTGATGGTGAAGGAGACATCTAAAGACAGTGCTTACATTCTGTGGGATGCTCCTCTGATTGATGGCGGTTTTGAAATTACCCACTACATAGTTGAGAAACGTGACACTGAAAGAAAGGCTTGGTCAATTGTTTCAAACAACTGTACCAAGACTTCATTTAAGGTTCCAGACCTGGATGCTGGGCGGTCCTACTGTTTTAGAGTCTCAGCAGTTAACCAGCTCGGTACTGGAGAATCTTGTGAAACAGCTGATGCTGTAAGAGCAACAGGTGGGTTAAACATTAATTGATAATCTTGCTTTAAGTCTTCTTGAGGGAAAACATCCACTTTGGTTGCTGCTGAACCTCTAATTGACGTTTTACTTTCAGAGGAGCCTGGACCTGTCATGGACTTCAAAACCTTGCTGGTGACCAAAGATTCATGCACTCTAAGCTGGAAGAAACCACTCACTGATGGTGGCAGTCGCATTATCTGTTATGTGCTCGAAGTTCTAAATGGTGAAGACAAATATAAGGAGCTTATGAGGTCAAAGAACATGCAGTACAGTGCCAAGGACCTTGTAGAAGGTAGAGAGTACACATACCGGGTCAAAGCTGTAAATGATTCAGGAGAAAGCTCTGCCAAGGAGCTGACCGTGATTGCTAAGGACCAAATTAGTAAGTGTCCTCATTTATAAAACATTTACTTTCTGCAAAGGAATTTTGAAACTTTGGAGTTTAAAGCTAGGGATATTTAAAACTATTGTCTTTTTCTCTGAAGTTCATCCAAGCTGTGACTTAAGAGAGTTGCCGAACATGTGCTACATTGCCAAAGAGGGCACCACAGTCCGTCTTAAGATTCCAATAGTTGGCAAACCTACACCAAAGGTTACCTGGAAGAAGGGAGAAGATGAAGATTTGACAGATACTGGCAGGGTCTGTGCCGAATCATCTGCAGTCAACACCACCCTCCTAATCAGGGACTGTCAGAGAACTGATGCTTCCAAGTACACCATCACCTTGAGAAATAGTGCTGGCACCAAAGAGTCCACCATCTTCATCAGGTAAGAGTCAAAACAACATTTCTTAGAGTTTCAAGCCACATTCAATCATTGACTATCTCTAGGAAAAGATTATAATGTTTTGTCGTAACTGTTTTAGGGTGGTAGGTAAACCAGGCATTCCTAGTGGGCCAATAAAATTCAAAGATGTTACTGCTGATGGTGCAACTCTAAAATGGGGTGTTCCTAAGGATGATGGTGGTTCAGAGATAACAAACTATATCCTGGAAAAAAGGGACTCCATCACCAACATGTGGGTAAACGTTTCCTCTGTTGTGGAAACAAATACAATGAGGGTGACAGGTCTCCACGAGGGCACAGAATACATATTCAGAGTCAGTGCAGAGAACAAGTATGGCGTTGGAGAGGGCCTCAAGTCTGAGCCTGTTGTTGCAAAACATCCATTTAGTAAGTGATTTTGTTTATGAAAAACTTTTGAGTTATTGAATGGAACATTTTATTTACGTTAACTGTATAACACGGTGCTATACTTTTTTTGTTTTACAGATGTTCCTGATGCACCACCGCCTCCTCAGATCATGAGTATGCGTCATGATTCTGCATATCTAGCCTGGTCTGACCCCAGAAAGACTGGAGGATCTCCTATCACAGGTGCAGTATTAAGAACTTTATTATTTTAATCGATCCATTATCTGAAACTTAAGAAATTATTTTGATAAATGTGACATAATCTTACTCTGGATTTTGTTCCCAAACTTTGATTCTCAGGATACCACATTGAGTTTAAAGAGAGGAACAGTATGTTGTGGAAGAGAACAAGTCCAACTGCCTTAAAGATGAAGGAACACAAAGTCACTGGACTAACTGAAGGTTTGGAGTATGAGTTTAGAGTAATGGCTATTAACTTGGCTGGAATAGGCAGAGCGAGTGCTCCTACTGATCCGCAGGTGGCCCTAGATCCCATTGGTAAGTTTTAAAAGAGACAAAATAACACCAAAGACTTAAATACTGAGCATTTACACCCAACCATGTATTACTGTTTTACTCCATATCAATAGATGCACCTGGCAAACCAGATGTAATCAGCATTACTCGAAGCAGTGTGACCCTCCAGTGGACTGAACCTCAATTTGATGGTGGCCACAGGTTAACAGGATATATTGTAGAGAAGCGTGATTTGCCTTCTAAGATCTGGATGAAAGCCAACAATGTGAATGTTGTTGAACCTGCATTTACTGTTGCTGATCTGCAAGAAGGCTGCAAATATGAGTTCAGGATCAGGGCAAAGAATGCTGCCGGTGCAATCAGCCCACCCTCTGAGCAGACAGACACCATTTTGTGTACAGACGAATATGGTGAGACAAAATTAATAAGTGCTTATCTAACACTTAAGTCAACAGGAAAATAAGTGATAGGCCATGATAGGTATAATATTTCTAATTTTCTCCAACAGCTGCACCGACCATTACCATTGAGGCTCAAGTAAAGGAAGGTCTGACTGTCAGGGCTGGTGATACGATTGTTGTCACTGCAACAAGCATTTTAGGAAAACCTGCACCCACCTCCTGCTGGTCAAAAGGAGGAAAATACTTTAAACCCTCTGACCTTGTTCAAATTGAAACCACTCCAACATCATCCACTTTGTCTGTAAAATATGCTAGCAGAAAAGACTCTGGAGAATATATAATCACAGCCACCAATCCCTTTGGTGTAACGGAGGAAACTGTCAAGGTCAAAGTTCTAGATGTTCCTAGTGCTCCTGGACCCATTGAATGCAGTGGGGTGTCCTCTGAAAAGGTGACTCTTACTTGGACAGCCCCTACTGAGGATGGGGGCTCTCCTATCAAATATTACACCCTGGAGAAAAGGGAAACTAGCCGTCTGCTGTGGACAGTTCTGGAAGAGAAGGTCATTGACTGTCACTATGTGGCCCACAAACTAATTCAGGGCAATGAGTACATCTTCAGGATCTCTGCTGTGAACCAGTATGGTGCTAGTGAGCCATCTCATTCTGAAGCTGTCAGGATGATAGACAGATTCGGTATGTATGATTAGTTTATTAAGGCTGTATTTTTTTATAATCTGTAATACCTATATATATTTATTCCTATATGCATTTGGGAAGAAAAAAACAACCACACACTATTTTGTTTATAGGTCCCCCTGGTCCACCATCCAAACCAGAAGTTGAAAACGTTGATGGCCATTCAGTAACTTTGACCTGGAGAAGACCAGCTGAAGATGGAGGAAGTGACATTTTTGGCTATAGTATTGAGAAGAAAGAAAAGAAAGCAATGCGTTGGGTTAGGGCATCCAAGAAATCTATTGCTGATCTCAGCTTTGAAGTCACAGGTCTTACTAAGGGTGTTGAATATGAGTTTCGTGTTCTTGCTGAGAACAGAGCTGGTTTTGGAGAGCCAAGTGAACCATCTATGCCTGTCAAAACAATTGTTGCAGCCTGTAAGTAAATAATATTCACAAATGTGTGATGAAAGTATAATCAATATTTGCAATATTTTTTTATATGAACGTGCAAAAATACTTAATTTTTGCTAATTTTTTGTTTAAAATAATTTTTAACCATTTTTTATATTTCTGTTAGACGTTCCAGGACCTCCCATCAATCCAAGAGTTTCAGACACAACCAAAACTACTGCTACATTGAACTGGGGGAAACCTCTAGATAATGGTGGTCTTGAAGTCACTGGATATGTAATTGAACACAGAAAGGAGGGAACAGAAGAATGGATTAAGGATACCCCTTCATCTCCACTCAGAATCACAGAGTTTGTTGTTCCTGGCTTGGAAACTGGTGCCAAGTACCATTTCAGGATTAGTGCTGTAAATGCCAAGGGAGTAGGTGAACCTGCTGAAACTCAGGAATTGGTTGAGATTGTAGAACATGCTGCTGAACCTGATTTAGAGTTGGATATTGAGCTTAGAAGAACCCTTGTTGTCAGAGCTGGTTGCTCCATCCGTCTCTTTGTGCCTATCAAAGGTCGTCCTGCACCCACAGTCACCTGGACTAAAGAGGGTAGCCCTGTTCCACGTGCAGTCATTGATAGCACCGAATCCTTTACGTTGTTACTTATTCCAGAGAGTTCAAGGATTGATGCTGGTAAATATGAGATTACTCTTGAAAACTCAGCTGGAAAGAAAAGTGCTGACATTCATGTGAGAGTTTTGGATTCACCTGGACCTCCTCTTAACCTCAAACCAGTAAAGATTGACAAAGAGAGCATCACTCTTCAATGGGATAGTCCTCTAATTGATGGAGGAGCAAAAATCACAAATTACATAATTGAGAAAAGGGAATCAACACGCAAGGCTTTTGCCACTGCAGTTACAAAGTGCCCAACAACATCAGTAAGAATTGGCGACTTGGGTGAAGGCTGCGAGTACTATTTCAAAGTGTCTGCTGAGAATGAGTTTGGCATTGGAGAGGCAGTTGAAACTGCTGATCCAATTCGGGCATCCCAAGCACCCAGTCCTCCAGATAGTATTATTCCTACCGACATCACAAAGACCTCTGTAAGTTTAGCATGGATCAAACCCAAACATGATGGTGGAAGCAGAATCACAGGATATGTTCTAGAAGCCAAGAAAAGGGGAACAGACCAGTGGGCACATGTGACAACAGTTAAGACTATGGACTTCACAGTGAAGAACCTAAATGAGAATGAGGAATATATTTTCCATGTCATGGCTGTCAACCAATCTGGCAGAAGTTCTCCCCGTGAGAGCAAACCCATTATTGTCAAAGATTCTACATCTCTTCCTGAGTTTGACTTACGTGGTGTATGTCAGAAGACTATTATTGCCAAAGCAGGTGATGACATCAAGGTTGAAATTCCAGTTATGGGACGTCCAAGACCTACAATTTCTTGGCAGAAGGATGGAGCAGCCCTGAAACTCACACAGAGAACCAATGTAGAAACTACTGCAGCCACTGTTATTATCAGCATCAGTGAATGCACTAGAGCTGACAGTGGTATTTATGCCATGACAGCGAAGAACATTGTCGGATCTGTGACAGAGAACATAATCATTAAAGTGCATGATGTACCTGGGCCACCAAAAGGACCCGTGAAGATTGTTGAAATATCTCGCACTTATTGTATCTTTTCTTGGGAAGCTCCTGATAATGATGGAGGTATCCCAATTAATAACTATGTGGTTGAAATTAGAGACACCACTTCCCAAACATGGACTGAACTTTCATCTACTGTTATTCGCACCGTGTTCAAAGCTATACGCTTAACCACCGGGTCAGAGTACCAGTTTAGAATAAAAGCTAAAAACAGATATGGTGTTGGACCTCCCATCACATCAGAGGCAGTGGTAGCTGCCTATCCATTCAAAGTACCCGGGCCACCAGGAACTCCCAGTGTAGTTGCGTTCACTAAAGACTCAATAACAATTGGCTGGAATGAACCTGTATCTGATGGGGGAAATGAAGTCATTGGTTATCATGTTGAGAGAAAAGAAAGAAGTGGCATTATATGGCATAGGATCAGCAATAGTCTTGTGAAAGGCAATGTTTTTAAGTCAATAGGTCTTGAAGACGGATTTGCTTATGAATTCCGTGTGATGGCTGAAAACATGGCTGGAATTGGTAAACCTAGTAAAGCCTCAGAGCCAATACTGGCCTTGGACCCTGTGGATCCACCAGGTCAGCCTGTACCAATTTTTGTTAACAAGAATGCCATCACTGTTCAGTGGACAAAGCCTGCTTATGATGGTGGCTTTAAAATCACTGGTTACACTGTGGAAAAGAGAGAATTGCCAACATGTCGTTGGATTAGAGCTAACTTTACAAACATCATTGATACAGCATTCACCGTTAGTGGACTCACTCAAGACACCTCATATGAGTTCCGTGTTATAGCCAGAAACTCAGCAGGAGCAGTGAGCATACCATCTGAACCATCAGACCCAATCATCTGCAAAGATAACATAATCGAGCCACGTATTATGGTTGATGCTATATTTAAGGATGTTGTTCTTCTGAAGGCAGGAGAGTCTTTTAAGCTTGAAGCTGATATTGCTGGTCAGCCAATCCCATCTATGGCTTGGACAAAGAATGGAAAGGAGGTTGAGAACACAATGAAACTGGAGGTTAGATTCACTGAATTAACAACTATTCTGACAAACAAGGA
Source organism: Apricaphanius iberus (assembly GCA_028564705.1). Classification (NCBI taxonomy): domain Eukaryota; kingdom Metazoa; phylum Chordata; class Actinopteri; order Cyprinodontiformes; family Aphaniidae; genus Apricaphanius; species Apricaphanius iberus. Next base: position 181,670 of record JAPXFQ010000674.1, on the reverse strand, counting down.
CTCTGTTAGATCAGATGGAGGTGAATTTGTTTTGACTGCCACTAATGTCGGTGGATTTGCAAAGCATGTCTTCAATGTAAAAGTGCTCGACAGACCTGGACCACCTGTTGGACCCCTGAAAGTGTCTGATGTAACGGCTGACAACTGCATAGTTACCTGGGCTCCACCACTGGATGATGGTGGTGCCAAAATTGAAGGATATGTTGTTGAGAAACGTGAATCAAGTCGACTGGTTTGGACAAATGTAATTTCAGGGTTGCAGGTTACACAGCACAAAGTAACTAAACTTCTCAAAGGAAATGAATACATATTTAGAGTAATGGCTGTGAACAAATATGGCCTTGGAGAATCTCTTGAATCAGAACCCACTATTGCAGACAATCCATATGTGAAGCCTGACCCCCCTGAAAATCCTGAGGTAACAGCTATTACTAAAGATTCAATGGTTGTTATGTGGCAAGCACCTAAGAGTGATGGTGGAACACCCATCACAAACTACAACATTGAAAGGAAAGACAGAGCTGGTCTCCGATGGGTCAAATGCAATATAAGAAAAGTTAAAGACCTCCAGTTCAAGGCAACAGGGCTTACTCCAGGACATGATTATGAATTTAGAATATTTGCTGAGAATGCTGCTGGAGTGAGTGTACCAAGTGTGCCCACTCTATTTCACAGAGCTACTGATGGGCTGTATAAGCCAGGAGCTCCATGTAACCCCCGAATCTTGGACACAACCAAATCATCAATTACCGTTGCCTGGAACAAACCTATATATAGTGGTGGCTCTGAAATCACTGGCTATATTGTTGAGATATGCATCCCATGTGAAAAAGAAGAAGAGGAGGAATGGACCATTGTAACTCCAAAGGAAGGTCTTCTCGCAACTTCATTTACCCTAACTAATCTGAAAGAAAACCAGGAGTACAAGATTAGTATTTCTGCCATTAATAGTGAAGGAGTTGGAGAGGCAGCAATTGTTCCTGGAAATCCAAAAGCTGAGGACAGACTCCTTCCTCCGGAGATGGACTTAGATGCTGAACTCCGCAAAGTGGTCAGTCTGAGAGCTTGCTGCACGCTTAGATTGTTTGTTCCAATAAGAGGCAGACCAGCTCCTCAGGCTAAGTGGTCTAAAGGTGATGGTGAGCCCATAGAGAGGGCAACCATTGACAGCACATCATCATACACATCACTTGTAATTGAAAATGTAAACAGATTTGACAGTGGAAAATATAACCTCACTATTGAGAACAGCTCTGGCTCCAAAACAGTTACAGTTCAAGTAAGGGTTCTTGATACACCAAGTGCTCCACAAAATCTGAAAATTAATTCTGTCACTAAAGAAGCTGTGACTTTAACATGGGATCCCCCAGTGAATGATGGAGGAGTCAAAATTAAGAATTATATAGTCGAGAAACGTGAGTCAACAAGGAAAGCGTATGCTACGGTTAAAGCAAACTGCCATACTACTTCCTTCACAGTTGACCAGCTTCTAGAAGGGTGTAACTATTACTTTAGAGTTTTAGCCGAAAATGAATATGGAATTGGTTTGCCGATTGAAACAACTGAATCAGTTAAAGTGTCTGAGAAGCCACAGCCACCTGGTAAAATCACTCTGAAAGATGTTACCAAAAACAGTGTAACTCTATCATGGGAAAAGCCAGAACATGATGGTGGCAGCAGAATAGGCTGTTATGTTGTTGAGATTCAGCCTAAGGGTGTGGACAAGTGGACCCAGGCTATGATTGTGAAAGAGACAGAAGCTACTATCAGTGGATTAAATGCAGGGGAAGAGTATATGTTCCGTGTATCAGCAAAGAATGAGAAAGGAACCAGTGACCCTCGTCAAATTGGCGTCCCAGTGATTGTAAAAGATCTTGTCATTACACCAGTTGCTAAAATGCTGTTCAACACATTCAGTGTAATGGCAGGAGAAGACCTGACAGTGGAGGTTCCATATGTGGCACGTCCCAAAGCAGCTGTCACCTGGGTAAAAGATGGTCAGCCTCTGAAAAGAACTACCAGAGTCAACTTTGGTGCAACAGACACAATGCTAAACCTTAACATTAAAGAGGCTACTAAAGATGATGTTGGCCAATATACCATTACTCTTGGCAATACAGCAGGAGAGACAACAGTGAATATTGGTATTGTTGTTTTAGACAAACCTGGCCAGCCCAGAGGGCCTGTCAAGGTGGAAGAGGTCACTTCCGATAGTATAACAATCTCGTGGAATCCACCTGAGTATGATGGTGGATGCACCATTAAAAACTACATTGTGGAAAAAAGAGACACATCCACTACTAACTGGATAGTTGTATCTAACAACCTAGCAAGAACAAAAATTAAGGCAGGCAGGTTGAAGACTGGCTCTGAGTATCAGTTTAAGATTACTGCAGAAAACAGATATGGAAAAGGCCCACCTCTTCCTTCAGAGTGTATTGTTGCTCAGTACCCATACAAGCTCCCAGGACCACCAGGAACACCAAATATTGCAGCCTGCTCTAAGGATAGCATGGTTGTAGCCTGGAATGAGCCTGTAAATGATGGTGGAAGTACTATTTTAGGCTATCATCTTGAACGCAAAGAAAGAAATAGCATCTTATGGGTCAAACTAAATAAGTCTCTCATTACTGACCAAACTTTCAAAACCACCGGCCTGGAAGCAGGAATGGAATATGAATTCAGAGTTTATGCTGAAAACATTGTAGGAATAGGCAAAGCAAGCAAAGTGTCTGAAGGGCATATTGCAAGAGACCCTTGTGATCCTCCCGGGACTCCGGAAGCAACAAAGATCACTAAAGATTCTATAACAATTGTTTGGACCAAGCCTGAATATGATGGTGGTGCAAAGGTTACTGGTTATGTTGTTGAAAAGAAGGAGCTTCCTGAGGGTCGTTGGTTAAAGGCCAATTTTACAAATGTCATTGAGACAGAATATGTTGCAACTGGACTTGTGCAGGATAAACAATATGAGTTTCGAGTTATTGCCAGAAATGCTGCTGGTGTTTTCAGTTTGCCTTCATACAGCACTGGCCCTATAACCGCCAAAGATGAGATTGAACCACCACGCATCAGCATTGATCCTGAATACACACAAACAGTTGTGGTTAATGCAGGAGACAACTTCAAAATTGATGCTGACGTTCACGGCAAACCACTGCCTTCAATTCACTGGCTAAAGGGAGAACAGGAGCTTGGGAACACTATTCATAGAGAAATTAAGAACACACCCACTAAAGCTTACATATCCGTAAAGGAATCTAAACTTTCAGATGGAGGCCAATACACGCTCTTGCTGAAAAATCCTGGAGGAGAAAAGGCTACACAAATAAATGTTGTAGTTCTTGACAAACCTGGGGAACCACAGGGCCCTCTTGTTGTTACAGGAATAGCCAAGGAACACTGCTCCCTTGCATGGAAACCACCACTTCAAGATGGTGGCAGCAAAATATCTCACTATATTGTTGAGAGAAGAGAGACAAGCCGGCTTGTTTGGACTGTTGTTGATCCAAAAGTACAGAATATTTGTCTCAAAGTAAATAAACTTCTTGAAGGAGATGAGTATATCTTCAGAGTCCATGCTGTCAACCAGTTTGGAGTGGGTGCACCACTTGAGTCTATTCCTGTTCTTATTAAAGATCCATATGTCCCTCCTGGAATACCAAAAAATTTGGAAGTAACAGATGTTAAAAAAGATTCAATGGTTCTTGGTTGGGAGGCTCCTTCTGAAGATGGTGGCAGTCCTATAACTGGATACATAATTGAGAAGCATGACAAAGAAGGAGTGAGATGGACAAGATGCAATAGGCAAACAGTAACAGATCTGACCTTTAAAGTAACTGGATTACTGGAAAGCCATATTTATGAATTCAGAGTTGCTGCTGAGAATGCTGTGGGGATTGGTGAACCAAGCACCCCAACAGTTTTCTACAAAGCTCTTGATCCCATCTTTCGTCCAGGACCACCACAAAATCCCAGGGTCACTGACACAACAAAATCATCTGTATATTTGTCATGGGGTAAACCAGTATGTGATGGAGGCTGTGAGGTTCAGGCATATATAGTTGAGTGTTGCATTGCTATAGAGCCAGTGGTGCAACCTGAAACCCCAGATGCATCAGCCTCTGCCACAGATGCACCTGCTGAGGAATGGATTATATGTACACCCCCGACAGGTGTAAAGACAACTAAATTTGAAGTTGGAGGTCTAAAAGAAAACCAGACTTACAAGTTCAGAGTTTGTGCCATTAACAAGGTGGGAGTCGGTGACCATGCAGATGTCTCCGGAGTTGTTGTTGTGAAGGAAAGGACAGAGGAGCCAGACCTTGACATTGACCCAGAACTAAGAAAGATTGTGACCATCAAATCTGGTGCTTCCCTTAGATTGTTTATTCCTATTAAAGGAAGACCCATCCCTACCATTAAGTGGGACAAAGACGAAGCAGCTCTCAAGGAAACTGCTCAGGTTGAAATAACCAGCAGTTATACATCCCTTGTAATTGATAAAATGAACAGAAATGACAGTGGAAAATATACAGTTACTGTTGAGAACTCCAGCGGATCCAAGTCTGCATTTGTTGTTGTCCGTGTTCTAGATACACCTAGTGCACCTGTTGGTCTTAAAGTGAAGGAAATTACAAATCAGTCAGTAACACTGGCATGGGATCCACCTCTTTTAGATGGTGGATCTAAGATCAAGAACTACATTATTGAAAAGAGAGAAAGCACACGTAAAACCTATGCTGCTGCTATAACAAATTGTCATGATCTTTCATGTAAAATAGAGCCCCTCCAAGAAGGCTGTAGTTACTACTTCCGAGTCCTTGCTGAAAATGCTTATGGTATTGGTTTGCCCGCAACAACAGTTGACCCGCTTAAGGTTTCAGAAGTACCCCAGTCTCCAAAGAGTTTGATTGTTACAGATCAGACAAAAACAAGCATCTCTCTGGCATGGGAGCGGCCAGAATATGATGGTGGAAGCAGAGTTCAACAATACCTACTTGAAGTACAGTTGAAAGGTCAGGATAAGTGGTGTGGTGTAAACACATTTAAGACTATGGAGACTACAGTTTCCAATCTGAACCCAGGACAAGAATATTTGTTTAAAGTTACTGCAATCAATGACAAAGGAAAGAGTGACCCAAAAGTTCTTGCTGCTCCAGTGATGACCAAAGATTTGGTTTATGAACCAGATATTCGGCCTGCATTTAGCAGCTACAGTGTCCATGTTGGCAAAGACATGAACGTTGATATTCCCATTTTTGGACGTCCTAAACCAACAATCACATGGACCAAGGATGGAGCTCCATTGAAGTTCACCACCAGAGTCCATATTCACAATACGACTACACATACAACACTAAACATTAAGGAGGCAGCAAGTGATGATATTGGTATGTACACCATATATGCCACTAACTCAGCGGGAAAGAAGGAAAGTGCAATCGAGATAATTGTACTGGATAAACCTGGCCCTCCATCTGGTCCGGTGAAATTTGATGAAATCACAACACAGAGTGTCACATTTTCATGGAACCCACCGAAGTACATTGGTGGGTGCCAAATCTCAAACTACATTGTACAAAAAAGAGATACTACCACAACAACATGGGAGAATGTGACCACCAACTGTGCTAGAACAACAATCAAAGTTACTAGACTAAAGACTGGAGCTGAGTACCAGTTTAGGATCATTGCCCAGAACCGCTATGGAAAGAGTCAAGGTCTAGATTCCCCAGCTGTAGTGGCTCAATATCCTTACAGAGAGCCTGGCCCACCAGGCACTCCCTTTATCACTTCTCTTTCCAGAGACCACCAAATTGTTGAGTGGCATGAACCTATAACAGATGGAGGAAGTCCTGTTCTTGGCTATCATCTTGAAAGAAAGGAAAGAAATAGTATTCTCTGGGTCAAGATCAATAAGACACTTATTCATGGAACTACTTTCAAGAGTTATCCATTGGAGGAGGGTATAGAATATGAATACAGGGTTTATGCTGAAAATATTGTTGGCATTGGTAGAAGCAGTAAGGTTTCAGAAGGTTGCGTTGCCCGTGACCAATGCGATCCTCCTGGCACACCAGAGGCAATCCATGTGACCAAAGACTGCATTGTCATTCAGTGGACTAAACCAGAATATGACGGAGGCAGTAACATCACAGGCTACATTATAGAAAAGCGTGATCTTCCAGAGGGAAGGTGGGTAAGGGCGAATTTCACCAATGTGATTGAGACACAATTTACGGCTACTGGTCTCACTGAAAATGCACAATATGACTTTAGAGTCTTTGCTAAAAATGCTGTTGGGACAGTCAGCAAACCATCATACAACAGTGGACCTATCATAGCAAGTGATAATGTGGAGGCCCCTAAGTACTCAATTGATCCTGCCCTTACCAAGACTGTTGTCATAAATGCTGGAGAGACATTCAAGTTGGATGCAGATGTCCATGGTAAACCACTTCCTTCCGTCCACTGGTTCAAGGATGAAAAACCAGTCGAGAGTACAATTAGACTAGAGATCAGGAACACTGAAAACCACGCAATGATCATTGTTAAGGACTGTGTTAGAGTTGATGGTGGAACGTACACATTACTGCTGACAAATGAAGCAGGGAGTGAAACTGTTCATTTTAAGGTTTTGGTCCTGGATAGGCCTAGTCCATGTGAAGGGCCTCTCCATGTCACTGGAGTAGCTGAGGATAGATGCACACTGGCATGGCGGGCTCCATTACATGATGGAGGTAGTACTGTTACACATTACATGATAGAGAGGAGAGAGACAAGTCGTCTAGCTTGGACTGTAGTTTCTAATACATGTAACACTACATGCTACAAAGTTACTAAGTTACTGGAAGGCAATGAGTACATATTCCGTGTAAAGGCTGTTAACAACCACGGTGTCAGTGAGGCACTAGAGTCGTGTTCAGTTACTATGAAGAATCAATTTCTTCCACCTGGTTCACCTCACATTGAAGATGTACTCAATATCACTAATGATGGCATGACCATCACTTGGTCTGCCCCTGAGACTGATGGTGGCACTGAGATTATCAGTTATGTAATTGAAAAGAAGGACAGGGCTGGAATCAAGTGGACCAGATGTAACAGACAAAAAATCACAGATTTATCATACAGAGTTACAGGTCTAACCACAGGTCATGAGTATGAGTTCAGAGTATCCGCTGAGAACATTGTTGGACTAGGAGAACCAAGCCTTCCTACTTCATATTACAAGGCATCGGATCCCAAGTACAAACCTGGTGCCCCGACATATGTGAATGTAATTGACTCTACAAAATCATCCATAACAATTTCTTGGGGAAAACCTCTGTCGGATGGGGGTAGCACCATCCAAGGATACATTGTTGAAGTATGCAAGGCTGAAGAGGACGCATGGACAATGGTTACCCCGCCTACTGGCTTGCGTGTCAACAAATTTGAAATTCCTAACCTTAATGAGGGTCAGGAGTACAAAATCCAAGTGTGTGCTTTGAACAAAATGGGAGTTGGTGAGCCAGTTGTTCTTTCTGGAACAGCAAAGCCAGAAGAAAGGAAGGATCCACCACAAATTCATCTTGACTCAGAGCTGAGAAAAGGCATCACATTAAAAGCTTGTGGATCTGTTAGAATCTATATTCCTTTCAAGGGCAGGCCAACACCTGAGATTAAATGGACAAAGGATGATGGAGACCTTTCTGAAAAGGCTGTGGTTGAGAAAGCTGTGAACTTCACCCAGCTCTCTATTGACAGTTGTGACAGACATGACTCAGGAAAATACACACTAAGCTTGACAAACAGTAGTGGCTCTGTCTCTGAGTTTGTTTCAGTAAAGGTCCTGGATACACCTGGAGCCCCACAGAATCTTGTGGTTAAAGATATCAAAAAGGATTCTGTTACTCTTGTATGGGAGGCACCACTAATTGATGGAGGTTCAAAAATAAAGAACTATGTCATTGATAAGCGAGAATCGACAAGGAAAGCATATGCAAATGTGTCCACAAAATGCACCAAGACTACATTTAAAGTTGAGAATTTAATTGAAGGAGCGCTGTACTACTTCAGAGTCATGGCTGAGAATGAATATGGAATAGGTCAGGCTGTAGAGACAAAAACTGCTGCAAAGGCCTCTGAAGTACCACTGCCTGTTGGAAAAGTTTTCCTTACAGATGTCACTAAAACAAGTGCCATACTGGCCTGGGAGAAACCTGAACATGATGGCGGCAGTAGGATTGGTGGCTACCTGATTGAGATGCAGCCTAAGGGCACAGATAAGTGGGGAGTTGTAGGAAACCCGAAGACTTGTGAAGGAACCGTTACAGGCTTAACCGCAGGAATGGAATACTTATTCCGGATCATTGCATACAATGAGAAAGGAAAGAGTGAGCCAAAGGCGCTTGCTGCACCAGTGATTGCAAGTGACATGACCATAGAACCAAGCATCCAGATGCAGTTTAACACTTATAGTGTGTTAGCTGGAAAAGATCTTAAATTAGAGTTCCCTGTACTTGGTAGGCCAAAACCTAAAATAAACTGGGCAAAGGATGGTCAGGCTTTAAAGGTGACATCTAGAGTTAATGTTTTTAACACTCCATCAACAACTGGAATTCAGATTACTGAGGCATGTAAAGAGGACTTTGGAAAATATTCTATTACCGCAACAAACACCGCCCGCACCATCACAGAAGATGTAACTGTTATTATCCTGGACAAGCCTGGTCCACCGAAAGGTCCAGTCAAAGTTGTGGAAGTGAGCAACACTTTTGTCCATCTCTCTTGGGAACCCCCAGCATACACTGGTGGTTGTCAAGTTAAGAACTATATAGTGGAAAAGAGAGATACCACAACCACAACATGGCAGTCAGTTGTTACACAGCTAGCTAGAACAGCTTTTAAGGTCACTAAACTGAAGACTGGTGCAGAATATCAGTTTAGAATCATAGCTGAAAACAGATATGGAAAGAGTGCGCCTCTAGACTCCAAAGCTATTGTAGTGCAGTATCCATACAAACCACCTGGACCTCCTGGTACACCATATGTTAAATCTGCAACTAAGGAAATGATGATCATTGAATGGAATGAGCCAGTCAGTGATGGTGGAAGTGCAGTTATTGGATACCATCTGGAAAGTAAAGAGAGAAGCAGCATCCTGTGGAACAAACTAAACAAGACTCGGATTACAGATACTCAATTCAAGATCTGCAATCTTGAGGAGGGTGTTGGTTATGAATTCAGGGTTTATGCTGAAAATATTGTTGGCATTGGCCGATGTGGTAAAGTATCTGAGTCCTTTGTTGCTCGTGACCCATGTGATCCTCCTGGTGCTCCAGAAGCTGTATCTATTGCTAAAAACATAATTAAAATTCAGTGGACCAAGCCTCAGTATGATGGCGGTAGCAAAATAAATGGATACATTGTTGAAAGAAAAGACCTCTCCTCCCCTGATGGTCGCTGGGTAAGAGCCAACTTTACTAACATAGTTGAGACTGAATATACAGTGACTGGTCTGACAGAGAATGAGCAGTATGAATTCAGAGTTATTGCAAGAAATGCTGCTGGAGTCTTCAGTGAGCCATCAGAGAGCTCTGGACCTATTACTGTTACTGATGAAATCGAAGCACCAAAAGCCTCAATGGACCCCAAATACAAGGATACAATTGTTGTTTGTGCTGGGGACAATTTGCTCTTTGATGCAGACATTTATGGAACTCCACCACCTGAGGTTGTGTGGCTTAAAGAGGGCAAAGAAATGGAAAAAGCCTTACGCATTGAAGTTAAAACTACTCAAAAACGTGCAGCTATGACAATAAAGGATGTTACCAAACTAGATAGTGGCCACTATGACCTTGTTCTAAAAAATATTGGTGGCACAAAAACCTTCCCAATCACTGTTAAAGTCCTTGACAAACCAGGTCCACCCACTGGACCCATCAAAGTGACTGGAGTTATGGCTGACAGGTGCATCCTTGCCTGGTCTGAACCCGCACTGGACGGTGGCGCTAGTATCAGTCACTATGTGTTGGAGAAAAGGGAGACCAGCAGGTTGTCCTGGACTGTAGCTGCATCAGATGTAAAAAGCTTGTACCATAAAATCACAAATTTGCTTCCAGGAAATGAGTACGTATTTAGAGTCAGGGCAGTGAACAAATATGGGGCTGGTGATTATCTTCAGTGTGAACCCATTGTTGCACGGAATCCTTACAAGCCACCAAGTGCCCCTGGAACTCCTGAAGCTAGTCAAATCACAAGAGACTCCATGGTTTTGTCTTGGACAGCTCCAGAAAACACAGGTGGAGTGGAAATCCAAGGGTACCACCTTGAAAAACGTGACAAGGATAGTGTGAGGTGGACAAAATGCAACAGGAAAAAGTTGACAGAAACAAACTTCAAGATCACAAGTCTTATGCCAGACCACTTTTATGAGTTCCGCGTTGCTGCTGAGAATGAGACAGGAATAGGGGATCTCAGTGAATTATCCCTTTTCTACAGAGCATGTGATGCCACAACTCCACCTGGACCTCCACGCCACCCTAAGGTGACAGACTACACAAAGTCTGCGGTGTCTCTGTCCTGGGGTAAACCTGATTTTGATGGTGGAGCCTACATCAAGGGATACATTGTTGAAATGAGGGAGTATACACCCGACCCCATGTTAGCAGAGGAAGCAGAAGTAGCACCAGCAGTAGAAGCACCAGTTGAAAAAGAATGGACCATGTGTACTCCACCAACTGGTATTCAGGTCACTAAACTCACCATTACAGACCTTAAGGAGGGTGGAGAGTATCAGTTCCGTGTCTGTGCCATTAACTCAGAAGGAGTTGGGGAGGCAGCTTGTGTCCATGGTACAGTAGTCACTTCAGACAGGGCAGATCCCCCAGAGATTGAGTTGGATGCAGACCTCAGAAAGGTGGTGTCTGTCCGTGCTGGTGGAACTCTGCGTTTGTTTGTTACTATTAGAGGGAAACCAGCACCATCTGTGAAATGGGAGAAGCTTGAGAGTACTATAACAGAGCGTGCTGCAATTGACACTACTACTTCATACACTATGCTTGTCATTGACAATGTTAACCGCTTTGACAGTGGAAAATATTCATTAACACTAGAGAACAGCAGTGGTACAAAGTCTGCTGTTATTTCAGTCAGAATTCTGGACACACCAAGTTCCCCACAAAACTTTGCAGTTAAGGAGCTCAAGAAAGATTCAGTAACTCTTGCCTGGGATACACCACTCAATGATGGTGGTTCAAAAATTACAAACTATATTGTAGAAAAGAGAGAATCTGTGAGGAAAGCTTACACCACTGTGACAAGCAACTGCACTGCAAACTCATTCAAGATTGAAGACCTCCCTGAAGGTGGAACATTCTATTTCAGAGTCTGCGCAGTCAATACATACGGTCAAGGACAGACAGTTGAAACCAAAGAAATCAAAGTGTCTGAGGTTCCTCAACCACCAAACAAGGTAACTCTAGTGGATGTAACAAAGACCAGTGTATCACTGGCCTGGGAGAAACCTGCTCATGATGGTGGAAGCAAAGTAATGTGCTACAATGTAGAATTTAAACCTAAGAGTGGTGACAAGTGGGGCACAGCGTGCACAGTTAAAGTGCCAGAAGCAACTATCCCTAATCTGAATCCCAATGAAGCATATCTCTTCAGAGTTGTTGCAATTAATGAAAAGGGAAAGAGTGAGCCAAAAGATCTTGGATTGCCTGTGGTCGCTAAAGATGTTGCAACAGAACCTTCAGTAAATTTACTCTTTACCACATATAGCGTCAAGGCTGGGGATGATCTCACTCTTGAAGTGCCTATAGCAGGCAGGCCAAAACCTGTTGTATCGTGGAAAAAGGATAACCTTCCTTTGAAGCAAACATCATCTATTACAATCATAAATACAGCAACCTCGTCTAAAATTATCATTAAAGGAGCCAACAGAGAGCATGTTGGCAAGTATGAGATCACCTTGGCCAACACTGCTGGAACTGTAATGGCTGGTATTGGTGTGGTTGTCCTGGACAAACCAGGTCCAGCTAAAGGAATTAAGGTGGATGATGTGACTTCAGACAGCATTACACTATCCTGGTCTCCACCAGAATATGATGGTGGCTGCTCCATCAGCAACTATATTGTGGAGAAGAGAGATACAAACACACAGGAATGGCAAATAGTGGCAAGTAATTTGGCAAGAACATCTTTCAAAGCTGGCCGTCTTACACATGGAGCAGAGTATCAATTCCGCATCTATGCGGTTAACCGTTATGGGAAGAGTGGCTCCCTTGATTCTACTGGAATTACTGCTAAGTATACCTTCAAACAACCTGGACCTCCATCAACACCTATTGTAAAATTGGCTACAAAGTCATACATGTTGGTGACCTGGAATGAGCCAGTCACCGATGGTGGTAGTCCGGTTCTAGGCTATCATTTAGAAAAGAAGGAGCGTTCTAGCATTCTTTGGACAAAGATGAACAGAAGAATGATCAAAGATTCCGAATACAAAGTCACTGGTATTGAAGAGGGAATGCTCTATGAATACCGTGTCTATGCAGAAAATATTGCTGGTATTGGTAAATGTAGCAAAGCTTGTGAACCTGTTGCAGCAAGAGATCCATGTGATCCTCCAGGCACACCTGTGATTACGGCCATTACGAGAACATCTGTCTCATTATCTTGGGAAAAACCTGAATATGATGGTGGATCCAAGGTTTCTGGCTACATTATTGAGAGGAGAGACCTTCCTGAAGGTAGATGGACAAGGTGTAACTTCACCAATGTACCGGAGACTCACTATGATGCTACCGGTCTTACAGAGAACAATCAGTATGATTTCCGTGTCATTGCAAAGAATGCAGTTGGACAGTTTAGTATGCCTTCATTCAATACAGGCCCAATAACTGTCAAGGATGATGTAGAGCCACCACGTATCATGATGGATGTCAAGTTTAGAGAGACTGTATTTGTGAAAGCAGGAGAAACTCTGAAGATCAACGCTGACCTTGCTGGACGTCCTGCCCCTGTCATCTGCTGGACAAAGGATGGCAAAGAGATTGAGCTGAGAGCCAGGATTCAGATTGTTACAACAGATACTAGCACTAGTGTTGTTGTAAAGGATTGTATCCGAAGAGATTCAGGACAGTATGTGCTAACTCTACAGAACATTGGTGGAACAGTCACCATGCCAATTACCTGTGTCATAATTGATAAGCCAGGGCCACCTGCAGGCCCTCTTCAGATCACTGGTCTTTCAGCTGAGGAGTGCACTTTGTCTTGGGGTCCTTCTCAGGAAACTGGTGGTGCTAACATCACACATTATGTTGTTGAGAAGCGTGAGACTAGTCGTCTGGCATGGACATTAGTTAAAGGTGATGTCACGAAAAACTACTTTAAAGTCACTGGTCTGATTAAGGGAAATGAATATATTTTTAGAGTGTCAGCTGTTAACAAGTATGGAATTGGTGAGGCTCTGGAGAGTGATGCTATAAAGATTACTGATCCATACACAATTCCAACGGCTCCAGCTGGTGTTGATGTAACTGATATAACTGGAGACTCAATGATCCTCACGTGGTGTAAACCAGCCAATGATGGAGGTAGTCCCATTGCTGGATATGTAATTGAGCGTCGTGAGAAAACGGGCATGCGTTGGGTCCGTGTGAACAGAGATTTAGTAAAAGAAGTTACCATGGTGGTGACAAAACTTCGCAAGGGTTGCGAGTATGACTTCAGAGTCTATGCTGAAAATGCAGCTGGCCTGAGTCCTGCCAGTGAACCTTCTGCAACATTCAGAGCACTAGATCCCCTGGTTGTTCCTTGTCGTCCAACCAAACCAAAAAGTATCAATTCAACCAAAGACACAGTGTCTATCCTCTGGAGACCACCAACAAATGATGGAGGCACTCCCATTTTAGGATACAGTGTAGAATACAGACAATTTATTCCCAAACCAGAGCCAGACATTGAGGAGGAAGAGGAATATGAAGAGGAAGAGGAACCTGAGTCACCTGAAGAACTGGCCAGATGGGTTGAGGCAATACCTCTTACCAAAAGTTTGGAGTTCACAGTCACTGGATTAAAGACGGATGTAGAGTATGAATTCTGTGTAAAGGCAATAAATAAAGTAGGAAGCAGTCTGCGAAGCCCATATTCAGATCCAGCTGCAGCAGCAGACAGAACAGCAGAACCATCATTTGATGCTGATATTGAAATGCGTAAAGTTCTTATTGTAAAACATGGTACATCATTCACTCTTAATGTACCATTCAAGGGAAAACCAGTGCCATCAGTTGAATGGAGCAAAGAAGGTATTGATCTAAAAGTAAGAGGAACCATTGAATCAACAGAATGCAGCACATCACTGACAATTGAGAAGTCAACTAGGAATGACTCTGGAGAATACTCTGTCACCATTGAATCACCATTGGGGAAAGCAACTTTGCCCATGGTAGTAAAAGTGCTTGACTCCCCTGGACCTCCAACCAATGTCAAAGTTTCATCTGTGACCAGGGATTCTGCAACACTGATGTGGGATGCTCCAGAAAATGACGGTGGAGATGCAGTGAAAGCCTACCATGTTGAGAAACGTGAGGCTAGTAAAAAGGCCTGGGTGTCTGTGACTAGCAACTGTCATGCTTTGACCTACAAGGTAGAAGATTTGCAAGAGGGAGCAGTTTATTACTTCAGAGTTACAGCAGAAAATGAGAATGGTGTTGGTGTACCTCAAGAGGCCAAGGGAGGAACAAAGATTACAGGTACACTAAGACAAAATGTTCAATCATAGCTGTACAACTTTTTATAAGGATCCAAACACAATTAAAATAAAATGTCTTACCGTGTTTTTCAGAGGTTCCTAGTCCACCCACAAAGCTTGGAGTTGCAAACGTTACTAAGGACAGTGTTACACTTGTCTGGACAAGACCAGAATATGATGGTGGAAGCAGAATCACTGGTTACCTCATTGATGCTGTGGAGAAGGGTCAGACCAAGTGGGTGAAGTGTGCAACTGTGAAGACCCTGACTCATACCATTAAGAGCCTGAGAGAAGGAGCAGAGTATTTGTTCAGGGTTCGTGCTGAAAACCATGCTGGACTCAGTGAACCTAAGGAGATGATTGTTCCTGTTATTGTCAAGGAAATACATGGTATTTATTTCAGATTTACTTTAACATTTTATATAACAAACACAACTTTAATATTTATTTTATTAAATGTTATTTTAAACATGCTAAAATTTAGTGTATTCAGGGTTAACTGTTGTATCAAATGTAATGGTATTTTAGCATGCTTCATTGTCTTGCTTTTTTATTTCTTTTACAGAGGCTCCAGAGTTTGACTTGAATAACTACCCCAAAAATACAGTTTATGTAAAAGCAGGATCTGATCTGACTTTTGAGATACCTATTACTGGCAAACCCATGCCAAAGGTGACTGTCTCTAAAAATAATGTTGTCATCAAAGGATCCAAGAGACTTCTGACAGAAGTATCTCCTGACAGCCTAATGATAACTCTAAATGAAAGTGTTGCAAGTGATGCTGGCAAATATGAAATTACTGCCTCAAATGCAGGAGGAACAACCAAGATCTCCCTAATTTTCATTGTCCTGGACAAACCTGGACCTCCAGTTGGTCCAGTTCAGATCGGAGAGATTGGAGAGACCACAGTATGTCTAAAGTGGGATCCTCCAGAATATGATGGTGGTAGTCCTGTTACCAACTATGTTGTTTTGAAACGTGAAACAAGTACTCCTGCTTGGGTAGAGGTCTCAACTAACATAGCCAGGAGTGCCATCAAGGTGACTAAGCTAACCAAGGGAGAGGAGTATCAGTTCAGAATCAAGGCTGTGAACCGCTATGGCGTAAGCAGCCACATTGACAGTAAACCAGTCATGATACAACTGCCTTACAGTAAGTCATCAAGTCTATTTGATAATATTTTTTTAACTTTGGTTTTATGACTCATTCTTTCTGAAGTTCTTAAACAAATTGTGGTGTCTTTCAGCAATCCCGGGTCCTCCATCCACCCCATGGCTTAGCTTTGTTTCCAGAGAGAGTTTAACAGTGTGTTGGAATGAGCCAGTCAGTGATGGAGGAAGTCCGGTAATTGGATACCACCTCCAGATGAAAGAGAGAAGCAGCATCCTCTGGCAGAAGATTAATAAAACAGCAATACCAGGAAACCAGTGGCGAGTGACAAATATCTGTCCAGGTCTCATCTATGAATTCAAAGTAGCAGCTGAAAATGCTGCTGGTATTGGAAAAATGAGCAAGACGTCTGAAGAGGTGCTTGCTATTGATGCCTGTGGTAAGTTTTTAATTACATAGTTAAGTTTTACCCCCATCAGACCTAGTTCAATGTAAAAATAATTTTATATTTGATGTTTAAACCAATACATAAATGTTTTAATAAATCAACGCGATTTTTAACTAATCTCTTCTTTTTTTTTTGCTCAACTTAATGTTTTAGAGCCCCCGGCAAATGTTCACATCACAGAAGTCACAAAGAACTCTGTCAGCCTGACTTGGCAGAGACCACCATATGATGGAGGCAGCAAGATTACTGGCTACAGTGTGGAGAGGAGGGAAGCACCTAATGGCAGATGGGTGAAAGCAAACTTTACAAACATCATTGAATTGGGCTTCACTGTATATGGACTCAATCAGGATGAATCTTATGAATTTAGAGTATATGCCAAGAATGCCGTTGGGTCTGTCAGCAACCCATCTCTTATTGCTGGCCCAATCACCTGTGTTGATGCTTGTGGTAGGCTATGATTTTTTTTACTTGTAATTATTGATTTGCTTTGATATAATCTGTGTTTGATATCTAAAATGATTTTCTTCCCAAAGGTGCCCCAGCTATTGATCTTCCTCCTGAGTACCTGGATGTGGTCCAATATAAAGCCGGGGCTTCAGTGAAACTGAGAGTTGGAATTATTGCAAAGCCTCTGCCAACTATTGTGTGGCTCAAGGATGGAAAGGAGCTAATAACATCTTCTACTGTGTCTGTTGAAAGCACAACAGACTCCTCCGCTGTTCTGATCAAGGATGCAACTCGCTTTGACTCAGGCTCATATGAGATTAAGATCAAAAATGTTCTGGGATCAGCTTCTGCAACAATCAGGATTGAAATACTTGGTACTTGGAGCACTTAAATTACTTCAAGATCTTATTTTATAAATCATAGATTTTGTTATATATGGATACATGAATGTGCAATTTATATTCATATATCTTTCATTTATCTTTTTAGACAAACCTGGACCCCCAGCTGGCCTTATTAATTTTAACTCCATAACAGCAGAACGCATAATCTTCAGCTGGGAACCAGTTCCAGAGTCTGATCAGGGAGGTTCCAAAGTTACCCACTATGTTGTTGAGAGGCGTGAAACCAGCAGAGTGGTCTGGTCAACTGTTTCAGATAGACATGAGAACACACACATCACAGTCGGAAAGCTGGTGCGTGGAAATGAGTATGTTTTCCGAGTGATGGGAGTTAACAAATTTGGTGTTGGAGAGCCACTCGAGTCAGAACCTGTTATTGCGAAGAACGCCTTTGGTAAGTTTTTCTGTTAAAATACAGTAAAGTTTATCTTTTTCTCATCAGTCTTTTTTTTTTCCTTCTGTTTAATCCCAAACTTTTATCAAAATGTCTTTTGTTTTTGTTTTTTTAACATTTAATTTTGCTGTTTTCTAAAGTAACTCCTGGCCAACCACATACTCCAGAAGTGAACACTACTACGAAGACCACCATGTTAGTGGAATGGGACAAACCAGGAGTGGATGGTGGGAGCCCTGTGACAGGCTACTACCTAGAAAGACGTGATAAAAAGAGCTTACGCTGGATCAGAGTGTATAAAGATCCAATCACTGACATCAAGCAGATGGTATACCATCTGACAGAAGGAAATGAGTATCAGTATCGTGTATGTGCCATTAACAAAGCTGGTGAGGGACCGTTCTCTGATGTGTCAGACTACTATAGGGCTGCTGACCCAGTTGGTACGTGATTAAAACCTTTAAAAGCAAATCCTTACATCTAAGCAACTCCGCTAAGTAATATTTTTTTTCAGATCCACCAGATGAGCCTTGCAAGCTGAAGGTTGTGGACTCAACAAAAACATCAATCACCCTTGGTTGGTCTAAGCCTGAATGGGATGGAGGTAGTGAGATTATCAGCTATATGGTGGAGAAGCTTGTTGAAGGAGAGAAAGACTGGGCCATGATTACCTCTAAGGGTGAGGTTAAGACTACAGAGTACACAGTTCATGACCTAAAACCAGATATAAACTACTTCTTCAGAGTCTCTGCTGTGAACTGTGCTGGGCGTGGAGAACCTTTAGAGATGACAGAGCCTGTGCAGGCCAAAGATATCCTGGGTAATAAAAAAACATATTTAAAAACAACTTTATCTACAACCTTTGATATGTTTAGCTTTTTTCTTCAATCTTTGTAACACTGTAACTTTGTATGCCTGTCACAGAGGAAGCCCAGATTGATTCAGATGTTGCCATGAGAACTCACTACATTGTGAAGGCTGGTAAAGATGTGGAACTCTCTGTTCCATTGAAGGGCAGACCTGCTCCCACAGCTTCCTGGATCAAAGGAGAAGAATGCATAGATAAAAATCCCAAATATGAGTTCCACCACTCAGACGCAACAACTGTGCTCATCATGCGTGAAGTGACCAGACTTGACACTGGAAAGTACACAGTCAAGATAGAGAACGGTGTAGGAGAACCGAAAACCCTGACTTTGTCTGTGAAAGTACAGGATAGCCCAGCTCAGTGCAGAAACTTGGTTATGAAGGATGTTACCCGTGGAAAGGTTACTCTCTGCTGGGACCCTCCACTCCTTGATGGTGGTGCTGAGATCACAAACTATATTGTTGAGAAGAGGGATTCATCAAAGAGATCATACTCAGCAGTGACAAACAAATGCACAACTACTACTTATACTATTGAAGATCTCTCAGAAAAGACATCCTTCTTCTTCCGTGTCTTAGCAGAGAATGAGAATGGTATTGGTGATCCATGTGAAACACAGGAGCCTGTCAAGGCTACAGAAACTCCAGGACCAGTCAAGGAAATTTCTATGAAAGATTCATCGAAGACCTCTGTGACACTACAGTGGCTGAAGCCTGATTATGATGGAGGCAGCATCATCTCTGACTATGTTATTGAGAAGAAGCTGAAGGATGAAGAGTGGTCACTGGGAGGAGTTAGTAGACATTGTGAATTTGAGGTTATGAAACTCAAGGAGCACTCTGATGTGTTCTTTAGAGTTGCAGCGAGAAATGAGAAGGGACAGGGTGACTTTGTTGAGCATGGACCAATCAAGGTAATTGAATACATCATAACTCCTGAGGCAGACCTCAGAGAATACCCAGGCGGTAGCCTCAGTGTTCGTTTGGGTCATAATGTGCATATTGAGTTGCCATACAGAGGCAAGCCCAGACCTGCTGTGCAGTGGTTAAAGGACAGCCTGCCTCTCAAGGAGAGTGACCAAGTTCGATTTAAGACAACTGAAAACAAAGCCACGCTAATGATTAAGAATGTTAAGAAGGAGAATGAGGGGAAATACACCCTGAGCCTTGACAACAGGGTCAACAGGAAATCCTTTCACATCTCTGTCATTACTCTCGGTCCACCATCAAAGCCAGTTGGACCAATCCGCTTGGATGAAGTTAGAGCAGACAATATCATGATCTCCTGGGATGAGCCAAATGATGATGGTGGTGGAGACATTACCTGTTACACAGTGGAGAAACATGATACCTCACAATCTAACTGGAAGATGGCTTGCTCCCGTGTTGAGAATACTCAGTTCAGAGTCCCCAATTTGATCAAAGGTGTCCAATACCAATTCAGAGTATGTGCTGAAAACCGATATGGTGTCAGTGAACCTCTGATCTCACAGATGGTTATTGCCAAGCACCAATTCAGACCTCCAGGCCCACCAGGAAAACCTGTTGTTTACAATGTTACTAATGATGGCATGACAATCCAATGGGAAAAACCCATCTATGATGGTGGAACTCCTATCCAAGGATATCACGTGGAGAAAAAAGAAAAGAATAGCATCATGTGGCAAAAAGTGAACACTGTCCCTATCAAAGAAATGGATTACAGGATTTTGGAACTCATTGAAGGTCTCGAGTACTCTTTTAGAGTCTATGCTCAAAATGATGCTGGTTTCAGTCGAATGAGTGATGAAAGTAAGCAAACAATGGCTGTGAGTCCAGTTGGTAAGTATTGATGAAAGTATTATCAATCCCATCTGTTGTATGTTTTTAGCCTGGCAGCATTTTAAACCTAACAAAAAAAATTGTCTTTTAGACCCTCCTGGCCAACCTGATTACATTGATGTGACGAGTGACTCAGTAACGCTTAAATGGGATGCACCCAAACGTGATGGTGGTAGCAAAATTACAAGCTACAGTATTGAGAAACGTCAAGGACACGGTCGCTGGTTTAAGGCTAATTTGACTGAAGTACATGACTGTCAGCACACTGTCACAGGGTTGACAACAAATGAACGCTACGAGTTCAGAGTCGTTGCTAGAAATGCTATAGGCATTGTCAGTCCCCCATCTAACTCATCTGGCTTTATTGCTGTAAGAAGTGAAAATGGTGAGTAGCAAAAAAATCTAATACTTGTTTTCCTCAAAACTAACAGGTCTAATTTATATACACCATTTTTTCCATTAATGTGATAATGACAAATTAACCTTCCTTTTTTATTGGTACATATTATAAACTACCATGAACTTTCTTTAAACAGCTGCACCTAATATTGAGTTTGGCCCAGAGTACTTTGAGGGTCTGACTGTAAAGGCAGGAGATAACATCAGGGTAAAGGCAACCATCACTGGACGTCCAGTTCCTAAAGTTGTCTGGTATAGAGATGATGTGGAGATTACCAAAAAGATGATGGACATTATTACTGTGCCTGGATCCAGCACCCTGTTTGTCCGAGATGCTGACCGCACACATCGTGGTCTCTACACTGTAGAAGCTACCAATGGATCTGGAACCAAGAAGGAGACCATTCTAATCCAAGTGCAGGGTAAACTCTATAATTCAGTTTAGTCTGATGTTTAAATGCTTTTTTCCTTATCTCAGTGTGTTTTTTTCACAATATAAATCTTTGTTATATAGATACACCTGGAGAGCCTGTGGGACCAATCACCTTCACAAATATTTCAGAGGGCAAGTGCACTCTGTCTTGGAACCCACCAGAGAATGATGGCTGCTCTGAGATTTCTCATTACATAATTGAAAAACGTGAGACTTCCAAGATTTCTTGGGCCTTAGTATCTGATGAATGTCATGAGTGTACTTTTAATGCGACCAAGCTCATCAAGTCAAATGAGTATCAGTTCAGGGTCTCTGCAGTTAACAAGTTTGGTGTTGGCAGACCACTGGAATCCACTCCCATCATTGCACAATTGCAATACAGTAAGTGTAAAGGTCATAAAGGCTTCAGAATGTACAAAAAGTTTTCAAGAAGATACTTTAATTGTTCATGTCTATTTAATGAATAGTTTTAAACTATCAAAATTTTCTTCCCCAGCAACTCCTGATGCCCCAGGAACTCCTGATGCCACTGAAGTAACAGGAGAGAGCATCACATTGTCTTGGACTCCTCCAACATCTGATGGAGGCAACCCTATTCAGCACTATATTCTAGAGAAAAGGGAAAAGAAAACTGCTCGGTTCTACAAAGTCATAACTAAAAAGCCTATCATCGAATGTGCCCACAAGGTCCTGAACCTAACAGAAGATATGGAATATGAGTTCCGAGTCATGGCTGTTAATGACGCCGGTATTGGGTCTCCTAGCAACATCTCTTTTCCTATCAAGGCTGCTGAGCCTAAAGACATCCCATGTGCACCTTCTGTGGTCTGTGTGTCAGACTCCACGAACACTTCCATTAGCTTAGAATGGACCAAACCAGTTGATGATGGAGGCATGGAGATTCTTGGTTACATTGTCGAAATGGTGAAGGGAGAAAAAACTGAATGGAAGAGGGTAAATGAGGAACTTGTGTCCGAAACTAATTATGTAGTGACAGGTTTACAGACAGGAGCTGAGTACAAGTTCCGTGTTGCAGCTATTAATCATGTAGGCAGAGGTGAAGACAAGGAGATTCCAGAACCTGCTCAGGCTATTGATAGATTAACACCACCACAAGTGGACATTGATGCCACATTTAAGCAGACACACATTGTCAAGGCTGGAGGTTCTGTATGTTTAGGCATTCACTTTAGAGGAAAGCCCATTCCTGCTGCTACGTGGGTGAAGGAGGAAGGAGAGCTGAGCAGTATGTTGGAGATCATCACTACTGATGGCTACAGTTCTTTAGGTATTGAAAACTGCTCTAGATATGACACAGGCAAATACACAGTTAACTTGGAGAATTCCAGCGGAAGTAAAGCTGTTACATTTATGGTAAAAGTTATGGATACACCTGGGCCACCACAAGCCGTAGCTTTCAAGGAAGTCTCCAGAGGTTCAGTAACACTAGTTTGGGAGCCACCTGTCAATGATGGTGGAGCTCGCATTCATCACTATATTGTTGAGAGACGTGAGGCTAGTCGTCGCACCTGGCAACAGTCTGGTGGCAAATGTACACAGTGTATTCTCAAGATCCAGGACCTGTTAGAGGGAGTGCCTTATTTCTTCAGAGTCTCAGCTGAAAACCATCATGGTCTGGGTGAACCCTTTGAGTTAACTGAAGCCGTTGTTGCCACAGCAGAGCCGTCTTCTCCAAAGAGACTAGATGTCCTTGATACCACAGATAATTCTGTGTTACTGGGCTGGTTAAAATCAGAGCATGATGGTGGCAGCCGCATTCAGTGTTATGTCATTGAGGCAAGACCAAAAGGTGGAGACAAATGGGTAGTGGTTGGCAGCACCAAGAGTCTTACCTTTATTGTTGAAAAGCTCAATAAGGGTGATGAGTATGACTTCCGTGTGAAGGCTAAAAATGAAGCTGGCTACAGTAAACCAAAGAAAACTTTGGCTCCTGTGCTGGTGAAGGAGCCTCACATTGAACCTGCTGCTGACCTCAGTGAGATACCCAACCAGCTTATCACATGCAGGTCTGGCAGCACCTTTACCATTGATCTTCCTATTAGTGGTAGACCTGCTCCTAAGGTCTCATGGCGGTTGGAGGAAATGAGACTAAAAAACTCAGACAGAGTCACCATCAAAGTAACTAAGGACAGAGCCAGTATCTTAGTCAAGGATGCCATGAGAGGAGATGGAGGCAAATACTA
This sequence comes from Apricaphanius iberus, assembly GCA_028564705.1. NCBI lineage: Eukaryota > Metazoa > Chordata > Actinopteri > Cyprinodontiformes > Aphaniidae > Apricaphanius > Apricaphanius iberus. The sequence goes on along the minus strand of JAPXFQ010000674.1, from coordinate 158,396 downwards.
TCTTACTCTGGAAAATGTCACAGGAACGAAGACATTTGCAGTTGAAGTTAATGTAACGGGCAGACCAAGTCCTCCATCTGGACCAATTGAAATCTCTTCCATTACCTCCGAATCCTGTGTTGTTAATTGGGAACCACCTGAGGATGACGGTGGCACTGACATCACCAACTACATTGTGGAGAAGCGTGAATCTGGCTCCACAGCTTGGCAGCTGATCAACTCTAGCGTGAAGCGTACATCTCTTCATGTTAGTCACCTGACCAAATACATGCAGTACACATTCAGAATCTCAGCTGAGAATCTATTTGGGGTCAGCAAGCCCACTGAATCTGAGACGATTGTTGCAGAGCATCCTTTCTGTAAGTGTCACCCTTAACTTTATCTTTCTTTGAACTTATGTTGTATTAAACTACATTCAAAAATATCTCAAATGTTGTCTTTATTTGGATCTACACTGTAATAACCAAACCCTGGTTTTAATTACAGCACCTCCAGGCCCCCCAACAAAACCTTCAGTCTTTAATGTTACAGCAAATACTATGACCCTGAAATGGGAGGAACCCTACCATGACGGTGGCAGCAAGGTCACAGGCTATTGGATTGAGAAGAAGGAGAGGAACAATATATTGTGGGTTAGGGAAAACAAGATCCCATGCTTTGAATGTTATTACAAGGTAGAAGGTCTAGTTGAAGGCCTAGAATACCAGTTCAGAATTTATGCCATGAACAGTGCAGGGCTCAGCAAACCCAGTGAGGCATCTAAAGGAGCAGTTGCTCAAAATCCAGTTGGTAAGTTTTGTCTTATCACATATGTTTTTTCTACATAGCAATATGTTGTTCCAATATATCTGACAAACATCTTTATTCTGGTGTTTAGATCCACCAAGTAAACCTGAAGTGACCAACGTTACAAGAACCACCGTCTCCCTGAAATGGTCAGCTCCATTGAATGATGGTGGCAGTCCGATTATTGGCTACATCATCGAACGAAAGCCATACACATTGACAGGTGAAGGCCGCTGGCTCAAGTGTAACTACACCAATGTAACAGATCATTTCTACACTGTTACTGCCCTGGGAGAGGGAGACGCCTATGAGTTTAGGGTGATTGCAAAGAATGCCAACCAAGTCTACAGCACGCCATCTGAATCCACAGGTTCTGTGCAATGCAAGACTGATTTTGGTAAGATATTTTCCATGGAAATCTTACATACTCTATTCAACACAATTTAGACATGGAAGTTAAATAAAACTGTTATGTTTGTTCAATATCAGTTTGAACGTATTAAAAGACAGTACCCAAACCAAAATACATGTAATTATCAGGTAAATTAACTCAAGCTTCTTTTGATAGTTTTATTTATATCTACTTAACAGAACCTCCAAAGGCTCATTTGGACAGCAAGCTTCTCTCTGAAACTGTAATGGTCAGAGCTGGCTCAGACCTGGTTCTGGATGCTGCAGTGGGAGGTAGACCCGATCCAAAGGCTTTCTGGTCGAAGGGCAATAGGGAACTGGAAATGTGTGAAAAATATCATCTGCAGTATACTACCACCAGAGCTATGGCAGTCATTAAATTTTGTGACAGAGATGATACTGGAAAATACATCCTTACAGCCAGAAATGTGAGTGGAACTAAGACTGCAGAAGTCAATGTCAAAGTGCTTGGTAAGTATTTTCTTCTTGTTTACCATCTACATTATCTGTCTTTTCTGATTACATGCAGTGCATTTTTACAAAGTGTTTTAACCTAATTATTATGTATTTGTTTTTCTCTAGACACACCTGGAGTGTGTGAAGGCAGCATTGAGATCAGCAAGATAACAGAAGAGTCGTGCACACTAAGTTGGAAGCCTCCTCTTGAAGATGGAGGGGATGACATTACACACTATATTGTAGAAAGGCGTGACACAAACAGGCTGAACTGGGTAATCATGCATCATGAGTGCAAAGAGTTGACATGCAACGTCACTGCTCTGTTCAAGAACACAGAGTACTTGTTCAGAGTTCGAGGAGTCAACAAATATGGAGCTGGTGTTTACCTCCAGTCAGAGCCGATGGTTGCCAGAAACACATTCAGTAAGTACAAGTCATTAAATTATTGAAAATAATTCCCTAAACATCAAAATAACAATTTGATTTCTCCAGGATCCTATTACCAATGTAAATGTTTGAACTAAACTCAAAAGAGAAATCTTACTAAAGAGGAATGCATGAAAAATATAAGAAACCTAGTACTATTATAATGACATTTTTCCTTATCTGTTCCTTAGCTGTGCCCACTCCTCCTGGAGCCCCAGAGATCCTGGTTTCAGGAAAGGACTTCACCACTATTGAGTGGCTGAAGCCAGAAAGTGATGGTGGCAGCCCAATAACTCACTACCTGGTGGAAAGACGTGAGAGAAAGAGTGCCCGCTGGATAAAGGTTAACAGGGATGGTTCTCACCTGGACACCACTCTAAAGGTGGCCGGTTTGACTGAAGGCAACATCTATCAGTTCAGAGTAACAGCCATGAACAAGGCCGGTGAAAGTGAGCCCAGTGAGGTTTCTCTGTATGTCGTCTGCAGAGTGCCGACAAGTACGTTGCATCAACATCCTGAAAAACATGTTACCAAAAATTTTAGGAATTACCTTAAAGTTAACTTTATTATATAAATGACATTTAATATTTTGTGGGAAAAATACCATTGAGTAAAGCCATCTTTAAACAGTAAATCAATTCAAAAGCAGAGATAAAATGAACCCTGCATTGCATCTTTATAGGCACTCCTGCTCCTCCTTCTATTCCTCGAATCACTGACACGCATGCTGACAGCATTAGCCTTGCTTGGTCTCGACCTGTGGAAGATGGAGGTGCTGATGTGATTGGCTACATTCTAGAGATGCAGGAATCTGGGGCAGAGGAATGGAAGAAGGCCCATGAAAAGACCCTGCGTGCTACAGAGTATGTGGTGACTGAAATTTCTGCAGGCAAGAAGTATTTTTTCAGAGTGGCTGGAATCAACATTAATGGAACTGGAGATTTTAGTGAACCGTGTGCTGAGACTGAGCCAGTGGAAAGGATTGGTAAGTCTTTTAACTGGAACCAAGATAAAAGTCCAACTATCAGCAGATTTTATTGATTTGTTTGCATTTGACTAAGGATTTTTTTCCACCATCTATCTATTTATAGAACCTCCTGATTTTGAGCTCCATGACGACTTCAAAAAGACAATCTGCTTGCGAGCTGGTGGCTCCCTTCGTCTTTTCGTCAAGATCACTGGTCGTCCTGCCCCTGTCATAACATGGAGCAAATCTGGTGTCGACCTCCACAACAGAGGCTTCATTGAGGTCACCCACAAATCTACAACTCTGATCATTGACAAGGTACACCGCTACGATGCTGGCAAATACACGCTGCTGGCTGAGAACTCTGCTGGGAAACAGGAAGTCAGTATTCTTGTCAAAGTTTATGGTGAGTTAATAATTTTATTAAAATATACAGTTATGGACTGAATTGTCTGTTTTTGTGTTTTTATTAGGTAAAATTAATTTTTTAAAGTTTTGTCATTTTAACTGGAGACACATTTATATTTTTAGATACACCTGGACCAACTGGGCCAATAAAGATCAAAGAGCTTAATAAGGACTCTGCCACCATTTCCTGGGAGGCTCCTGCTGTGGATGGTGGTGCTCCTGTTAATAACTACATCATTGAGAGACGTGAGGCCTCCATGAGAGCCTACAAGACAGTAACCTCCAAGTGCAGTAAAACTTCATATAAGATTGATAATCTGATGGAAGGCATGCTCTATTACTTCCGTGTCCTCCCAGAAAATATTTATGGAATTGGTGAGCCCTGTGAGACACCAGACGTCATTCTGGTTTGTGAAGTTCCTCTTCCACCACATAAGTTTGAGGTGACAGATGTCACCAAGAGTACTGTCACTCTTTCCTGGGAAAAGCCAGAGCATGATGGTGGCAGTAGATTGACAGGTTACATCATCGAAGCTTGCAAGTTTGGTACTGACAAGTGGATGAAGGTTGCAACACTGAAACTCACAGCCTTGGAGTACACTGTCGAGAAGTTGAATGAGAAAGAACAATATTTGTTCAGAATTAAAGCTATCAACAGCAGAGGGGCCAGTGAGCCTAAAGAACTTGTTGCTGCTGTCACTGTCCAGGAACAGAGAGGTAAGAAAGTTATTATACCTGTATTTGAATTTAAGCATATTAAATCATAGTATAGTTAAGTGTGCAACATCCCAGCTGTTAAAAAATCTTTCCCAAATGGTGATGCAAAATGTTCTTTTTACTTTTAGTGATGCCTGCAGTGGATTTGTCAAGCATTCCACAAAAGGTTGTTAATGTTTTGGCTGGTAAGACATTGGAACTGGACCTGCCAATTATTGGTCGGCCACCTCCTGTCTCATCTTGGTATTTTGCGGACAACAAGATAAAGATAACAGATCGTGTGAAGGTCAAGAGCACTGGCAAGTTCTCCAAGCTGACTGTGTCTGACACAACTATTGATGACAGTGGGGAATACACACTTGAAGTCAAGAATGCAGTTGGAGTCATCACGGAGGTCATCAAAGTCATCATTCTCTGTAAGAAGTTTTGTTTTTTATCCTAATTTTTATTTACTTCATCTGTCTTTGTATTGACAGTTAATCAGAACTAACCATGTCCCTAAAACCATTATGGTGTGTGCACACCGAAAGCGATAGAGGTGACCAAAAAGCTCCACATGCCCCTAGCTGGTTACTTGCACATTCGCACCTTGAAGTGCGTCCAAAGCAAACTGAAGGCCCTTTAATATATGCCATTTTCAAGTGCATGAAGCAGAAATGTGGGAGGACCGGGACCGCTCCGTTTGCCTCCTCCTTCTCTCTCCCTCCTTCTCCCGACCCTCTGGGAGCTCCCATTGGACTCTGGTTTATGAGCTGACCACATTAAATGTTGGGACCCCTGCAGCTGGGAAAGACCCAGTCCAGCGGCAGTGGAAGGATCCAGAACCTGTTAGCGTAGCACCATCTCTTTTGAGCCCAGCATGTGTAAGTGCAGCTGCCGGGTGCGCTATGGTCTCCGAGCTACCAGCCGAGCTGTGGTGGAGTGATCAAACAGCCCACACACCAACTACTAAACTGAGCGGCTGTCTGTCTCCGGATAGTAAAAGTTTATAATATAATATGTGAGCGGCGCGGGACGTGCTGTGGTGGAGACATTACCAAGTTTGGGTGTCCGGGTGAGGAAGTTGTTCATGGCTCACTTCTTGGCGGAGAGAGTGGGGCATTTCGCGGCCACAACGGCTCTTTTAAAAGCCACCCACACACCTCTTAAGAGCATCCCTGTCTAAATAGTTTAACCTCTTTATAATATTTATTTTTTTATTCCTGTCTCTGTATAGAAAACAGTTGGTGTCATGTAGCTTGGGGTGATTAGCCATGGTTGTTTATCAGTATCAATTTCCTGGTGATGCTCTGACTTCATTCATTCAGTCACAGCATCGCTGACACGTGTCAGCTGATTGGTTGTCATGGCGTGACTTGAAGCTGGACTTCAGGTTTTTCCCACTTGAGCGGCGGACATGATAATCGCAAATGCACAAAATGCACCAATAATAGGCAGCACGTATTTTCGGTTGCGACTCAAACGCATCAGCCGTGCTACTTGGTATTGCAAATCAGGCAAAAAGTCTGATTTGCTTCTGAGGAGTTGCGGACCTACAGTTACACTTCATCGCGCTCCTCCATTGACTTTGCATGTAAACCTGACTCTCTGGTCACTTTTATCGCGAACTGTTTGTAAGCACTATTAGGCATGTTTCCACTATCAAAATCTCAAAGTAATGTCACCAAATCTTTTTCTGACAGGGTAATCTCTCCTCTTAACTGTCATGTCTCCCTACACAATCGGCCCTCTTAAGTATTCAGCTACAGATAATGCAAACCATCGTTTCAGCAGCACAGAGTGTCGCTCATCAGTGTAAATGGTGCATGTGTAACCCACTCTCAGTGCCAGCTAAATACCACTGGGTAATTCAAATGGTAGTCAGGCAGAGAGCCGCCACAGAGCAACGGAGACAAGGATCAAATTTAACAATTTTATTCTGACAGCCTGTACTCAAAGTAAAGGCAGGTGCAACAAGCTTTGGCACACTGAATCCGATTTTCAAGCTAAAACACAATGAAATCAAAATAAACGTCCTACCCACGGGACACCGACAGGGGGCCTCAGTCATTCCAGTCCAGGCACATGGGAAACTTAATCCTTCTTAGTCCGCACACAGGAGGCAGTTGAGCCTTACAGTCCAAATGCAGGGCGGGGGAAACCCACTCGCAGGACATGCACCAGCCGCGTCCTTTCGTCCAGGATTCTCGGCAGTATGGCCCCTCCCGCATCTGGGACATAAATAAATCTCGCGCCAGCTCACTGTTGCCACAACTCAACAGTCAGCCTCTTCCTCCATGGCAAGCACCAAATCAACACACTCCTCACACACCAGGCAGAGCTCCCCGCTCTGCCACTGCGTGCAGTCTTCTCTTAAGGTGCTGCTGGTGCTGCTGCTGCTGCTGCTGCCCCAAGCTGCTCCTCTGGCGTCCACTGCTCTATTCCATTTTTTCCCTCGACTCCATACTGCACTCTCACTCCTTGTATCCTGGTGTTTAATTAGTCCAACACTCAAACACAGGTGCAGATCGTTACCCTGGTCTGTCACAGGGGTATCCATGTTTATATGCAACACCTGTCCAAACCAAAACACTGCAACAAACTTGCTTATCAGCTGCAAAAAAGAAAAGCATGCACAAAAACACAAAACAATTCCTCCAAACCCCTGTGACACATGGAGCAGCAGAAATAAAAAGCGAATCGGTATGGAAGAAGCAGGGCTTTTTGCTACATTTCTGCTTGATCTGACTCGATCACCATTTCTGAGTACATACCCCCATTCAGGCACCTAATTAGTTAATTATACTAACCATAACTCCATCCATGAATTTTGTGTGCCTTATAAGATATCAAAATCTGGAAGATGGAAGTATAAACCGACTTGTCATTTCTCTTTCTTCACTTTTCAGCTAAACCTGATGAACCAAAAGGACCTATCCGATTTGATGAGATTGATGCAACTACTGTCACCTGCAGCTGGGATCCTCCTGTCAGAGATGGCGGAGCTCCCATTAGTGGTTATTTAGTAGAACAGCGTGATGCTCACAGACCTGGCTGGGTGACTGTCTCTGAATCTGTGAGCAGACCATTGTTCAGGTTTGAGAACCTTATTGAGGGAGATGAGTATGTCTTCCGTGCAGCTGCCATGAATCGCTATGGAACCGGAGAGTTCCTGCAGTCTGAGATTGTCACTTGTAGAAGCTTGAATAGTAAGACTATTAAAATTAGTTGTACATTATATAATATTATTATGACAGCAGCAGAATCGTAACTATAACTTCCTCCACAGATGTGCCTGGACCTCCTGGTCGTCCAATCACCTTTGATGTATCTCGTGATGGAATGACTGTGGCATGGGAGCCTCCAGATGAAGATGGTGGTCTTGAGGTCTCTGGATACTTCATTGAGCGTAAAGAAGTAAGGGCTGACCGATGGGTGCGTGCAAACAAGAACCCTGTCACTATGACCAGATACAGGTCAACTGGGCTGATTGAAGGCCTGGAGTATGAACATAGAATCACAGCCATTAACGCAAGAGGTCTGAGCAAACCAAGTCTGCCATCCAAACCAGCAGTAGCAACAGATCCCATTGGTAAGAAAAAACTCCAAAAATTTTGAGATGTAAAAAGTTTCAAATATTGCCATTAAAAGCCTTGCCAAAATGAGTAACATTGCATAACATAAAAAAAGTTTTATAAAAATGTCTATATAATTATTCTGTGCAGATCCCCCTGGTTGTCCTCAAAATCCAAGGATCACAGATACTACCAAGTCATCTGTGTCACTTGCTTGGAGTCCACCTGATGATGAAGGAGATGCTAGGGTAGATGGCTACTTGATTGAGATGCAGAAGGCGGGCTCTGTTGCCTGGATCAAGTGCAACACCACTCCATCTCTGATATGCGAGTACACATTGACTAATATGCCGCAAGGAGAGGAGTTCAAATTCCGTGTAATGGCTTGTAATGCTGGTGGTTCAGGAGAACCTGCAGAAGTACCAGGAACGGTCAAAGTAACGGAAATGCTTGGTAAGAAACAACAATTACATCGGTACGATAATTAGGTATATGAGATAAGAAAAAGAATAAAACTAAGTTTTGTAAAATTATTGTTTTCCAGAATCGCCTGATTATGAACTGGAATTGAAATACAAAGATGTGTACATTGTCCGTTATGGAGGAGTGGTTAGACTCTCTGTACCCATTAAAGGCAAACCCCTTCCAACCTGCAAATGGTCAAAGGATACTGGAGCTATCTCCATGAAGGCTATGATTGCCTCCACTGAAGATTCCAGTGAATTGGTGATAAAAGGAGCAGAGAGGAGTGACTCTGGTCTGTATGACCTCCTACTAGAGAATAAGGTGGGAAAAAAGAGAGCCCAAATTAAGGTGAAAGTCATTGGCCGCCCAAGTGCTCCAGAGGGACCAATGGTCTTTGAGGAAGTCCAAGCCAACTCTGTCAAGGTCTCTTGGAAGCCGCCCAAGGACGATGGTGGCTCACAGATTCTAGGCTACCTTGTAGAAAGACGTGAAGCAGCCAGAAATGCCTGGTACACCATAGACTCTAGAGTAACTGACACACAACTTGTTGTTAAGGGCTTAAAAGAGGGAACAGAGTACCACTTTAAAGTCACTGCAGAAAACTCCTTTGGCATCAGTGCATCGCTGAAATCTGACCAACCGATTGTACCCAAGACTCCTCTCTGTAAGTTTTGCATTTCTACAGACCAACTATCTCTGAAAAGTATTAAAATCATATGTCTGCTTATAAACTTGGTCTGTTTTCAAAACCAGGTCCACCTGAACCTTCCAGTGCCCCACCTGAGATAATGGATGTCACCAAAAGTTCAGTGGCACTGGCCTGGTCCAGACCAAAGGACGATGGAGGTTCTGCCATCAATGGCTATTTTGTTGAGTACAAGGAGGTTTCTATGGAGACGTGGATCCGTCATGAGACCAAGATTACTTCTACCATGTTTACTTTACATGGACTTACCCCTGATATGGACTACCAATTCCGCATTGTTGCTGTCAACAATATAGGTGAAAGCGAGGCTGGTGCAGCATCTGATCCTGTCACATGCAAAGATCCATTTGGTAAGGATCATAATTGATAAAAAAGGTCCCAAAGGACTTATTTAATTATTACAGTTATTTTCTGCTTTGGTTTTACTGACAGAGAATTTCAAAGAACATAGACGGAACAAAGAACAAGATTGACTTCATGTTGTTGTTTTTTCTTTACAGACAAGCCCAGCCAACCTGGAGAGATTGACACGTTGAATGTGAGTAACAACTTTATCACCATTCGCTGGCAACCTCCAGAGTGTGATGGTGGAAAGGAAGTCCTGGGCTACTGGGTGGAGTACAGAAAGTCTGTTGAGAGCACCTGGAAAAAGTGCAATAAACAGAGGGTTAAGGAGAAAGAATTCACCATGGTTGGACTGGCTGAGGCCACAGAATACGAGTTCAGAGTCTTTGCTGAGAATGAGACAGGAATGAGTAGACCTCGTAGGACTGCCACATGTATCAAGACTAAACTGATTGGTAAGTGCAGCTAAAGCAGCTAAATATAGTTTAGAATGCTACTAAACACAAGATGTGCTCCGCTTCATTAAGATATTTTGTTTCTACAGCTGAAAGTAAACCAAGCCTTAGGAAAGAAATGGATGAAGTTACTGTTAAGCTTGGCCAGCCTGCTGTCATGAAATGCCAGATTGTTGGCCGACCTGTTCCCGAAATCAAGTGGTATCATGCTGGCAAAGAAATTGTGGAGTCCCGCAAGTATGAGATGAGCTCTGATGGCCGCAACCACTCCCTATCTATCATGACAGACCAGCAAGAAGATGAAGGAGTATACACCTGCAAGGCTCTAAATGAAGCAGGAGAAGTTGAGACCACTGGCATTCTAGTGTTGGAGGCTCCTCCATCCTTCCACCCTGATTACCCACTTAAGGAGACCTATTATGCTGGACTGGGAACAACTCTACGCATCCATGCCGTGTATATTGGTCGTCCTCAGCCAAAGATCATGTGGCTGCATGGGGCTAAGACACTGGAAAACACAGAAGAAGTTAGCATTGAGACCACTGAGCATTACACACACCTAATTGTAAAGAATGTCCAGCGCAGAGTGCATGGAGGAAAATACAGAATCAGACTGCATAACCACTTTGGCAGGGCTGACACTGCCTTTAATGTTGAAATATATGGTATGTTAATTAAATTAACTTTTTTTCAGCACATAAGTTCCTGTAGTAATCATGGGGATGGTATCAGATTTCTATACAATAACATACTGTACCTTTGTTGACAGACAAGCCTGATATACCTCAGGGACCTATTGTCCTGGATGCCCTCCTTAAGAACTCTGTCATCATCAGCTGGAAGCCTCCCAAGGATGATGGAGGCTGTATGATCACCAACTATATTGTAGAAAAGAGAGAAGATAAGGAGGGCATGGAGTGGGAACTTGTGTCCTCATCCATTAACAGCACATCTTGCCGTGTGCCCAACCTCATCGACAGTGCTGGCTACTTTTTCCGTGTTTACGCCCAAAATCGATACGGCAACAGTGAGCCACTAGAGCTCTCCTCCCCCATCCTGATCAAGAGCCAACTGGGTAAGAAAATATCTGAATTTATTTCACACCTTAATAAATTTATGTTTTACAAACTAAGCTTCATTTCAAAAGCCTTGACAAGTTTTTCTTTAATATATTTATGTCCACAGAGAGACCATCACCACCTTTGTCACCAGTTGTTTCTGGCATCACTAAGGATTCATGTGTGGTATCCTGGAAACCCCCGCTAAGTGATGGAGGATCTAAGATCAAGAGCTACTGTCTTGAAAAGAAACACAAGAAAGATAAGAAGGAATGGACCGAATGGACTACAGTTACCACAGATGAGATCAAACAAACTGTGTTCTCTGTCAAGCGTCTGACAGAGGGCATTCAATATATCTTCCGTGTCAAGTGTGAAAACCTTGGAGGAGAAAGTGACTACAGTGAGGAGACTCCTCCCATCATTCCAGCCACTGCAATAGATGTACGCGCCCCTGCCTTCAAGGAAGAGCTGAGGAATATGAGTGTCAAATGCAAGAGCAATGCTACCCTTGTCTGCAAGATCACAGGACAGCCTAAGCCTGTGATTAAATGGTTTAGACGAGGAAAGGAGATCCATTCAGATGGAAAGAAGATCAAGATCCAGGAGTTTAAGGGTGGATACCACCAGCTGGTCATCAATGAGGCTGATGATGAAGACTCCACTGTTTACCAGATCAGAGCTACTAACCAAGGGGGTTCAATATGTGCTACAGTATCTCTAGATGTTGAAAGTAAGTTTATAAACTCAATTTCACCAATAAACTCAGTGACCTATTTAATATTAAAATGTTGTTACAATAATACTTAAATCGATGTATCTTTTTTTAGTCCCTGCCAAGATCCATTTGCCAAAGAACCTAAAAGACAAGGAAGCCATCCCAGCTCTACGTGGGGAGGTGGTCAATATCAAGATTCCCTTCAGTGGTAAACCAGATCCAGTTATTACATGGCAGAAGGGACAAGATCTTATTGACAGCAATGGTCACTACCAGGTGATTGTTACCAGATCCTTCACTTCCCTGGTGTTCGCCAATGGAGTGGAAAAGAAAGATGCTGGTTTCTACATTGTCTGTGCCAAGAACAGATTTGGCATTGATCAACAAACAGTGGAATTGGATGTTGCTGACGTACCTGATCCACCTCGTGGTGTCAAAGCCAGTGACGTGTCTAGAGACTCAGTCACACTGAATTGGGTAGCTCCAGCTAATGACGGTGGCAGCAAGGTTATAAGCTACATAATTGAAAAATGTCCAACTACAGCTGAGAGGTGGGAACGTGTTGCACAGTCCCGTGACACCCACTACACCGTAATCAATTTGTTTGGAGGTACAAGCTATCAGTTCAGAGTTATTGCGGAGAACAAGTTTGGACAAAGTGCCCCATCTGAGAGCAGTGGACCTGTTATGACCAAAGAAGACAAATCCAGAGTTCTGCTTTATGACAGGGAAGTTGATGATACTGAACGAGTTCCCAAGGGCAAAGCTCAACACTCTGACACCAAGAATCTGCACAACAAATATTCCATTGCAGAAGAACTTGGCAGAGGTCAGTTTGGCATTGTTCATCGCTGTGTTGATGTCAGTTCTGAGAAGACATACATGGCCAAATTTGTCAAAGTGAGAGGTTCCGATCAGGCAATAATTAAAAAGGAAATTGCAACACTTAATTTGGCCAAACACACTAACTTCTTGCTTCTTCATGAGTCCTTCGAAAGTCCAGAGGAGTTGGTGCTAATCTATGACTTCATTTCCGGCCATGACATCTTCGAACGCCTTACTACAGCAGATTTTGAACTCAATGAACGGGAGATTATGAACTATATAAGACAGATCTGTTCAGCTCTGGAATATCTGCATTCTCAGCGATATGGACACTTTGATATCAGGCCTGAAAACATTGTGTACACAACTAGAACAAGCTCAACAGTGAAAATTATTGAATTGGGACAGTCTAGACACTTGACTCCTGGAGAACAATTTAAGATTCAGTACATTACTGCAGAGTATGCTGCCCCTGAGATCCACCAGTGTGACATGGTTAGCACAGTTACTGACATGTGGTCAGTTGGTGTCCTTACATATGTGCTTCTCAGTGGACTTAATCCATTTGAGGCTGAAACCAATCAGCAAATGATTGATAACATTTCGAATGCAGCCTATGGCTATGATGATGAGTCATTTAAACAAGTCAGTGTAGAAGCCTTAGACTTCACAGATCGTCTAATGACAAAGGAACGTAAGCACCGTATGACTGCAGCTGAGGCTCTGGTGCATCCTTGGCTAACAAAACCTACAGAAGAGATCAGTGCCAGGGCAATCTCAATAAGCAGACACAAGAGATACTACCAGGCAATGGTCAAGAAAGAATGGAGCACAGTAGTTTCTGCTGCCCGTGTGGCCAGCGGTGGTTCGATCCGCTCCCAGCGTGGTGTCTTTGTTTCTAAAGTGAAGATTGCTCCATTTGAACATGGTCCTCTTGCAGGCCAGGTTAGCCATGCAGTGGTCAATGAAGGAGATAATGTGAAGTTTACCTGCAACATTGACAATTATGATAGTACCACTGAAGTTACATGGTACTGTGGCGTCAGGCAACTTGAAGCTGGAGACAAATATGAAATTGAATATGAGGATGGTCTGGCTGTAATTAACATTAACAAGATTAATAGAGCAGATGATGGTACTTACAGATGCAAGGTTGTAAATGAATATGGTGAGGATAGTGCTTATGCAGAGCTGTTTGTCAATGGTGTTCGATCCTACCGTGATTTCTTCACTACTCGTGTAGTTAGAAGAACAAAACGAAGAGTGGACACTGCCAGAATGCTTCAGAAGCCACCAGAATTTACTCTTCCTCTAGTCAACCGCACAGCCTATCTTGGAGAGGATGTACGCTTCGGTGTAACCATCACTGTTCACCCTGAGCCTCGTGTAATCTGGCACAAATCTGGACAAAAGCTTATTCCTGGATATGATGACAAGAAATACACTTTCATTAGTGACAAAGGCTTGTACCAGCTTATTGTCCACAATTTAGAAAAGGACGATGATGCTGAGTACAGTGTTGTAGCCCGTAACAGGTATGGGGATGACAGCTGCAAGGCCCGCCTCAATGTTGTTCCTCGTCCTAAACCAGCAGACCTCACCTTGAGGCCCATGTTTAAACGGCTGCTTGCAAACATTGACTGCAAGGAAGGTCAGAATGTCCGTTTTGAGATTAGAGTTTCTGGCCACCCGACACTGAAATGGGAGAAAGATGGGACACCTTTAGCCTATGGACCATCCATAGAAGTTGTTCATGAAGGCTTGGATTACTACATCCTTCATGTAAGAGACACTCTCCCTGAGGACTCTGGAGTATACAGAGTTACAGCAACCAACTCTGCTGGATCTGCTAGTTGCCAAGCAATTCTTAAAGTGGAGAGAGTAACTCATGTAAAGAAGGAGTATGAGCCCACTGAAAAAGAAAAGCAAAAGCTAGCAGGACAAGAAAAATTGGATAAAAAGGTTAGACTGTCTCAGATTTTGGCAGGCACTGTCGTTACACCTCTTCCACCTGCAGCAGTAGAAGCAGTCAGGGAGGCAGCCACTATGTTCAAACCTGCTGTAACAACTAAAAAAGGTGAGAAAACTGAGGCTGAAATTAAAAAGGAACAAGAGGAGAGAAAGAAACGGGCAGAAGAGAAGAGGCTTCGCATGCCCTATGTTGTTCCTGCACCTCGTGTCATTAATCCAGCTGTTCTTGTGGAGGATGTGGAAATTAAACACTTCCAGCCACTCTCTGACATGAAATGGTACAAGAAGCTGCGGGATCAATATGAATTCCCTGAGCCAATGGAGAAAATCAGGCAAAAGAGAATGAAACGAATTCGTCTGTCACGATGGGAGCAGTTCTATGAGGTGCCCATCAGGATCAAGGAACAATATAAGCCTAAGTGGCGCATTTCATCCATGACTCAGGATGACTTGGAGACTGTAAGGCCTGCAAGGCATCGCACTCCTTCCCCTGAGATAGATGTCTACCGCAGGCTCAGGAGACGCTCTCTGGGTGATCTTTCAGATGAGGAGCTACTACTACCTGTAGATGAATATCTATCTATGAAGAGGACAGAGGAAGAAAGACTCCGTCTGGAGGAAGAGCTTGAACTTCGTTATTCGGCCTCTCCACCTAGTTTAAGTCCAGTTCGCTTTGAGCTGTCTGCTTTGCGCCCAACATCTCCAAGGAGAGGTTACAGTGATGAGGAAGAAGGAGAAGAGGTAAAAAGATATGATTCCTACAGAATTCCATCAAAATATGAGGCTGGTCCAAGTTTTGTTGAACTTCGTCAGCGTCATGACAAGACAACGTACAAGCCTCCAAGGCAGAAGCAACGAGTGTATGAAGAGAGAGAAGATTTAGAGCTGCTACGCCCACATGCCACCACTGGGAGAATCTCTTCCTACAAGAGTCAACTCAAACGCATGGAATTTGAGGAAAAGACGCGAACCTCTAAAAAGGAAGCTGTCACAGTTTCAACCTTCTCTGAGACCACTGAATCTGAGCATCTAACAACATATGCAACAGAATATATTCCTAAACCAATAAAAAAGGTTCCATTACCTGAACCAGAAGTGGAGAAATCTTCTGCCGCAGAAAAGGCTTCAAAGACAGATTTTACTCTTCCCAAAGTGGACTTTTTGTCCAGGTATGAGGAGAGAAAACAGGCACTCAGATCAGAGAGAAGATCCACAGAGAGGAAAGTTGAGGTTGTAACACAGGCTCCCTTCAGCTTGGATCATGCCCCACGTATTACCATTAGGATGCGATCTCATCGTGTACCCTATGGTTCGAACACTAAATTTACCCTGAATATCCAAGCCAAACCTGAACCTGAGATCAAATGGTTCCATAATGGGAGGGAGATTCATCAGAGCAGCAAATACTACATGACCAACATAAGTGGAGTTTTAACTCTCCAGATCAACAACTGTATGACAGAAGATTCTGGCACATACCGTGTAGTCTGTAAGAATGCTAAAGGAGAAACATCTGATTATGCTACATTAGATGTAGCAGGGGAGGAGTATGCTGCTTTTTCATCTCTCCGCAAAGATGAAGAACCACCATCAGCTCATCTGCCAGAGATGACACGAACAGAAGTCTACCATGTTTCTTCTTCCAAAACAACTGTAGAGGAAACAGTTACTGAAATTGTAAAGGAGAAGGCTACTGTTGTTGAGGAACCTAGGGAGAAGCCTGGAGTCCCTGCTAAAATCCTGACCACACCAAAGTCCTTGACAGTGGAGGAAGGAAACAATGCCAGATTTGAATGTGATGTGGATGGTGAACCAGCACCTTCTATTACCTGGCTTCGTGAAGGAATAACTGTTGCTCCTTCTGCCCGGCACCACATTGTATCTACTCAGTACAACTCCACTTTTGAGATTTCTGCTGTTGAGATGTCAGATGAAGGGAGCTACACGTTGCTAGTAGAAAATGCTGATGGAAAACAGGAAGCCCATTTCACTTTAAAAATAAACAAGTCTGAGTCAAAGGAGAAAGTAGTAGCCTCTCCCAGAATTACTTCTCCAGAGGCTAAATCGCCACTACCCAAGTCCCCTGAACCAGTCAAATCCCCCCAAAGGGTCAAGTCACCTGAGCCAGTCAAATCACCCCAAAGAGTAAAGTCTCCAGTCTCGCCGAAATCCCCAATACCTAAGTCTCCAACACCCAAGTCTCCTACTCCAAAGTCCCCAACTCCTAAATCCCTACCTTCCGATGAAAGGGAACAAGTGATTTCTCCAATTAAGTCACCTAGGACAGTGCAGTCACCAACTGTTGAAAAGCAGCCTTCCTTCTCTGCAGGACTCAGTAACATCATAGCATCCTGTGATTCTATTGTCAAACTGTCCGTGAAGGTTACAGGAGACCCCAAACCTACTGTCTCTTGGTCCAAGGATGGACAGGTAACACATTTAAATACTCAATTCAATTTATTTAACAGAATATGACAATCCTAACTATCATGCTTTATGAATTGTCAGGCAATATCTCAAGGTGGAAAGTATGAAATATTTGAGGACCACTGTTCAGCTCATCTAGAGATCTATGACTCAGAGGTCTCTGATAGTGGGGTCTACAAGTGTACATCCACCAACTCTTCTGGAGCAGTGTCAACAACCTGCACAGTAACTGTGCAAGGTAAGAAGACAGGATGTGGTGAAAGGATCTATAGCTATAGATGTTGTTTGCAATAAACTCCTGAATGTTTTTCATTTCAGCCACAAAGAGGCCGGAAACAATCAAGGAAGTCTTTACAGAGAAAATGGTACATGAGAAAATGTCTTCTGTGAAGGAGGTAAAGTGCTCAGAAATCCAGAAATCTGTCAAAGAAGGTCAGACTGTGACTCTAAGGGCCAACATCCATGGGGCTTCTGACATCAGATGGATTCTAAACGGCCAGGAACTGGCCGACTCAGAGCAGTACAGATATGGAGTATCTGGAAACGACCAGACTCTGACCATCAAAAGTGTCAGCCAGCGAGAGCAGGGGATTATCACCTGTCAGGCTCAAACAGAGCAAGGCCTGGTTTGTTGTCAATTTAACACCAATGTCACACTCAAGAGCTCCTATGCGCCCTACTTCCTGGTGCAACCAAGGTCCCAAAACGTGAACCAGGGACAAAATGTTATGTTCACCTATGAAATTGCAGGGGACCCTTTCCCTGAAGTGGAGTGGCTGAAAGACAACACCTTTGTGAGTAATTTTTAGTTTTGCCTTGAAAATGTATAATAAGAAGTTGTCAGTCGGTATTCCAATAAAAACAAACATGTTTTTTCCAGATTTTTGCTTCTCCAAACATTAAAGTGAGTCACTCAAAGACCTTGTACACTTTGGAGATTTGTGAAGCGACAATGGCAGATAGTGGGAAGTACACAATAAAAGCCAGAAATCAATTTGGACAGTGCTCTGCAACATTGTCACTCAACGTCCTTAGTAAGTAACATCAGTATTTCAGCTTAATTCAATTAAATCTCATGTATTAGATGGATTTTAATGGCTTACATGCTAAATGTTGTTAAGAAAAATAGATTGGGAAAGTCTTAATAATGTTTTAATGTCAAGATTTAACTTAGATATCTTATTTTTCTTTTAATTCACTTTATTAATGAAACTTAAATTTTAAGGAATTCCGTAAGATGAATTCCATTCAGTCTGAATGTATCTTTTTTTTATGAATAAACTGAAATGAACTGAAATCAATTTAATTGGAACCATGGCAGCATCTTGAGCTTCAGTCTCTGCACTCAACATTGTTATTTGTGATCTTAGCCAATCTGCTTGTCATCTGCATTTTCACAGCTCTTGTTGAGGAACCAACAAAAATGGCTATTGTGGAGAGACAAGCTTATACTGAGGCTGCTATGAGCATGCACAAAAGTTTCTTAGCCTCCTCAGCTCACATGGAAGCTGCAGCAATGCAGGCCAGCAGCTACACCAGTAGTTCTCACTCTGCTGCTGCTTCCTTTGAGAGCATGTCTGCAACAAGCATGTCTGCCATGATGGCTGAGTCAGTCATTTCCATGAGCTCCAGCAGTCAAACAATGGGAATGTCTGCCCGCTCGCATGTAAAGGCACTCACTACCGGGGTTAAAACAGGTGAGACTTTACATGCTGAACTTTGTGGTAAAGCTGGAATGTAAATACCAACACCAGACTTGTTTTTTTCTCTCACTTTGCAACCAGAAAGTGACATTTGACATGTTTGATGTGATGTCTTGGAATCAGCTAAAAAGGACAATCCTAATCCTCTATTCTGCTAACAGCATTTTGCCTCTATTCTGTTATATTCTGTGCTTTTGTGAAGAAAAATCAGTTAATGCATGTTTGCTTCATTTTCAATCTTGGCACTAAACTTTAGGTTGCATTTAGGAGCTGATTTATCAAAGGTTTGTGGTTGTTAAAGCGGCCACAAACTTCACAGCGTTGCAAAAACATGCTGCAACTGATTTACTATCTAGTCTTACTCAGGTAAGACTGAGCCTAGTAGACCCACAGCAAGATGAGCGCAGTCCATTCAGTGCTTTTAACCTTGATGAATATGTAATCTGGGAGTTTCTGTAAAAGATGCAAAGAAGACATCCAAAAATGTAGTTGCTTTAGGTGCAGTGTCATTTATCAAACATCAAACTTTTTGCACCGGCTGTCTTAGTGCCTGATTTTACCGCCTCTGAAAGGTATGTCTTATCTTTGCGCCACCACATTAAACATAACTTTATTGCTGACACACTAGAAAATATAATTCACATACATTCTAATCTAACAGTAATTAACACTCCAATGGCCATAAAATTATGAGTTTTTCCCTTTTTTTTCTGAAGACACATCATAATTCACTTAACACATCTGCTGTTTATTTATTTGGATCTCCATTAGTTTCCACCTGTGTGGTTACTAATCTTTTAATAAAATACAATAACCATGTAGGCCTACCATACCACAATGACAGTTATGTATGAATACATACAAAAGTATTGTATTGTATGTATAAAGTATTGTATAAATGTATTTAACTTGTAAATTTCTAAATGAATAAATGTCATTGAGTTCTCTAATATTTTTAGATAATTTATTCCATTTCAGCAGATTTTTTAAGGAAATGTGTATTAGCACGTTTAACAATTTATCTAATACTTATTAGATTAATAATAGAGGCCATCATAAAGTGTAGTGTATTTCAGCAATATCAGTAGAATATGGACATCTCAGGACTGCGAGCAGCCTTGTTCTGGACTAGCTTCATCGCTAATAAGTAAGAATCTGGAATACGCTTGCAGGGAGTAGGAGCAGCGCATGTAAATCGCATACATTGACTTTATTAATGATGGACAAAAAATATTATTTACATGTATTCTAGCCTATAGTAATTAACTCTCTAACTTGGGACTTGTATGTCGTTTTCTCTAACAGTAGCGGATGCAAAAGTCTTCATTTAAATAGTGTTTGTGCACCTGTTATAAATTGCACACGCAATCTTAGCAGATAAACTGCAAAATGTTTACTAGACACTCATTTTGCGCTCTTTGTTTTAAATTTTAATAAATAAGGCCCTTAGAGTATTTTAATTTCAACAGCTTTTTTAGCAAAATGAAAATTAATCCAAAATTCTTTTTAATTCAGACCCTTTTTTTAGATTATAGCTGTAAGATGTTGAAACTACAACGCCTGTTCACTGATTCCTCACTCCATCCACAGGTACTCCACCTAAGATCGAAGCTCTTCCGCAGCATGTCAGCGCAGAGCCGGGGAAGTCCCTGACAGTGGCAGGCATGTTCTCCGGAGATCCTCCCCCCTCAGTCCAGTGGGTCCGCTCAGGTCGGACCCTTCCCAATGGAGATGAGCGGTTTCACGTGAATAATGCAGATGACCTCTCCACCCTCATGATCTATGCGATGAAGGAGGACGACGCTGGAGCGTACACCCTCCGACTGTCCAACGAGCTTGGCTCTGACTCTGCGACTGTCAACGTGCACATCCGGTCAATGTAATAAAAATACAAAAAAATTCTATCCCCTACTCCCTTAATCCTAAACTTTTTATTTACAATAATCTTACTTGATAAAGATCTGGAATATTCTTGTAAATAGGAACTATTTTTGTACCAAACTTGACGTTAATTTATGCCAAACTAGACTAAAGTCTAAAGTTGTAAAATGTGCCATATTGGATAACTATGACTCGATTTTTCTGTGACATGTACATAATGTATATAGCCGAGTTTACCGGTTATGGAAATGTATGCAATGTTATTTATGACAATAATATTAACTGAAACTAAAAGAAGGTAAAAGTAGTTAACAGGAGAAAGTTTCCGCTGGAACGAATACCCTGTTAAACTGAGAAACTAAACTTTGTGCCTCAACGATAAGTTGAAGTCCTAAGATTGCCTCAACAGGTAGAGAGGCTCCCTGTTGATGTTATGAACCAGAAACAGAAAGACAAATTTCTTGTTTGGACACGCATATGTGCGTGTGATATTACAGTTTAATATGAGTTGTACCATGAGCATAAGACCCTGAGTGCTGTTTGCATCACCCTCATGTAAGCAGCATGAACCGGCCTTGTGCTCAGACTGACTGTGTCGTACCACCACGATTTGATGACCAGCAAAGAGGGCGAGCGGCCTGCTCTCTTTGTGTTTAGATTCATCTTGATAAAGAGCGCTGCTTCTGGCACAGGATCGCTGTATTGGCTTCACTAAAACAACATCTCCTGGCCATAAGAAAACAGGGAGTCAAAGCCAGCTCTGCTGTGCAGAAGCAGCGCTATCTCTTGGAGGATCGTAGCTGACGTGTTTTTGTTTTTGAGTGTGTGTCTGTAGTTTGTAGTTGTTTCACCGTGTCAATAGTCAGGGTTTTTTTTTCTTTATTCACATCACTGAGTCCATCTGTGGTGAGAAGAGAAGCAGTTATTGTTTACCCTGCACTTTGACTTTATTGATCTGCTGATATAGAACTTATAATATCATCCTCCTTGAGTTTTACTGATTTAATAAAGCATGATTTCAGCACTATTAAAGCTCTGTGTCTCTGACTTTTCTGTATCTTTGCATTTTTATCCTGCTAATATGTTGACAACAGAGGCATCACTAAAGATCCAAAATTAAGAAATAACGTGCCGTCATGGAGAAAAGAAAGCCCACCCTCCATTAGTGCTGAGGTTTAAAATATCAAGTAAAAATAAAACAGCTATTGTCTTGATCAGATTATAAGATATTTATTATTAAAAGAGCTTATAGAGGATAACAGTTGATGCTGAAAATTACAAATCCCCCAAACCCCTGTATTAAGAAAAAAATACATTAGAATCAATAATAAATTCTAAATCGAACCATCACCCCAATAATTGGAAATAAGGTGAATTGTGAAATGTTTAAAGATTCACATCCCTCATGACAAGTTAACCAGAAACAAGGCAGAAGCCTGTCCTGCTGACTATCATCAAGAGAAATGAGATGCAAAATAATCAGTACCCAGACATTGAATACAGGGGTTGCTGTTTATAGGTGTATAGATTAGGAATGTACAATAATATGAAAACATGCAATATGCTATAAGATTGCTTAATATTTGAGTAGTTATGCAATTTAGGACCGCAGACAGGCTGCAGTAGCTGCAGGCTCAGCAGGCGTTCGGAGTTAGTTTTCCCCGCTCACCGCAGCTTGAACCCGCTACGTTTTATCTGGTAGTAATGGCTAAAAGTGAGATATTAAGGGTTTAGTATAAGTGGTGGATAACTGCAAGTATAAGAAAAGAAAATATATTTTTCTTTGGAAGTTTTGATACTTATTTAGTTTAATATTGTTATTTTATAAACTGTGTTGTCAAAGTTTATAAAACCATTTTGGCATGTAAATTCATAGTAATAAAATTATTTTAACACAGTACCCATTAATGATCGAACAGAGCACTGTACACATTTCCCTAAGATTGGCTCTGTGGAGATTAAAATCTGGAATTATCATATCTGAACAGCGACATCAACCAAGTACGAGCTGTTCCAATTGGGTAACTATCGTACTGTGTCCTTGAAGAACAGACTTTCAACTGTACTTGCCAAGCACACAATAACTTACTTGCCTACGTAGGTTTTTTTGGGTCTGACGTCAAACCCAGCTCCGAGTTTAGACTTCCGAGGTCAATAGAATGCACCATGAAGCCAGAAGGTGTTTCTCAAAGTCAAGGGGCCTTGCCAGGACACTGTCCTTCCTTGATCAAAGAAAACGGTTAAATGGAACAAACTTGCCTCATGTGACCGCGGCTGCCGGCTTACGTGCTCTGTTTACACCCCGCCCGTTGTAGTGGCATAATATCTTAGTAACATTACTTCAGCCAGGGAACTGGAAATGTATTACGAGCGTTTTTTTTTTTTTTTTACTGTGTATATGTCAGTTAAATTGAATGTTTAAGCGAATTAGTACCTGGTAGCCACCAAAGCTGCAAGTACTAAGCAACTAACCAACCATATATAACTGCTTTGGATCTAAAAAAATAATAATAACAATAAAAAAATAAAAAAAACATTTTAGATATAAGCCCGGTAGCTACAGTTAGTTGACTTACATTTAAACTGTAACTTTACCCCTGAAATAGCTGCTGCCGGCCGCTACCGCACTGTATAATGATGTATAATGTTGAACTTTCAAAACCTACAATCAAATCTTAGATTTCTCAATGGCAATCGGGTGAAAGAGACAAATCTAGCTCCATAGACTCCCATTCATCTTGCGTGTATGGCGATCACCCCCAGTGGAACTCTGGTGGAACTACAACCACATTTTGTTACAATGGGATTAAAGGAGAGTGGCACGGCTCTCGTAGAACAGCTTTGATGAAGTGCAGGCTACAAATCATATGCCAACTTCACCCAAAACCTTTTGCTAACCTTAGCCACACTTTAACCATAAGAGAATGTTACCATTCATCTAAAAACACTTTTATTATTGAATAGAGAAATTCCAACAAGAAAACCTTAAAGTGAGTTGATTTCAACGTGTATCTACTTAATTTGGGTTAGCAGAATGTTGCGCATCTTTGGGAACTGCATTTTAAGTGGAACAGTATGTGATGGTCAGCGGTGGGAGATTAGAGTAATGGTGGGTTCAGAGTATGTTCCACTTTAAGGAGTCTGAGATTCTAATACAAGATTCGGTCACATATATTTTAATGACTTTAATGTAAACTCATGAGTAAAACCATATTTTTAAACCACAGGATGGGTACCAGACAAATCGGAATCTCTCAGCGCTGGCTGTATTGTCTAAACTTAACCACTTGATGGCAGTATTGTTATTAGAGTCTCTCCTCAGACCAACTTTAGTTTGTATTGAGCAGAAAAATTATTTTAACGAGAGAACTTGCAGTCTCTTGGTACTTCCAGGTTCTGAACTGGTTGGAGTTCCACTCTGGTTCCATATGAGGGTGCTCTCATGACGAGTGCAGAATTAATGGAGGTCTATGTAGCAATACCACTTAAAATCCACTTTTCCAAGGATATAATCTTTTTCTAGTAATTTAAAAAAAAAATTCAAAAGAAGATGCAAAGAAATAACATATTGTTGGGTGTTAGATTTTTTAGAATCCCTTATTGGCTTTAAAAAGTACTTTAAACTATCAATTATACAGCTTTACGGCAATCCTTATTTATTTTTTATTTCACAGTACATACATAAGCATAGGCAGATAACTGCTTGCAACCAAAAGAAGTTGTTAGAAATCAGCCTTAATATCCTAGTACCGCTTCGGATGCTACGATGCTGTCAAGCGGTACATTTGGTTGTTATCAGTCCTTCACTGGCCAATCAGTGGTCATTAGCTAAATGCTAGCAAGTTTGGGCAACAACAACTCAACCTGTAAGAAAACGAAAGCACATACATATTCGTTCATTCAACTTTCCTCCTTTAACCCATGTTGAATCCACAATCAAATCTTAGATTTCTCAACAGCAATCGGGTGAAAGAGACAAATTTAGCCGTCTAGCTCCATAGACTCCCGTTCATCTTGCACTCATGGTGATCCCCCCCAGTGGAACTCTGGTGGAACTGCAACCAAATTTCGTTACAATGGGACTGAATGGAGAGTGGGACGGCTTTCCTAGAGTGGCTTTTAAGCTATAGGCGTTTATTCCATTGTGGGTGGTGCTGTACCCCTCAATTGAATCCCAGCACCCTAAAAATGTTTGTTTTTTTAAAGTTATTATTTTACTGCAGGCTGTGTAATTTTAGAAACACACTAGTAAAATATAAAACCATATAGTTCGTTGTTGAAACTTTATAATTTAATAACAAAAATACAGCAAACCTCCCCCAACAAAAAAATAGTTTGATCCCGTTCACCGCTCTATGCCCAGGTGCATTTGTTCCTTACATTATTAGGTACGAGTTTGTCAACTTTTTTCTGACAAGGAAAAATTATAGGTAGTGTGCGATTTGTGAAAAAAACAGAGGAGGATATATATATACAAAAAACAAAAAACTTTTTATTCATGAAAATGACAGGTTTGTGTATGCTCGCTGCAGGGCATCTTGCACATACATTTACCGTTAGAACTGACAAAAAACGTGAAAAACAAAATTATTTTGAAATAAAAAATAAGATAATATCAAATATATTAAGATGATTAAAATTAAAGATAATAATTCACTTGACTTCTCCAGTTATTGCGGGTGAGGTTATATTTTCTCCCATGACAGTATCAGCAGTACCTTGTCTGCCCTCTCAGACCCACAACTCTGCATATTTTTCTTTGGAGAAAAAAGTTCACATCTGGACCAGAAAAGCCTAGTAAGTGTCAGGTGCAGAAATAATTTTCAGGTGCAAGAATCCATACCCTCGGTTTATTGAAACCATGGGCACGGATTTGAATTACTGTTGGGATATAGACTTATAAGTCATTGTGCATTTGCAGACTACGGTACAGTTTTGTCCCCACCACGTGAAAACCTAATGTGGAATTTAGGGATGCAATCATACCACTTTATTCTAACCGATACGATACTGATACTTGGATCGGAGTGTTTGCCGATTCTGAAAACCAATACCAATACTTCAACACCACACAAGAAAATGCATAGAAATGAATGGCAGGTTTTATTTTCTTCTTTGCTTGTTGCTATAAATTCTGCTGTAAACTATTTTGATATTGTTTAATAGCGACTACCAAATGTCAGCTGCTGACTTCTACCTTGAAAGAAAGGCTGCCTAACCTCATAGACTTCGCCTCAGCACCAAAACGTTTGAGATATTTAAGGGGAAAAATTCTAAACCCATCAGAGTTACAGAAATTTCCAAGCTCCCAGGTTGAAATCCAACAACATCCTATCTCTACTCGTGATTAAATTATGTATGCCAGTCACAGATATGAATCATAGCTTTAGACACAGTAAGCTACAAGCTTTTGTCAAATCACTCAAAAAGCATGAAATAAAAACTTACCAATTGAAGAGGAATCCCATAACATCATAATCACTATCCAAACTGACAACTTTTCCACAATCGTATACTGTTTCTCTACATGCGAATCCTGCAGCCTTATTTGCAGAGATTGAGGTTTCATTAAATAAACTTTCATTCAAAAGTAAGTACAGAATAAATAAGTAGCCTAATTGATTAACTCATGTCACTTTAATGCAAGTTGTTCTATTGAGCTGTGCCACCAGTGTCATGCATCCCAGGTGCAAGACGAACGTATACACTTTGAACCATGTCAGCATATTTTGCGATTATTTGTCTTCAAAGCCGCATAAAAATGGATATTGCATTTGTTTTGCATGGAGTGGAAACAAACTTGGTCACTAGTGATTTTCAGTATAGCTTATTCGTCTTATTTACCGGTTAAAATGAATAATGCCTTTTTTCAGCTTAAAGCTTTGAAAATCTCCAGCATTGATATGTTACACCGAGGGTAAAGGTTCTTACACCTCAAAATTGTTTCTGCATCTGACTCCTGAGAGAGATTGGCTGATGTGTTTTTATCATTCTATTCCTCTCGTCTGTCAAAATTACGGTGATTGCGCTTTATCCCCTCTCGCACTCTAATGTGGAGACTGAGAAAGTGTAAAATGCAGCTACCAACTTTTGAAGGTGTTCGCCAATGGTGTCTTGTTGCTTTTATCGTCCAAAGAGAAGTACAGGGTTACTAAATTCATGTGTAGGGAAATAGTACTACGTTGGACCAGTGATAGGAACAAAAAAACACCCCCCTCCCCCACAGAGATAAGAAATGAATGACCAGAGGAGGGAGTATCTCACCCTGATAACAGGTAACCTGTAGTGTTAGAAAAAAGATAAAAAAATAATGCTGTAGGGCTATGGAGGACCAACTCTAATAGACAATTAATAAATACAGGTGGATATAAATAGATAAATAAATAAGTGAGAAAATACTTTTGTAAATACACCGTTAAAATTTAACACAATCTGACAGAAAAAAAATCGTATTTAAATCTGGGTCTGGAATCTAAATTAGATTTTGTTAATAGGAACTATTTACAAAGTCTAGAATTTTAGATGTTCAGTTTATTATAGCAGACACAGTCTAATATTAAATGTAATTTTATGTGCAATATCAGTAAACATTGATGTAAACAAACACAGATTGTGAATTATAAATTTCGAACATCTAAGTATAAACACTGTGTGCAGTTAGGGAAATTAGGATATTGAGCATATTTTCTTTTAATGCAAATTTTCTATTTCCAACTGTATATTGTACTATATACACTATATCAAGTGATGTGTGTTTGTGTAATGAGTGAGGCGTAGCCTAAGTGGACTAACAGCCTAAATCACGGTGTGGATTGTTATTATAAAGCCTTTATTTCTCATGCAAAAAGGCACCAACTTGAAAGATAACTGACTCTGAAAAGTCAAACACTGCAGAATGATGCAGCACTCCTGAAATTGTCAAAATACTAGGGTGTTTTCGCAGCCGGAGGTCTATAAAACCATTTGTTGCAAATGTTTGGGAAAGATTGGGTTTGAGACCGAGAAAAAGGAAATTAGAGAAGCCCTCAGAGAGCACAGGGCTCTGCCAACGCAGCTCTGCATCATTCTGTCGTAACACAGGTTAAAAGAGCCAATCATCACTTTTATTTCTACAGAAAGTAGATAGGTTTCCAGCTCTACAATTTATTTAAATCACAACATGATAACACTGACACCTGAAACATACAACTCTGGAGTGTATTGTGGTCGATAGGCATCCACCTTTCCCCATTTTCCTGCTCCAGGTTATTGGTTTGTAGTTCAAGGTTGGTCTGCAATGAGTCCTGACTCTGCTCCTACATCTGCTTCCAATTGGGTGTAAAATCTTTCCAAGGCCCCCTTTCTAATCCTCATGATGATAATATCTTTAAATGGCCTTTTATACCCTTATTTACTGTAGAAATAATTTATATTTTAACATTTCCACCATAAATGCAAGCAGAATGTTTCATACAAACCAGGCTTTATTAAAGTAAAATCTAAAAATCATTTGAACCTTTTTAAAGAAACTGAAAATTGATTCAAGTTATTTTTAAACTTAAAAAAAATAAATCATATAATGTCAGAATAAATTACAAGCAAAAACTGGATCGATTTCAATTAAGCTTTTAAGTTTTACTTAATTTAAAAACGGTTTAATTTGTTAACTTTAAGACAATGAACATGTAACTTCTTATTCTAAACTATTGGCAGAAAATATAACCATATCATAGAATATCCATATCATAAATATTTGCTTTAGGCTTTTGTTTGCACACAGTTAATCCAGCCATCAATACAACCAATAACTCCCTAAATCAGTGAGAAAGATGAGCCCGTTTTTCACACGAGTTTTTCTATTCTTGGATGGATCTTTGACAAAGAGAATCTAAAATAATTTTCCACTTGTAAACAAGCCCTCTACCTGTTCTCCATTACACTCAGAGTTGAAAAAAATGATTCACAAAGGGAAGTGGTAGTAAAGGGATGCAATACGTGCATAGCCTCCTGCGTGTATACTTCTTTTCCCCCTCTATTAGTACTTCTTTTTATTTATACAATGTTTTAAACCTGGAAGTTGTTTTTTTTACTCTCGTTTTAAGATGCCAAAGTACATCTGGCTACCAGGACTACGGATGAAAATTAGCCTTTGGCTCACTCTGGCATGTTACAGATAACCTGTTGGGAATATACACTGTCATGGTAATAACAAAAAAAGTAAACTACTCGTACTACTTCAACATTCTATCACAGCATAACTCCAAGAGCTGTTCTTCTGGCCAGACACACATTTCAGTCTTCAATTGTTATTTTCGATAATTCAAACTCAGAAAAACTGGTACCATACTTTCCATTTTTAGCTGGTTTGCCTTTTGCATTACTTGAAGAAGCAGCCAGACTTAAATATTTGTCAAATGTGCTAACCAGCTGAATCCCATACTCTCAGTGATTCCTCTGGTCCCTCTGTGTGTTTTGCAGACCCCCAGAGGTCAATGGACCACAGTTTACAGACCACTATCCTAGAAGATATCCTTGCTGGACCCACTCCGATGCTCCTGAATAGCCAAATTCCTCCTCCTAACTCAACGTAATGGAAAAAACACCTGAGATCTCCATGTCTCAAAGAAACACTCTGAAACCGTTTGACTTAATTTAATGATAAACTTAAAGCGCCAACATTTTATTTTAGTCTCTACATGAAGATATGAGAAGATGTGATGGACCTTGGTAAAGAATGGTCTGCAGGACTGAGCAGCATGCGGTGAAGGAGATACAACATGTCATAACTGTGAGCAGCGCAGAATACAATACTAACCGTATACAGCTGTGCTACTTGGTCCCCTATGGAAGCTTACAGTCAGTATTTACACTGAAGGAAAAATGTCAGACGGAAACGCACAACAGGTTCAACGACAGATCAAACATCCCTCAACCATCAGAAGACACACAGCGGGTACATATCAGATTATATCTACATCACTACACTGATGGTTACAGTCCTCCATCAGTTCTGTCATACAGCAAGCAGGACATGAACACAGGCAGGCTTAAAGGGGGAATCTCGGTTTGTTTTTTACCTAAACTCCAGCTCACTCAACTACTAAGCCTCTGAAGCTGACCAAGGGAAAAGGCAGAAAACAAATAGTAGGAGGTTGTGTTAAGAGCTGCTTTGAGTCTGAACCAGAATCAGCCCCCTGTAAACCCACTGTGTTTAAAACATAAACCATTTTACTGAGCTGATGCATCATGCAAGAGGCTACAGTGGTGAATATATTAACTCTGAATGTATTTATACAGATGCAGATAAGGATTATTAATAAATACAAATATTAGCGCTACAATAACAACTTTAAAGGGAAATTCAGCAGCAGACTGTGATTTCAGTTCAGTAGATAACAGCTAATAAAGAAACTTCTGGAAAACCTCATTTCTACACTTTTTTTTTACATTTTGTAACAATAACAAAACTTAATGCACACATTGCTTTGTTTGCTGTCAGTTATTCAAAATGTTTTTTCCCCCTATAACATACAGAATCAACCAGCAGCAGCACTGTGTGATCATTTACAGGCATGTTTCAGTATAGTACAATATCATCAAAAAGTTATTTGATTTCACAAATTTAATAAATTAATACTAACATAGATTAATTACACCCATAATGATATATTTCTGACTTTTAATTTAATCCATTTTCAACATTTTGATTATTACTTAATGTGAACCGATACCAATACTGCTGGAGGAGAACCGTTCTAATGAACTCACCCAGATACTGTGTGGAAACTCTGCAACAATTCCACAAAAAAAGTTTTTTTTTTTTCACTCACAAGTTTAGTTTTGAAAATAAAGCCTGTTCTTCCAATTTATTACATATTTGTGTGTGGTACAAGTATAACCATTGGTACTTGGTATTAGCCATTACTCAGATCCAAGTATCGGTATCATATTGGTTTGAAAAAATTGGTATTGTTGCATCCCTAATTATTACAGCTTCTGAAAACCTCATATTCAGTGTCTCAGAAAATAATATTGTTGATGTAATTCTATCCTAAGTGATCAGGAGTCACTGACACCATCCACTAGGAGGCAGAAAAAAAAAGGTATCTGATATAGAAGCTAACTGGTACGATTACAGTATCCAGGAATATTTGAAAGTTCAGTGGAAGAAAACAGTGCAATAAAAAGGTGCCCTAGCAATAAGTATAACCACAACCTGGGGTGGACTTAGAAAGAAAGGCCAATTCAAGAGTTAAGGGGAGATTCCCAAGGTGCTGACACACAGATTTACCCAGGACATTAGCCACAACTGTCATATTCTTTGTGTTAAATCACCCCTAAATCAGAAACAACTTAGGAAGGGCTAAGGAAAAAAGGACAGCGGCACAGTTCTCTTTTCAGATAAAGGAACATTTTACATTTCATTTGGAAATCAAGGTGTCAGAGTGTAGAGAAAGAGTAAAGAAGCACAGCAACCATGTTTAATGAGGGCCAAAAGTACCAATATATAGTGGCCATTGTATTGCTGAGCTGGATTGGCCTGAAGGTTGTAGATGATTAGCTGTAAGCCATAACAAAACCTTTACACACATCACTCAAAGCAAAATTAATCTATAGGAGTATCACTTTTGAATAAATTATAGAAATAAAATAGCTTTCTAATGATATTATAGTTTACTGTTAAGGACCTGTAGTTTTCTTTCCAGTATCATCATGAAAGATCAGTTTATAATGTGCAGTTGTCCATCAGCAGAGAGAACTGTACAGAGGGTGGTTACAAAATTAGCTGCAGAGTCTTTATCAGTAGGTTGTTATCGATGACTGACGACTGCAGCAGCTGAACTGGTGGAAACATCCTGGAGCTGGAACCAGTAAAACCAGAGCTCCCTAACCATCGCTGTTCCATTTAAAAAAAAATTATTCATTTATTTAGTCCTGGATGAGACAACAGCTTCAGTTCTCTCAGAACCAGACTTAGTCTCAGCTCAGTCCACTGGCAGAACCACTGCAGGATGATGTAAAAGAGGAAAAATCTCTCAGGATGCACACACATACACAGTAGCAGCTTCTAAAAACAGTACAAAGTGTATAAAATACAAAAAGAACCAAAAAGAACTAAGAAGGCATCTTCAGATCTTAACAGTTTGACACCATTAATAAATGCTGTTATTTTACTGCAACTGCACATTTAAACCATTTGATACAGATGAGATACAAATAAAAACCGAACATATCGCTGTAGGCATTTCTATAAAAAAAAAAAGAGCCAGAGTCTGCAGAAGAAAGGTCTGCTGAATCTTAAGGGCTTCTGTTGTAAAAAGCTAAAATGAAACTGAACTGAAATCTGTTCCATGTTCTAACGTGGTTTTTCATAAAAAAAAAAGATCTAATATCCTGTTTAAAAAAAACGGACACTGAAAACTGCTTTTTTTTCTTTTCTTTTTTACTTAATAGAAAATTAGATCTGCTGGAATCTGAAGGATCCACAATTTTAACCTACAGACAAACTATTTAAAGTCACGTTCGGTCTAAACTCTAAAGGTTTTTTAATCTATTATCGGCGAGAGATCGGGAGGTTGATGAGGCAAACTGCGGTTCACCAGAAGGATGCATTTTTTCTTCTGTTGTCTGACTTTTCAGATGTTTTAGTTTCACCTCCTGCTCAGAGTCAGTACCAGAACCTTGATCCTCCATATTTCCTCTCCTCAGACTTTCATTCTGCTTCCTTCTCTGGTTCTCTCCATATATGGTGTTACAAGTAAAAATAAAATTAATAAAAACAGGAGATTCGCCGTCAGTCTGCTGAAATTGTAGACAGGGGAAAGCTTCAGAAAGCAATATTTACAGTGTCAGACAGAATTTTTTTTATTAATTGTTCTAACTGCTTAAACTGAACCACACACTCATAATATTAGTCTCTAACTGACTTTGTGCTTAAAGTGCTTAAAAAATAAAAAGGGATCAGATCAAATCTTTTCTGCTCCCTCTGACTGGATCAGTAAGGAGGTTCTGATCCGTCCTGCCAACAAAAACAAACCCTGAAGCTTTAAATCAAACTGAAGGTCTGAAGTAATCAGGACTGTTCTGGTTTTACAGTTTTTGAACATCTTTGTTGGTTGACTTGTTTTATCCTGACCAAGTTTTGTGTCGATTAATCTGTCCAGAAAGTCTTCAGGCTCCTCTGGTGTCTCAACAAATTTTATTTTATATTTTTATAAACACTCCCTCGGAACTTAAAGGTCCACATGAACATAACTTTAATCGCTCCATTTACTTTTTTTATTTGGGCCGACCGGAAGCAGAGGAGACTCATCCTCCCTAATATTGTGCTTGTTGACTTTGGGTGGAAGGCAAACGTTTGGTCTAACTAACCCTAAGATGATGCTTAAGTGCTGCTATAAAAACTGGTTATCAACTGGGTAAGTCAAACAAGGGTTACTTGCGCCACCTGTCATTGTAGAGTTGTAATAATAATACAAAAAGAAGAGTAAATTAATTGATAATTGATGTGGCAGCCAAACGGATAAAACATGCAGGTATCTGGTATTTTCATATTTTGAATATTACAGTATAAAACACTGCTGTTAGACATCACTCCGTTCAATAAAATCCCTTTAGTGCAGCAGGCAGAGATTATGTCCAACTGGTTATGTGTCCAGTATGTTACCATGGTGACAGATATAAGAAGGGAACCAGCGTTGTGATACGGAACATCCTGAACTGAATCTAAAGTTAGCTAAACAAGTAACTGCCCCTGCTTTGTTGCTACAGAACTCATGATCCCCAATCAGGAGTGGAAGTTTGGAGCTCAAAAGTTGAACCTGGGAACGCCGTCACACCCAGTGGGACGTGATTCCAGTCTCCAATCAGAAGCTCAGTGAGGAAGCTCGTTCAGCCTTCTGCAGATAATCAGATTCCTGGGAAGTCCTTTAACTCAGGCCGGTAAAAAAAAAATGAAAAAAATGTCCACACCCACGAGCTGGAAGGCCAATTAGAAAGAGGCTCTGACATTTGGGAGAAGAGTGGTTATCATCTCACATCAGCACCAACCGTTTACGATTAGGATATTTTATTCCTCCATTTTATTCTGCAGAAAATCCAGAAAAAGAGTTGAAGAACTTCATGAGATCCAGCCCCCTTTTTCTGCTCCTAGAGAATAAACGGGTCTGACAATTACTGGAAAAAGTCCTGTAGGTTCTTCTCCATGTATCTGTCTGGATCCGCTTGACTTATATTTTCAATGGGTTGTTGAATATAGCCCACAGCGCCCCCTGCTGAGCACACAGAGTAGATCATTCCCTTTATAAAAGCTGGATCTTATTTTCCATCTGAAGAGTTTCACAGGTGAGACAGAAACTCGGCTGCTGCATGTTTGTTCCACCTCAGATGTTTTTTCTTTAAATCACAAAGCTCACTGCGGTCTCCAACAACGACATGAAAACAAACAAAATAAAAAAAAAGAAATATCTCCTCTGGATACGGCAGGTTGCTCAGAACCGGGTCATCCCATCCGGCTCGGAGGTGGTGGTCGCCGTGGTTCCTCCTCCCACCAGAAACACGGCCATGCTGGACTTGGACTGGTTGATTCCAGGCGCTCCTGCTCTGTGTGGACCGGACGTCATCTGGACCTGAGCGCTGCTGAACTCAAACTCTAGGTCCAGATCCCGGTCTGTTGAGACCACCCAGGATGCTGGACGCCACTTCTTCAGGGTGTACGGCGTCTTCACGCGGCGCTTGATTTTCTCCCCTGTGGCGCTCAGGCTGCCCTGATCCATCGCAGAAACAACATCTGAGAACAAGAGAACCAGTTATTAAACAGCGGGAGAAAGATGGATCACATCCTGCAGATTTCTGGAACTAGAAAAATTGGATGAAGTGGATTTAGTTGGACCATTTGGTGCAGGGACAGACATTTATCAGAATGTTCTGCAGAGAAAGCTTAGAACCAAACCTGAGATGCATGACGAGGATAGGTCCAGGGAACAGGGACGCTCTGGTCTCCTGGTTTTGGTCTGCCTGAGCTGGGACTGAAGCAGACCTGCTGTTAGAGGTTCTGAAGGTTGATTCTGCTGATCTGCAGGTTCGGATGTCAGACGCTCTGCTGGAGCAGGATCCAAAGCTTTAGTTTCCAGAGTGGAGATGTCCAAAGGTGGAGCTTCTGAAGCTGCTGGGTTCTGAGGAGCTTTTGATGGTTCTGAAGTCTGAGCGTTAGCTTCAGAATCTGGGTTCTGTTCCTTTAGGCCTTTAACTTCTATCTGAGATGTTTCTGAGCCTTCATCTCTGTCAGCAGGATGTACCGACAACCTTTCTAGTCCAGAAAGCAGAATTTCCTGGTCCGTTACTGAGACTGCAGCAGCAGGTCCACTGCTCCTTGTTTCTGGTTTAGGATCTCTGACCTCTGCAGGCACGTCCATCTCGTGGCCCAATGGGAGCCGGTTGTTGTTATTGTTGGAGTTGGATCCTCGTCCTCCAGCTCGGCTCAGTGGACCATGATGATGATGATGATGAGGAGGAGGGTCGCTCTCAGCAAGAAGCTGCTCTCTCTTTAGCAGCGGTTCATGTTCATCAGGACTGAAGTTAAGATTCAGGTTCAGCTGGCTGCCTCCTCCTCCACCTCCTCCTCCTCCTCCTCCTTCATCCTCATCCTCCTGTGGTCCTGCAGGGTTGGTTCTCCCTCCTCCTCCTCTCGTCTTATTGGTCACCAGGACGGGAACGCCGGAGCTGTGGCTGCTGGAGGCGCCCAGGACTTCAGTCCCGTTTGCAGAGGTGCTCCTTGTGTTGGTAACCGTGGTAACCAGGTGGGGCTCTGTAGGTGGCATAACTGTGTTCATCTTAGCCACACCTGTCTCCACCTGGAACACAGGAGATCCTGGGTTACTGGGGCCGGAATAAAGGGAAGGTTTACCTGATGGATGGTTAACGAACTCACTGATCGGCTGTAAATACAGAGCGGCACTATTTGGAAACATTAAAGCTTTCCGGCAGAGTTTGCTGAAGGTTCTCCCAAGAGCGCACCATGTGGCTGTTAGAGGAACTGTAGTCAAGGCCGCCTTAATGCACGGGCCAACCGGGGCAGTGGCTACGGGCCTATGACGCTTACGGTGCTCCGATAGACGCGACCAGAAAGCGTGACACGCCCCCAGCTGGTCGCTAGCACCTTGAAGCGTGTCCAAAGCGAACTGGCCGCGCTTTAAAATGTGCCATTTTTACTCCCAGCTCCCAGTAAACTCTGGTCTATGAGCTAAATGTCGGGAACGCTCCTGCGGGGATAGACCCAGTCGAGCAGCGCCGGAGGGATCAATAAACACCCCGGCTTCTCGTCCAGTTTGTGCCGCGAACGTCCAAGCTTCGCCCACCGACACACCAACTACCAAGCTGAGCGGCTGTCCATCTGTCTGCTGTTAGTAAAATTTTGTATGTGAGTGACGCGGAACATGCTTTGGTGGAGACATTACCAGGTCTGGGTGTCCGGTTGAGGAAGCTGTTTTGTGGCCACAACGGCTCTTTTAAGAGCCACCCACAAACCTCTTAAGAGCTTTCCTGTTTAAATAGTTTAACCTCTTCATAATGTTCATTTTTTATTCCTGTCTCTGTATAGAAAACAGCTGGTGTCATGTAGCTCGGGGTGATTAGCCACAGATCTACCTAAAAAGTCAATCAGACAGCTGCAGCTGATCCAGAACGCTGCTGCTCGTGTTCTCACTAGAACCAGGAAAGTAAAAAAACATCATCCCAGTTGTAAAGTCCCTCCACTGGCTCCCTGTAGCTCGGGGAATACACTTCAAAATACTCCTATTAGTTTATAAATCATTGTATGGCTCAGCACCAAAATACATTAAAAACCTCTTGTTGTTGAATCAACCTTCCAGATAACTCTTATTCTAGTCTACTCAAAGTCCCGAGAATCAGAACCGAACATGGACAAACAGCTGTCAGATTCTAATCTGGAGCGAACTTCCATTTGACTGCTAAGGAGTAGAAACACTGAGCTCTTTTAAATCAAAGCTAAAAACCCATTTGTTTAGAGCTGCCTTTGATTAATAATAGCTATAATGTCATATGTTTGAAATTTGTCACGTTATGTGTTGTTACTGTTTTATTTTATTCACTAATCACCCAAAGCACCTTGATTTGTCTTGCTGTTGAACGTGTGCTGTAGAAAAAGAAATGTCTTTCCTTGTGTGGGTGTCTGGGTTGGCTAGCTTAGCTCATCTAGCAGCTAACTGACGGAGAACACCACCTCTTCATCAACGCGCACACATGGGTACGTATGCGTGTCGTTACGTCACAGCACGCGCTCTCTCAAGCACCCCTGTCAGTTCAGACCCGAATCACTATAATTTAGTAAAATATATGGAATTTCAACCCCTAGATGCATCACAGCCAAAAGTACTAGTCAATCATATAGTTAGGATATGAAAACTGACTGAACTGAATCTCTGCAGAAATGCTGTTGATTAAACCGTTTTTTAACCTATAGTCAGTCATCTCACTGTCTCCATCCTCAACAGACGATCAGATCATCGGGGGTCATACCTGTCGGTAGGTGGACCTCAGCCTTCCCAGCTTCAATCGGGACTCGCTGGCTTTGGGCAGCAGGTGGAGGCTGGTGGGCCTCTGGGGGAGGTTCTGCTGCTTGGGGAGGGGCTGGATGGAGAAGGAGGGCCCCGGTTCCTCCTGATTGGTCACCTGCAGGACGTGCAGAACAGGTGTTACGGCCTTCAGCAGCAGTTCCTATGGTACAGAGTGTAACAGAGGTTTTACCCCCATGCTGTGATGCAGGTTGGAGGTTTGTGGTGCGGATCCAAACTGCTTCTGAGAATGTTCCATCAGGTTCTCCTGAGAGGTTTCTCTCAGGTTCTTCTGGACCTGCACACAGAGATGTTTACAGATGTTGCTCCTGTGAGGGGGAGGATGAAGAGGAAGAATAAAATATGAAACCTGTTTTGGATCAAGCTTGGAGGCCTCCAGGTCTTCCTCTGTGAACTGCAGACAGACAGGAACACGAAGTACAGCGCCCCCTGAAGGACAGAAGTTATAGTTACATTTTATCTGAACTAACATTTTCTGAATCAAGCTTTAAAGTTCGGGGGGGGGGGGGGTTACCATGTAGCTCAGAGACGCTGCAAATAACAGAGTCTGTCCTCAGGCTAGAGTCTGATGTGGAAGAACGAGCTTGACTCTGAAATAGAAACGGAGAGAGAGAGAGAGAGAGAGAGAGAGAGAGAGAGAGAGGGGGAGTTAGAAATGTTTCTAATCAAGATTTCTATTTTAAGCCTAGTTTATGCTTCTCTGACCGCAGCAGACGTATTGACGGAGACATTTTTCGTTTTTTCTCTCCGCTCTGCATTGTTTTTCCAGCGTTGCTCGACCAGGACAGCAGGGGGTGCTAACTTTTCATGTCATCTCTGCCTACTATCAGCATCATTTCAGGTTTTTTTTCTAGACTTGTGAACGCATTTCTTCCTCAAACAGCAAAGGACAACAGAAATTAGGTTTAGATTAAGCTGTAAAGCTTTTTATTAGAAGTGCAGCTCATAGAATACTCTAAAAACAAATGGAAACAAACACAACAGCCTTTTTTTATGTTTTTCCTGCAGCTCCTTGTGTTCAGAATCGCCAAAAGAACAGATTAGATAAATTATCCTTTCAATATAAAGCATGTAGTGCCCAAACGCTGCATTAACTACTGATTACAGCAACTATAGCGACTCTCTGTTGATAGAGAAGGATAGTTAAAAACTGGCCTCTACTCCATCCGTTCTTGCGTAGGTGACGGAGAGCCCTTGCGTGGACGGATTATGGCGTTGCGTCAATCCATCTCCGTCAAAACGCAGAAGCATAAACTAGGCCCTGTTGAACTTCTACCTGCTGCCGCTGCTGGTTGGTGCAATTCTTCTCTCCACCTTCTGCTCCATTCATGGCAGTCCTGACAACCGATGCTGACGGCCCCCCATCTCCCTGGAGATTTTTAACCACACCCACCTGGAAATCCTCAATGTAGCAGGAGGCGGAGCCAGTCTGAGGAGTCCAGCGGCTGTGAGACAGATTCCTGAGGACAGAAAGCAGGAAGATTGTTTCAGGAGTTTATTGCTGTGTTGAGGGTTGAGCTATGAGTAGGGCAGTCAGATGAGAGAATTTTGTATTAATATAGACATCATAGACGTTTCTTCCTATGGGCAGCTATGCGGATGCATTGGACTCCCAAGCCACTAGAGGGCCCCCAAAGCTGCTGTAGGCCAATGGGCTATCACTTATCCATATTACTTAAATAATTAGAAATAATAGAATAGCAATAAGCCACAGTGAGATAAGTTATTTTCTGACAGAACTTTTTGCCCCCGACTCCACTGTCTGTCTGTCACGCAGTGTATAAGTAGGCTATCGTCCTATTGGTCATGATCACAGATTAATATTTATTAACATTAACCTGTGATCATCACCTGTGCTATCTGCTTTTGTTTGAAGGGTGTGAGCTCTATTTAGATAACTTGAATACAGTCCTCTATAGTCAATTTTTAGATGCATCCCTGCTCCTTCACACCTGAACCAAATGAATGGCTCATCACCACGTCTCTGTAGAGCTGAAAGACTGAATACTGATTTCTAAGGAGAGCTAAACACATGTACATAGGTGTAGCTACCTGTGGTTGTTGAGAGCAGTATGAGGGCTCAGTAGGATGAGGTCGGCCAGCCGTTCCTCGGCACATTGAGCCGTAAGTCGAGCCTCTGCGTCCTGGTCCCAGCAGTCCTCCATGGTTTCCTTCAGAGCACGCAGAGCCTGCAAACACACCACGCTTTGAGTCGGTGGCAAACAGCCGCAGGTGTCAAACTTTCTTAGTTATCACATGTTGATGCCATTTTATCCTGATGGGCCATTCAGTCCTGAATCCAGGCTGTCAGGAGTCAATAGAAACAGAGACAAACTGAGAATGGGATACTGACCAGGCTGTTCTCCTTCCAGGCTTCAGGGAATCTGGGTCTGTGTTTCTCTCGGACCACCAGGATCTGCATGTCCTCGAAGCTCGGATGATTCCCGACTTCGACCTGGAAGGCCAGCTGGTACTCTGGAACAGCTTCACCTAAACACACATCGAACACTCACAGCGGAGGTGTCTAAGTGACTAAGTGTCGGGAGGAACAGGTGGGATCGGGAATTACCTGGGAAAAGGTCGGAACACCTCCTGAAGCTCTCCCAGTACAGCAGACCCAGAGCGTACAGGTCCACCTGCTTCAGAGCCGTTTCACAGTCTCTTAGGTTTAGCGCTCCGCCCAGAACCTCCGGGGACATGTACCGAACCGTCCCTACCTGCAAACACAACCCGTTAGCTTACCTTAATCACCTCTCAGCAATGACAGAGTCATGTGACCTGACCTCGGATATGGCCATGGTTTCGTCGTCTCCGGCCCGGCAGGTTCTGGTTCCTGTCAGCTTCATAGACAAGCCAAAGTCGGCGAGGACGCAGGACAGATCGGATCGGACCAGAACATTCCTGCTGGTCAGGTCTCTGTGGGCCACGGGGGGTTTGTACTGGTCTGAGTGGGAACAGACACAACAAAACACTTAATGATTTATTTTCTCCTAAAATCACCTCTAATATTAGCTTGATGCACTAAAGCTACTAAATTATTCAATTTGTTTTATAGAAACTTTTCAAGAAGCGAGTTGAAAAATATCTGCTGCTTTTCAGGGTTACATTTTCTAATCCTGACATAAAAACATATTTTGTTTTCATAGACCAGCAGACAAAAAAAAATTGAAGACATGATGAAAGAAATGACAACAGCTTCAGATACAAATGTAACAAAAAATACATAAATTAATCAGAGATAGACAACCTTGATGATAAAAGCTATAATAAAAAAAAGCTTTAGCAAATGAATCCCAGTCATTTGGGTTATAAATCCATTACTGCTCACTGCCACAGCATATATTTGTCCCAGATAGATTTTAAACGGTACAATGTTTCTCATCTCTAACAGGGACAGGTATGACCTGGTTTCTGGTATCAGGGCCTCGAAGGCTCTAAAAGTGAGCAACTTAAAAAAAAATTGCTATAACAAAAGGACATTTCGAGCAGTGCGACATCGGGCTTCCCTGAAACAATGTTTTACATTTTTGTAATAATATTGTGAAACCCTGGTGTTTATACTAAAAGTTATTTCACCATGAGAATCTAATCCTGACTCAAGCCTGGCTAGAAAGTTGGCTCCAAAGATAACAGTCTACCTCTTGAAAATTGTATTTAGTGCATGCAACCTATACACATATCCTGCATTCAGCCATATGTGTTATGATCTGAATGGTTTCACTACTGTGTTTGGGTTTTGATCATTTATTTATTGTAAACCTCATCATTTTCAGTTGATTCCTCAGTTTTAGTTCTGTTGTGCTTTATTTTTTCACATTTAGGATTATTGTTTTCCTGCTTAGTGTCTATATATTTATATTTTCCTTCTGTTTTACCCATAGGTGTTTAAACTCAGAGTTTCTCTTGTGCTTCTGATTTATATGCTATATACTTAATTAGATCTTATCATTGTTAGTTACTCTTCATTGTTAATTATCTCAGTTTATTTTCTCCCTGCCATTCAACCCTTCCCGGCAAAGAGTTACCTCTAATGGCTCTAACTGGCTCACTTGTCATTTCCTCCCTTTACAACAGAATAAGCTACTTACTTTCATCTATGCGTCACTCGATTCTTGTCTACCTTTCACTCAAATAGTTTTCATTCCTGATTTCCACCTTTTAATTGCTGCTGTTTGTACGTTTCTTTGTTCCTTATTAAATATTCACTCCATGAGACCGTGGTATCGTCTTGTTACAGTGAAACATCTACAGGGCTCCCACTGATTCAGCTTTGTGTGGTGATGATTCATGCACTTTATATTCGTTTTTTGTGTGTGGTAA
The DNA here is from genome assembly GCA_028564705.1 of Apricaphanius iberus. Classification (NCBI taxonomy): domain Eukaryota; kingdom Metazoa; phylum Chordata; class Actinopteri; order Cyprinodontiformes; family Aphaniidae; genus Apricaphanius; species Apricaphanius iberus. The sequence goes on along the minus strand of JAPXFQ010000674.1, from coordinate 117,223 downwards.
ATCATATTTTAAAGGCATGTTTAACTGTTAGCATAGTGACAAGAGAGCCTTAGGGAGAAGAGAGGATGTTATGGAAACGCTGCCTATAAATTTACCAGCACATATTCAATTGACATTTATTATAATTAAAAGATTAACTTTCATTTTTTTATGCTAGTCGTCTCTTTTTATTTGGTTGCATTCATGTGCCACACCTTTAACTGATTGAACACTTCTAGTTTAAATAACTCAGTTATAATTCAAATAAAGTGACAAACAGAACAGGAAGCACATCAAGGTATCTGTAGTTGCTGAATATGTGTCAACCTAGTTGTTGGTGGCCTAATTCTGAAAAAGGACAAACAGGTAGAAATCTCTCTATGCTGATGCAGTTTGTAATTAAATGAGCAATTATGCATGTCATTAACAGAGAGTGTTCTAATTTCTTGTTGTTGGTTATAAGTTTACAGTCAGAGCATTAACACTAATAGGGCCATGAAGATCCCAAATGGTGGCTACTGTGGTCACACAGGTCACTGGCCCCACCCTTCATTAATTTACATTTCTGGGTTATTGCAGCAATCCCTCATATGAAGAACGCAAAAAAATGCATAGGATGATACAGTAAAACCTTTTTTCAACCTTTTCTTTGAAAACTTAATCCCTTTCTGTTTGTGTAGTTGAGGAACAGCAACCAGACAAAAAAACAGCAGTAAATTGCTGCTGGACTTGATGGGCCTGTTTGCATCTGCATGAATCTGCTTAGTGAATCTGGTGCAGACATGCAGCAAACAGAAGGAGCAAAACAGATGGAGGAGATGCTACTACTCTGTGAAATGCCCCTCCTGAACGTGAGAATGAAGCTGAATCCTGTGAGGAACACAGTTACCTCCTCTCCATCTGACACTGGGTTCTGTTTGTTCCAAACAGTCAGAAACATTCTCACAGTGCCTGATGTCCGTCTTCATCGCCATGAAAATACAGATTGCTTTTCTTCTGACTCCCACACAAACCATCCTGCTGTCCCTGGTAATCTTTCACAGAGATTTATCCATCGGAGAAAATAGTTCTTAAACCGTCTGTCGGCTCAGTGGAAGCCTCAAAGTGCAGGTGGTTTAAAGCATCACTGAAATATTCCTGGATGGACGCCTGTGATTACAGCCTCATACCTCCTCTATAGAGCTCAGTGTGCAGGAAGGCGAGTCCTCTGGTGATGCCATGGGTCATCCTGCAGCAGGTCAGCCAGTCCACAGTGTGCACAGTCAGGTACTGAGACAGACAGCCCTGAAACAGGACAGCAAATCTTATAGATATTTATAGAATCCAATTCTTTAATCCTTAAAATGAATTAGAATCGTTTTTGTACCCCTCTTGTATCTTTAAGCAGATATTCCATCTTCACCAATTTCTCCAAAGATAGTATTCATATTAAATCTATTTTAAATAACCAGATTATTTTCTTTTATACCTACATTAATCAGGGTTTCTGAAGTAATTTTTTTAACTCAAACCTTTTTTCCAAGCTCTCATTACAGATTCCATGTTAAATATTAGAGGCAATGTAAAAACCCATTTGTAACTTGTCTCCTTTACAGTAACTAGTGATTTATATGCAGATCTTTAAAAACCCTGATCATTAGTTAACGCTCAGTAACAGCAGATTGTTACTGGACAGATTGGATCACTCTGAGGAAGGGAAAAACTGCCAGCTATCGTTGAATTTATTCCATATCGTTGGATTTATTCCCAGAAAACTTTATGTCTGATCTCACTTCATAAAGCGCCGCACATTTTTACCAATTAAAATATTTATGCTACTTTTTTAATTTTATTTTTTAGATGATAATTAATAAATACTGGTAGAAGAGTTATTTAACATAAGAATAACCAGTCAGATTTTATACTGCTATTTAAAGGTATTCTGCTGCTCAGTTGTGAAAATATTATCATTTTATATGAGGTGTAAGGAGTAAGAAAATGAATAACTGATTAAAAGTTATAATGCACCTCCTCTAATTTAAAGAATAACCCAGGAAACAACAAACTGGTCAATGTTTGGAAGACCAAACATTGACCAGTAGGTGTCTTCATGTTTGTAGAAAGAGAGGAAAGTGACAAGACTGAGGTTTTCAAGCCATTTGTGCTGCTGTTTTTAATTCAGTCTCACAATTTGTTAATGAAAAATATCTGAATTTATAAACTATTAACTGTGGAACATTGAAAATCTCTTAAATAAATAATTACTTTTGAACTTTGCTCTAGATGCTTCATTAAAACACAGAAACTGGACAAATAAGAGATGCTGAAGGCAGTGGCAGTTTGGTTTCTAATGTCATGGAAAGTATCATTTGAGTATGACATCTGAATCCATAAAGATGTCAATAGTCCCGCTCTGGCTTTAAGTATTTACGGTTTAACATCCAGCAGAATTTGTTCCTTTTAAAAGCAGCGGATAAGATCACAGAGGGGATATTTTGGTTTGAGAGTCCATGTTTTGAAGAAAACACCAAATACGTGAGTGCTCCTGTGAGTGTATTTTACAGTGTCTGTTATGGATTGTGAAGAGAGTCGTTAATTACTGTCCGCCAGCTATAAAGGAATGCAGGAAAACACCACAGAGACTTCACACTGCCTCAACGAATGAAAAGCACAGAGAGTTGCCTTCCTGTTTATATCCATTCCCTCCTGTTTGTGTTTATGAACCGACCTTCTGATAACAGTCTGTGAGGGATTAAGTCATGCTGTCGGGCCTCAGCCTTCCTAAAATTCTCATGAGGAATAATTTGCAGCTATGTTACCTTAAGAAATATTATAAGGCAAAGTTAAGACCTCTAAAGAAACAAAAGGATCTGTTTCCAGTATATAGTAAATGATTGACTCCATAAATAAGTCTGTTCAGGTTTAATTATGTTTTACCATTTACGTTAACTCTTGAATAACATTTTTTATATGTTTTAGTCCTATTAAAATTTGTTTTATGTAACCTCAGACCTCTAAAGGAAGTTTTCCAAGCTGGTTAAGGTCCTAAACACATTTTGTTTAAATAACTGACCTCACAATGGCATAGAGACATGTGTGTGTATGTGTGTGTGGCTGGAGGCTTCAGGCAGGAAACAGACAGGACGGCACCATCTCCCTGCACAAAGACTGGGGGAATGGTGAACCACAGATATATTTTCCATGGGCGGGATCACAATAGATAAATCACAGCGCCCCTACAGGCTGCACTGCTTAATGCATGCCAATAGGATTTATGGGACGCACAGTTTCTACTGAATAAATAGCAAAAGGAATAAAAATTAGAGAAGCACTAGTAAGCACAACGGCTTCTATTGTTTTCAAACAGGAAAATACGTCAGCTGGAGACAGGAAGAGGTTTAAACCAACTTTTTTTTCTGGTTCCACTCAATAGAGTCAACATCTAGGCATTTAAATGGTTGTTTCACTTTTCTGTTTATTATAGCTTCACCAGGATTTCATTAAGTGTACAAAAAATTAACAAGGTTTATTTAGTTTAAATATACATTTTCACATGTTAAACATTAAAAATCTATTTAAAATGTGGTTGAATTCAGTTGACGTTTCTTTTAACGGAGAGATTGCTTTTATATTTCTTGACATCAAAAACTTAATTTAAATCCAAAGTCTGTACTTTCTGTTAAACATCTGTTTAATGTGAACCCATAGTAAGCTTGTGTTTCCAAATTTGCCTACACTTCTGTATTTTATGTCGATTATTTTTTAAACTTTTCTCAGACTTACGTGTGGGTAGTACTCCATGAGGATCAGGAACTCTGGACGCCCGTCTGCTGTCGTCTTCTCGTCAGCAGCCAGGAAGCGGGCGATGTTGTCGTGCTGCTGTAGCAGAGGCAGTCGGTAGATAGAGCGCTCGTTGCAGAAGTTTGGACGGTTAGCAGAGCTGAAGACTTTAACAGCTACGCAGCGCTCAATCAGAGAACCACGAAACACGGCTCCGTAACGGCCTCGACCAATCAGCTGCCACAGAGGAAGAAGAAGGTCATTAAAAAGTATGTTTCGCCAGTACTGATGGAGTTAGTCTTCATTTTTTTATAGAAAGGGGCTATAGTAAAGTAAAAAATGTATTCCAGATTGTTCCGGTTTGTCTTCTGAGGGTAAAGTAATGCGTTGACAGTAATAGAGTAAGGCAACTGATTGCCAAAGCATTCCTGCACATTAGATACTATTTTGTCCATAGAAATTGCATTGTGTTCTTAGAAAGAACAGTCTACTCACAAAAATTGCAAAGAAATCTTGAGGAAAAAATACCTCCAGCAGTTTCAGGTTGTCAAGGTCCACAGCTGATTCAGAGTTTGCTGTTTCCATTGCATTCACAGCAGACAGACCATGCTTGTACTTCCCTGAATCCACACAATAGGAGATCAGTTATTGGCGGCAGAACAATCATTCGCCATATTTATTTTCTACTTGTGTCTGTATATGCTAGAAATTTTAAAGACCTATTTGGGAGATGCTTTCATTAATCACCTAGGAACATTTTTTGGAAGTTGATCTGAACCCTCAAATCATTTATCTCCCAGTTTATATTTCTGATTATCTTTATTTTTTTATTTAAGTAACAACATACAAGATCCTTGTTCCTTCTTTCCCTTAAAACATATTCCATCAATCCTAAGGTTCACAGTGACCTGAAGGTACAATATTCCTGTAAAAACATCATCCAGTCTGTGTACAGTTAATTTATTGTTCAAAATTTAACTGTTAATACACAAACCTGACTGTTGGTCCTGTTCTTAGCCAATTTAACACCGACTCAGGATGTTCGTTCTGTATAAAAACTTTCTCTTTTAAACATGCTTACATTCTTAAATGAGTGTCGAAGTGTGCTTTACTTTACCTGTAAGTGTACAGAATCTTATCTGTGATCTAAGAACATTTAACTGCTCATGTAGTGAATTGAAAGAAATGGTAAATAAATATGCTAAACTCTTAAAAGAGTAATCTAATATATCATTTAAGTAATACATTAAAATGCCTGTTATATATTTGTCTAAACAGAGATTCTCTTTGGACAGTTCTCTTCTTCTCTGCTTTGTAATCTGTGGGATTTCACAAGGCTCACTTCTCAACCAGTACTTTCTTTTTACAACCTGCCATTCATTTAATTTAGTTTATTCATATATCACCAATCAAAAAAGATGGAATTTCAAGGGACTTTATAAGTAAAGTCAATTACATTACATTACATGTTTACATTAGTTAAAACATTTTCTTTTCAAGGAATTATCTCACGTCATTCAGTCTTTTTTCTGAAATCTTTTACTACATATATGTGGATATCCTCCAGGTGTACATGATTAAAAAATAATGTTTTTGTTTGTTTATTTTAATCATACTTTCATGAAATTATTTCAGTGTTAGTGTGTGTTTCAACACTTTATTCTATTTTATAATCTAACGGAAAAACAAGATGTCAAATGTGCTTTATTTATTTTTTATTTAATGTAATTTACATTCATTTATTTCATGTCTAAGATTCTTCCCACTACAGCATAAAGTTTATGCTGAATCGTGATGTCCGTAGTTGTCATTTTTCTTAATAACCTTTTATTTTTTACTGCACAGTTCAAGTTAGTCGAACACAGCAGGACCTTTGTGGTACCAAAAGTAAAAGAAATAGTAATCTCTGTATACTTATTTATTTTTGTTAGTTTATTATGAAAGCTGCTTCAGTGTGTTTACTTTTCATCATGCGGTATCCCAGGAACAGCGCCATGATGAGGAGGGCTGCTATAGCTACAGTTACCAGGGCAACGAGGGCCGCCTCCTTCGCTGTCAGCTGACGATCTGTGGACAGATGAAACTGTTGATGAGATCAGCTTAAGGTGTTTATCAGTTCAGGAAATGTTTGTTTATGTTTACAGAACCAGAAGCCACATCAGAATCAGAGGAGCTCAGGTCATCAGCATAAATATATCAATCAATCAATCAAACTTTATTTATAAAGCGCTTTTCAAACAAAGTTACTCAAAGTGCTTTACAGATTTAAAATAACCCCACAACCCCCCCTTCAAAAATAAAATCATCAACGCAAATACAACCCCCTCCCAACCCATCAGCCATTCTCACACACACACACACCTAAAAGCTACAAAACGCGGGCTGAGTACAGATGAGCCAGGAAATGCCATCATGGGAGATCAGATATAAGTCTGTGTATGTTCAGCTCCTAAAATATGAGCAGCGGTTAAAATATTTTATTTTATTCCTCTGCCTGTAGATAGATTTGTTTTTACAATTTTCGGGTTCCTCACAGGACCCTGAAATGTAGGTTTTATTTTAAGAGTTTTGAAACTTAATCTTCAAAGGTCGAAATCTACTTCACTGAGAAGGTCAAAGGTCTGAACCAGCGAGTAATGAGCAAACTACATTAATAAATTGGCTTTCAACTGCCAATTAAAAAAGATTGGCTTTTAATACTTAATTCATTTAGTATTTTTCATGCTTTGATAAATAAACAGGCTCTTTATGCCCAAAAGAATACAGATTAAGAAGAGAATTTAAAGTGCAACAAGGCACTGTAACATTATAGCAGAGGTCTGGTAGGAACAGGTCAGAAAAGGACTTACAGAAGAAGACGCAAACGGGCATTTATTAAAATACAAGTATAATCACTTTTAAAGAGTTTTTTTAACAGACATTTTAGATCAGATCATGGATTATAGAGTTTTTTTCGAAACCAGTTACTTTTTAATCAGCACAAAAGATGATAAACTTCCTGTTGTACAGTAATTATCACTGTACTTCACTTTGAATTTGAACACAGCCAGTTCTAATGAACTCATTTTAAAGATTACTAAGCCTCAGTTATTTCGCCAAGGCAACAGGCAGGGAAGAATCCTCTGACTTTTTCTGAACAGAGCTCACCTGTATGATTGAGGTTGTCCCTCCTCATGGACCTCAGGGCGGGCGTGTCGGCAGTGGGCGGAGCTTCTGTGTAATTACTGTTGCAGAGGTCGTGGCTGCAGCAGCAGAAACGGTAGCTGGCTTTCTGCATCTGAGACGGAGCCGTCGTCACCAGGATGCAGCGGTCGCCATAACACTCCTCATGGTTGCCCACATACAGCCAACAACCTGAACACAAACACCAGTTTCATTAGTTGGATTGGCAAAAATGGTTGAACTGCTCCCTTTTTTCTATGAATTATCAAGGGTTTCAGTGGCTGCAGAGTCTCAGCTTAAAGAAAATCAGTTTTACTGGAGGCTGTGAGCCTTTCTGCTGCAGTAAATGTTAAACAAATGGAGAATAACACAATAAAACTTGACATTGAAGTGACATGTTTTATTACAGATAAAGGAGTGGTGGGTATTTAGTAAAACAGGCCTGGTATTAGGAGCTGGCTTATTGCTGATTCATTTCCTCTGGATTATTTTCAGATCCTGAAACAGATGAAAAGATTTAGGCAAGGCAATTTTATTTATATAGAACAGCTTCAACACAAGGTAATTCAAGGCGTTTTACATGATTCAGTGGTAAAAAACAAACAAAAACACATGATTAAAATATAAAAATTAAAACAGATCATCACTACAAAAAATGTATTAAGTAATTGATGCATAAAATAAAATGTATGTGAGAGAATGACATTTAAAAACAAATAAAAACAGAATAAACCATTAATAACATAAAAGGAGCAAAGTGCAAGGAGCAATTTAGGAAGGTGTAAGAAACAAATGAATGTAAAAGAATGTAGATTGAAAACAGATAAAACACAATCAGATAAAAAAAAGAATCAAAGAATGATCAAAAAAGGCAATTTAGGACTTAAAGGCAGCTCTGAATAGTAGAGTTTTCAGCATTATCTGTATTCTTCTGGAAGTTTGTTCCAGATTCGTGGAGCATAGAAGCTGAAAGCTGCCTCTCCCCGTTCAGTTCTAATTCTAGGAATTTTTAGTAAGCTAGAGTTGGAGGACCTTTAGTGGTCTGCTGGGTTGGTATAGTGACAGCAGATCTCCAACATACTTTGGTGCTAAACCATTTAGTGATTTATAAACTAGTAGGGGTATTTTAAAGTCTATTCTCTGAGCTACAGGGAGCCAGTGTAAGGACTTAAGAACTGGGGTGATGTGTTCTACTTTCCTGGTTCTAGTGAGAACACGAGCAGCAGCGTTCTGGATCAGCTCCAGCTTTACTAGACTACCTCAATGTTCCTGCTGCTGTATAATGATAAAGTGCCGCAGCCCATCTTCAGTGCCTTGTGAAACTATTTATACCCACTGAACTTTCTAATTTTGTCATGTTAAGCCTAAATTATTATTATTTTTTCATTTTGGGATGACAGACAGTAGTACATCTGTTTGAAACAAAAAAGGACAGCAATGCATAGTTTAACTTTTTGTTTAAACAATTAATATGACAAGTGTGCATTCCTAATTAGATTCCTTTACGTATAACACTCACATAAAATACAGAAGATTAACTCCCTGCAAAGGTTGCCTAATTTGTAAATAGTCAATCTGTGTAATTTCATCTCAATATGAATCCAACTGCTCTGTGAATGCCTCAGAGATTTGTTAGAGAGCATTAAAGAACAAACAGTATGGTGGAGACCAAGGGACACAGCATATAGACATATAAGTTACTAAGTATGGGATAACGTTTTTGAGAAGTTAAAAGCAGGGTTAGGTTGTAAAAAAAACCCTCCAAATCTTCTAAAAAATCTCACAGAGAACTTAGGTGGACGTCCACCTGCACCGACAGACCGCTAGAAGCAGCCATTAAGCACATGGCCACTCTGGAGGATCCACATCCACAATTTATGTAGAATGGTTGACTGCTGACGGGACAACTATTAGTCGTGAAATTAGTACATCAGGGCTTCATCAAAGAACAAGAGGATAAAAATGATGGAAAGCTACAAAAAGTCCATCATGCAGATTGTCACAAGCCATGTAGGAGACACTGCAAACATTGGAAGAACATGCTAACCATTTTGCCCGACTATGTGTGGTGGAAAACTAAAACTGCACATTACTCCAAACAAATTATCTCTTCGGTGTATTTAGATATAGGGTAAATACAGACTAGAAAAGATCTTCTATCTGGACAACAACAGAACAGTTCAAAGATGCTCCACAAAATCTGACTGAGCTTTAAGCTAATTTGGTCAAATAAAAAATGTCAAGCTGTAGATGTGCCAAGCTGGCTGGGACAGACTTCAAAAGGCTTATAGCTATCATTTATCTGAAAATGTGTCTTTATAACTATTGAATCAGAGCCACAGTTACTCTGTCACATTTCTTAATCTGACTTAAAAACTTCGAAGTTTGTGATTGTAATGAAGCAACATTTGTAAAGGTTTAAGGGGTGTGAATACTTTCACACAGCCCTGTGTGTTAACAGAAACTGAGTGAAATGACCTGGATGTTCCTAAACACCAGCAGAGATTTCATGCTGAAATGAAAGCAGCTACAGACGCTCTTTTATCATCTCCATTGTTTCCCCCACAGGAACACTGGAGCTTCCTGAATGACAGGAAATCTGATTAGTCCATCCCATAATTACCTCTAATGTGAGTAAACCTGAGGTCAAGACTCTGAGCAGCAGCTGGAAGCACGCAGAAGATTCGTAGCTTTTTCTTTAAAGTCCAGTTAATTTCCACCACATCTAATACAGTTATATTTTACATGATACCTTATTTTACTGATATTAATAACAATTATTACCCCTGGAGTGTTTTGAGAAGTTTAAATACTCAAATTCAGTAGTTTAATCATGTGTAGCTACAGAGTGGCAGACTGCTAAACAGAGCAAAATTATTTTTCTTCTGACATATTTCATTTCTAAATTTCACTGTCTGGAAACAAGGAAAATGATGGTGACTAACAGTAGAATGAATAGTACAAATATTTTAAAGCTGTGAGAATAAAATCTGAAAGCTGAATATGTCAGTTATTTTATTCCCAGAGTTACTTCCTGATCTCTCCCCATTTTGTTGTTTATACGATTTTGGTGTTATAAACCACTTGTGTCATCAACAGACAAACATATAGAGATACATAAGCAAACACATTAAACCAAGGTGCTTCAAAGCAAAAAAACAAAAAATACAACTCATCAAAACAATTGACTGTTAATCTAATAATCTGAAATATTCTGAGGAAACGGGCTGTACAGGATTGGTTCATTTGTTTTTTCAAACTCTAAAAAACTCTAAGAAAAACATTCCTGACCTTGGTTCAGCAGCTGCATCGTTCCGTCTGCCTGTCTTTCCCACAATCCATAGCAGCGGGAGCCGCGACTGCAGCGAATCGTGCCGTTCTCCTGAACCTCTCCTCGTAGCTCATTGGTGGAGACAGGCTCCGCCCCCTTTTCACTGTTGGCGAATGCGCAGATTCTCTCCTCTGTGTCTTCCAACTGCAAACCTGCAAACGGAGAAAGCTGCCGATCAGCCATAACATTATGACCACCAACAAACTGCTAAGGCTGATTGATGCCGTCTAAAGGCTGGTCCACAGGTTTCAACATCAAGAAAATAATCTGGTTCTGATAGAAAACTGTGTCAGAGTATATAGTGTATCGAACGTTACAGCTGCAGACCAATCAAATTGCCCAGACTCACAACTGTTCCCAAACTTAAACAAACAATGAGTATAAGAACCAGACCACAACGCAGTAGAAGATTGGTCTGCCACATCATCTTTACTCGTTACATTGATTTCCAGGAGTGTTTCTCAATGCAAAGGAACCTCGCCTTGATGCCTTGGTGCCACCCCGGTTGCCTAGGAGATACGTTATCAGGGACCGCCAAGGCGTGTTCCAACGTTCATGTGCTACTGAGGAATATGTCCTCTGTTTGTTAGCCGTTTAGCTAACTGACCAAGGACACATGTGAGGTGCCTTGATGCCTTCTGTCGGTCAAAAATTTCCCAGCATACAACGCGGTAGCAGCCGGCAGCAGCTGCTTTGGGGGTAAATTTCCAGTTTAAATGTAAGTCAACTAACTGTAGCTATCGGGCTTATATCTAAAATGATTGTTTAATTTTTTTATTCTTATTTTTTAGATCCAAAGCACTTATATATAATTGGTTAGTTGCTTAGTAGTTTCAGCTTCGGTGGGTACAAGGTACCAATTCGCTTACACATTTGATTTAACGGACATATACACAGTTAAAAAATAACAAGTAAAAAGCTCATTACACATTTCCAGTTCAGTGGCTGAAGCAACGTTACTAAGATATTATAACACTACGACGGGCGGGACATAAACAGAGCACGTAAGCCGGCAGCCGCGGTCACGTGAGACAATTCTGTTCCATTTAACCGTTTTCTTTGACCAAGGAAGGACAGTGTCCAGGGAAGCAATGCGCCTTGCCTACTGAGGCATTGCCAGGGTAGATAAGGCACCTTGACAGTGAGAAACACCCCAGGTCTTTGTGGATCACTTACCCAAACAACACATGGCACCAGGATTCAGTGAGATGTTTTGGGTGATCTTCTACTGGGAACCCCTTGCTGTGTGCCATCCAAGTGGATGTTACATTGGCAAACACTACTGACCTGCACAGTATTACTGCAGAACATCTACTCTCTTTCAAGAAAACTGTATTTTCTGGTACCAGTGGGTTTTTTCATCAGGATTATGCATCCTAATACAAGTCAATATAGGTTAGAAGCACAAGAATGATTTTGCAGTGTCTGAGCTTCCAACTTCCTCCAACCTCAAACCAAACAAACATTTGATGGACAAACAAATCCAACCCATTGAGGCCCCACCTCCCACATGACATTATTTGGAGAAAGTACTACTAAGTTGGAGCTAGATATCACGACACATATTCAGGGTGCTACTGAAACCAGGCCCTTGAGTGGATAAGGATTGTCTTGACAGTCACGGTGGGACCAACACACTGTTAGGTCATAATGGTATGATCAGTACATGTAAAAAGTTAAATTTAGGAACCAATGGTAAGCCTCCAGTTTGACAATTTTGATTGAACCCTGATGAAGTTGGTGTGAAGGATCAACAGAAACTTTGTTGGACTCCAAACACTCTCAGATCTCAGCGACTATAAACACTGACAGCATCGGATAAGGTTTTATTTCTTAGTCTGAGGAGTGAGCGGGAACATCGGACGCCTGAGGCTGCTGAGATAACTTCATACCAACATTGTTAATCTGATGATCCAACGACACGTCTCACAGGACACTTTATACCGCACATCAATTTATACCGAGCAACAACTCATTCTGAGACCCACTTTAGGCTGGGATTGTCAGCTGTGTAACCTACTTCTCTGTTCCTGAAGTTATTCCCTCAACAGAATCATTATAAAGTTTTACAATTGTCAGCAAAGTAAATCTATGAAACAAATAAGAGCAGCAGAATGAAAGAAAGGAGGGAGCAGTCCAGATTTAGAAAGAAATCCATGTTGCTGAATTTATTACAGCGACATTACAGAAACTAATTGAAGAAGTACTACAGATGGCAGATCATTCTAAATGATGACAGGTTCAGTTTGTTGTTGTGTTTTATACCCTCTAGAGTGTCAAACTCAAAACTGAAGCAAAATAAATCAGACGTGTTCTGAGAGGGCTCCAGGAGGAACATGATGGAGAGTGTGTGTGTGTGTGTGTGCCAACTCTCAAGAATCTGTCCTCGCTAAGCAGTCAGAGCTAGCAGGGTCTCAGTGTTTAGACTGCTGGCAGTCACAATGAGCCGAGGGTGGAGGCTTCTATCAGCACCATCAGAACAACAACAGGTCCGGCTCAGACCGCCTGACGTCTCTCTGAGATTCTGGGATTCGGGAACAGACAGGAAGTGAGACGAAGCGTGTTCATCAGGAGCTGCACGAACTGAACAAACACGTCAGGAATGTGGACCTGAAAAAAAAAAACTCCTGCAGCCTCAGACATCAGGTTCTGTTACAGAGACTGATGTTTACATGAGGTTAGTCACAGAACCAACACTTATCAGGCAGGAATAACAACAAAAAACTCACGGCGTCGCCACATGTCAGGTTATAGTAGAAACTCATCATCTCATCTGTTTTTACAGGCTTTTATTCACCACAAGAACAAGATAGCAGAGTAATTTTAAAGAGAACAAACTTGGAAGAAACAAGGCTTACTGGTCATCTTCAAATCAGGACCTGGGAGAAACTACAAAGGTGTTTAACACCAACCAAAGTTAATTTTATAAAGTTATCTGCTAGGACTTATTCTAATTCTCTGGATATCTGAGAACATGCCTGGAAAATAGTAGTGGGCAATATAAGAGTTATAAGGTAGAAATGATACAAAATTAGCCAAAGGTAGAGATTTTGACTATACCGCCATCATGCATTTTGATGTCATAAAGGTTGATGTTTTGTACTTAGCGAAAGAAACCTGTTGAACTTGGAGCATTTTTAATTCAAATAAGTGAATGTTTCTTTTTGTGCTATATTAAATGCATAAATAAGTAACTAGGGAATCAGTTACAGAATCAGTAGGGAATAAAGTTTTTAACTTTATTTTTATAATATTCATTTCATTTTATGTAAAATATTTTCATCCTTATTTATGCTATGAGAATTTTTGTGTTGCATTATTTTGGATAAAGAATATAATAATTTTAAAATGCATTTTGCACAAATGTTCTTTAAACTATCTCGGGCCCTGGGAACTTCAGGGAGGGGTCTCTGGTGGTTCCAGAGTCACATTTTAATTTTATTATTTTTTTTTTTTTTTTTTTTTTTTTTTTTTTTTTTTTTTTTGGCAATTTTTGATGGGTACCAAAGCAGTTAACTACCAAACAAAACTTCAGACATCACTGATCACCTGAATCTGCTCAGAAAATTCAAGCGTCAACACAAAGCTGTTTTATTTTTATTTTTCTCACATAGGAACTGAAGCTACAACTTTAAACAGATATCGTGTATCCATTTTATTGGAAGATGAATATTGATTTAATGGTATGATCTGAAGATAAGATCACACAGTTTTAGTTTCAGACAACCTGACCTTACGCTGAATTACGACAGGTGCTCTGCTGATGATCTGAGGTTGAAAAAAAAAAAAATTATCTTGGGATGAAAATACTCCAACAGACTTAATTCATAAGTTAAGCTTGAAATTTAAACATGTCAAGACAAAAAAAAATCGATGAGGATATGGAGGAAATTCGAAAATCTCTGAGCATGTTATCTGAAGATCTTGCTCGAGTTGCCAAACAACAAGAAATGCTGGAGGAGCTAATGTCGGAAGTCAAACAACTGAAAAGTTTGGTAAAAGAAAAGGACACGGTGATCGACCAGTTGGAAAGAAAGGTTGACGAGTTGGAACAAAATGCAAGAGGAAATGACATAATTATCAGTGGGCTTGATATCCGAAATAGATTTTACTCAAGTGTGGCTGCTGGAAAGGACGGTGAAGATATTTCGAGCGAAGAACAGCAAACGCTCGAATATCAAGTGATGCAATTTTTCAAGACAAAGGATATTGAAATTCAAAGCAACAATGTGTCATTTTGCTACAGTCTTCCAAGGAAAAACAAACAAACAAAGTCAGCCATTGTTATGCGGTTTGTCGCGACTAAACATAAGACAGACGTTCTAAAGCAAGGCAAAAAACTGAAGGGGAGCGACGTTTACATAAATGAACATTTAACTAAAAAGAATGCTGATATAGCCAGAGTGGCGAGAAACCTAAGGAAACAAATGAAGATTCAAGCAACGTGGACAAGAAATGGGAAGGTGATAATCAAACTAAACGGAACGCCTGAGGAAGCAAAGATCATCACGGTAAGAGATATACGCGAACTTGAACAATTTAAAATATCAACTTTAAAATGAATGAGTTGCACTCTGATGGACATAGCAGTAGTCCTAGGAGATGTTTTGGAAGAGGATGGTTAATTTGGATCTTAAAACTATTAGGCTTAATGACTGAGTTTGTTTCGATGGCCGTGGAATACCGTGACACTGGATGGATGGATTGTTTGTGCGTACCAAGTATGGATAGAGGACTTGGCCTACAGATGTTACGTACTCTATATGACAATGGCTGATTGTATACCTGACGATTACGTGTTTCCCTTCATTGATGGCCACGACAAAGATCTAAACCAGTCAAAGAGTGATGAAATGGACAATGAAATGTCAATGTTGAGCCTAGTTACACCCTATCTGAATTACACACACAGTGGAATATCAGACGGTTTAGATGAAAGAGCGTTTGATGTGGAGAGTGAAATAGACCCCGAGAGGAATTTCTATCACGACTCCACAACAGATGGGTCTAACTGTAAATATTTCACTGAGAAACAATTAAATGACGTTGCAGAGAAGGATGGAATTTATGTTATTCATTTCAATAGCAGAAGTTTAAATAGCAATTTTTGTAAAATTAGGGATTATTTGAAGCGGCTGAAAAGGTCATTTGATGTTATTGCGATTTCTGAGACATGGTTACAAGATGATACTGTTGAAGATTTTGATATAACAGGTTATGAAATGTTTTTTGTAAATCGGACTCTAAAGAAGGGAGGTGGAGTGGCCTTATATGTTAATACTGCCCTGCAATACAAGCAGGGTGTCTCTATGTCAAAAGAATGTGTTGGGAATTTTGAAATAGTCACTGTTGAAATCGAGATGAAAATAAGTAGAAATGTAATTGTTAGCTGTGTGTATAGAGCTCCTGGTACATGCATTGACAAAACAAAGGATCATTTAGTTTGTATGTTTGAGAATGTGGTTGGTAAGAAAAATGTTTTTGTTTGTGGAGATTTTAATGTTGATGTTTTGAATTCACAAGGCCACAAAGGGAACAGAGACTTTATTCATACAATGGACAGCCTAGGTTTATTTCCAATAATTACAAAGCCGAGTAGAATTACAGCACATAGTGCTACTTTAATCGACAATATTTATTCAAATGTTGATAATGATGTTGTAGGGGGATTGTTGATGGAAGATATAAGTGACCATTTGCCAATTTTTGTTTATTATAATTGTGAATTAAATGAAAAAGTACCTGTAAGGAGGACTAGAGAATGGAGGCTGAGGACTCCAGAAACCTTAAAAGCATTCAAGGAAGAGCTATTAAGATATAATTGGGAAACTGTTTATGTTAATGATGTAAATTAAGCGTATAGCTCTTTTTTGAGTATCTATTTAAAATTATATGAAACGAATTTTCCTTTAAAAATGCATATTGACAAAAAGAGAGAACAAAAACCATGGATGACAAGAGGGTTGCTTAATGCATGTAAAAAAAAGAACACACTATACAGGTTCTTCTTAAGACAAAGAACGGAAAAGGCTGAGATGAAATACAAGGTGTATAAAAACAAACTAACGAAAATACTTAGGGTAAGAAAGGAGTACTATTACAGCAGTTGTTTAGAGGAAAATAGAGGAAACATGAAAGGAATGTGGAAAGTCATTAATGGTTTAATAAGAAATAAATCTAGGGAAGTTGTATACCCTAGATTTATAAAAAAAGACAACATGTGCATAGACAAGAAACAAGATGTGGCAAAAGAATTCAATGATTTTTTTGTCAATGTGGGACCGAATCTTGCAAGGGATATTGTTGAACCAAAAGAGAAAAATGGTTTGGATCAATTAATTGAAAATAATTTGCAAAGTTTGTATCTAAGTGAGGTAAGTGAATCTGAGGTGAGGGAAACAGTCTTCAACTGTAAAAGCAAAAGATCACAAGACTGCAATAACATACATATGTCCTTAGTGAAAGAAACTATAGAAGAAATTATTAAACCATTGACACATATATGTAATGTTTCATTTAGGACGGGAATATTCCCAGACCAGATGAAGGTAGCAAAGGTCATACCTTTGTTTAAAGCAGGTGATAAAAATAATTTATCCAACTATAGACCAGTATCACTCCTTCCACAGTTTTCTAAGATATTGGAAAAACTCTTTGCTAAAAGGTTGGATAATTTTATTAATAAATACAATATTTTGGAGGTTTGGCTATTCTTTCCAATATTTTGACTGAGCAGCAATATGGATTTCAGGCCAAGCAGTCGACCGGACTTGCAATAATGAAACTAGTGGATGAGTTAAGTAAAGCCATTGATGATAAGAGAGTGAGTCTGGGTGTCTTCATTGACCTGAAAAAGGCGTTTGACACTATTAATCACGATATTCTCTTGACGAAGCTGTTCAGGTATGGGGTCAGAGGGGTTGCATATTCTTGGATTTGTTCATATATAAAAAACAGAACACAATTTGTTTCAGTTGATGGAATTATGTCGAGTGCCTTGAAAATTATTTGTGGGGTACCACAGGGCTCTGTCCTGGGACCAAAATTGTTTAATTTGTATTTAAATGATCTCTGTAGAGTTTCAAGTGTTCTCAAGTCTATTCTTTTTGCAGATGATACCAATTTTTTTTATTCCGGGAAAGATTTAAAAGACATTGTGAGAAATGTTGAAAGGGAGATGGAATTGATTAAAAAGTGGTTTGATATTAATAAGTTGTCACTAAATATGAGTAAAACAAAATTTATGATTTGGGGTAAAAATAGTGTGACAGATGTGAAAGTAAGAATAGGGATGTGGGAAATAGAAAGAGTTAATGAAATAAAATTTTTGGGAGTTATATTAGATTCCAAACTGGGGTGGAAAAAGCACATTGATTATGTAAAATCTAAAATCTCAAAGTCAGTTGCGATATTTAATAGGATTGGGAATTTGTTAAGTAAGCAGGCATTATTTATGTTATACTCATCATTATTTGTTCCATATTTAACTTATTGTCTGGAGATTTGGGGTAATACATACAAGACATATACCCAACCACTTTTTATTTTACAAAAGAGAGCCATACGTATTATCACAAGATCACAATACAGGGATCACACGAACGATATATTTTTAAAATTAAACATTCTAAAATTTTATGATTTAGTGGATTATAAGGTTACATTAACGATGTATAAAGTGTATCATAATATGTTGCCTGATAAAATCTTGAGTATGTTTGAGAAACGTGTCTTTAAGTATGAGTTAAAAAGAACATGTTTGTTTAAAAAATTGAAGGTAAGAACAAATATTAGATGTAGAACTATTTCTGTAAGAGGAGTGAATTTATGGAATAGTTTGCATTTAGAACTCAAATTGACACAAACAATAAGTGTATTTAAAAGGCTCCTACGAAACAAAATTATAATTTCATACAGATAAGTTTTGGGTTATTACTTCCATGTTTTTTTTTCAAGTATTTTGTAAGAAGAGCATTGAGTACTGTCTGACTGAATATTTTTTGAGAGGGATAGGTGTTAATAAGCTTTGAGCTTCAGCCTAAACCCTTTGGTTTAAGATACGTACATGTGATGAGTTGTATATATTTTTTTATTTATTGTATATTTGTTATTGATAAACCAAATAAAACTATGAATGAATGAATGAACAATAAACACGATGAGGCTGAATTTCAGTTTCCGGCAGCTACAATCTGGAACAGTCTCCATTAGGATGTGAGACCCGCCTCAACTCTAACAATATTTAAATCCAGACTGAAAACTGTTTTTACCCGTGCATATGACAATTGAAAGTATTTTATCTGCACTCTTGCTTTTTATTGTAATTAATTATTTCTATTATTTCTAGGTTGATTATTTTTATGTTTATCTGTTTTCCTAATTTATGTAACTGTGAAGCACTTTGAATTGCCTTGTGTTTGAATTGTGCTCCATAACTAAACTTGCCTTGCCTTAAATGGCATTCTGAACCTTTCTAGAGTTGTTCTGCTGCATTGTATCTGGAAAGTAAGACTGTTCATAAGCAGTCATTTTGACATATTTAAATAAAAAAGAATATACTCCAATGCATATGATTTTTGCACATGCTTTAGATTATTTATATATTATATAATATTATATAACATAGCTTGCCATCACTAGTGTGTGAATGTGTGTGTGAATGGGTGAATGACTGAATGCAGTGTAAAGCAGTTTGGGGTCTCTAGGGACTAATTAAATTGCTATACAAATACAGGCCTTTTACCATTTATATTGCAATATAGATTTGAGACCATATCGCCCAGCACTACTGGAAAATATTTAGAAATAAGATGGTGGACGGTCTTATCAGGAAATCTACAATCCTGTGTTTATTTACTCCACATCTGCTCCTGATGAAGAATCACATATACTCTCAACAATCTGCGACAACAGTGGTGGATCACAGAAGAAGACGATGAGAGTAAATCTGGTAAATCTTTACGATTCTTCTCCATTTAACTTCTGCCTTGTTAAGACGTTCTCCTGAGCCCTCGCCACATTTCTATCTTTATGAACAGTAAACCACAGCCAGGAGCCTAATGTGGACCAAGAGGAATCTATGCACAGGGAATTCCCACCATGATGCTCTCATATCTTTGGTGAAAACATGTGTGGTGTCACCATCTACCTTGAAAATATTCCTAGCAAAACATCATGCATCTGATTCTGAATTATTATATTTGGAAACTGGTTGGACCTCCTTGAGCAGGCTCAGCACTGCTGGAAGACTCTTATTCTATGTCAGCGGCATGTTGGACCCAGAAAACCTCATTAGGACCCTTTACTGACTGATCCTCAAATTTCTAAGGGAAATCAACATATGAAAAATGATGCATAAAACCAGATGATCTAATTCCATGTTTGTTATGTGGTTTTAGCTTAATAAACCTGTTTTACCCTGCTGGTCTCATTGGTTCACACTTCCAGGCTGGATCTGAGGTTTATGGAGCTGTTAGCAGCTGATCCAGACAAAACAGAGTCAAATCTACAAATGCAGCATGCAGTGAGTTCAGCTCCCAGTTGTTCTGTGTCTGCCGATGATGATGTGTTGTGCTTCATACTGACCTCTGATCCCAGCCAGGAGCAGGATAGACACACACACTGTGAGCGCTGAGGCAGCCATGCTGGATCGCTGCAGAAACTGAGCCCACATCACTGATCTTGCATCAGATTAATCTGGAGAAACCAACAGGATGTTCTCATCTCTGCTGACTCTGAAACACAAACAGAAACTTTATTTACAGACAGGAAGAGACAGTGTTAACAGGACAGGCTGTGGAGGCTTTGCAAAGGAGTGAAAAAACGTGATTTCTATCTTTAAATTTATTCTCTCCACCTGTAGTTAAATAGAAGACTGATTTTTAAATACTTTGAATCTTGATTTAAATGTCTTGATCCCTTTTTTTCTCAGGAAGCTCTTCTTGGTCATGCCTACAATCCAGTCCTTCTAGTTATCTAGAAATCTGTCCAACAACAATTCAGATCAGTTACTACAGACTCGGTCTTTAAACTCAGAATATTTAATCCCAAGCCTCTACGTAGATTAACGTGTGTTTCTCTAAAACATTATTTTTTAAAACCTTTTTATTCCTTCTTTTTTTATCTCCATACACTTCTTTTATTGTTGGTTTCAAGATTTGCATTTGTTACGTTGGATTATCCATAGGCTTGTCTTTTTTAATACATATTTTTTAGCCACATTGATTTTTAATGTGATGTTTAAATAAAACTGAAATATAAAAACATGTAAAGACTCATTTTCCTATTTAATCATGATGTAATCTCTGATCATTTAGGAGAGTGACCCGAATTGTTAATTCACAGCAAACGCTTTATTGTTAGAAATGGGAATCCATATGTCTCTCCTTTTTTGTTTTAAAGTACTATACAACATGAGACTAAACTTTGATAATCAGTATTTACAGATATTGATTAGCAGCTCGTTTTCTCGTGTCTCATTTAATATCCATTTTCACACACACATACCCCCTCCAACGAACACACATACACCCCCCCTCCAACACACACACACACACACACACACGACCTCACCCCGTGTGTTCAGGACACACGTGTGTTTCCGGTCAGATGAAGGATGCTGTGATCACCTGATCAGTGCGTCTGCAGGTAGCTCTGATGGAAGGGAGCGGCCCACACGCGCACACGGACACGCGCAGATCGGTCTGACCGACAGAATGGGTTCGTACCGGTGAGGAAGACTCAGTCTGCAGAAGGAGATGGAGATGAAGCCGCTCTGTCTGCGGTCTCTGTCTTTATTCTGGCCGGACTCAGCTCGGATCAGTTCGGTGGGGTTCGGCTCCGTCTGCTCCGATATCTCCGTTGCGGTAACGATCCAGATCCAGCAGCTGGTTTCTGGAGCAGGATCAGAAACTGCGCAGAGATGAAGCTGCGCTCCGTTTCTCTGCGGCTGAATCACCCCGTCAAGCTCAGGAAATCACTTCCGGAAGACACTATCAAATTAAAAGCATCACAGTTACCACAGGAAACCAGCAGACCCGCCTGTAATAAATTTTAAGACATGAGTTATGTATTCTGTTCTGTGCCAATTGTTTTTGTCATAAACACATGAATAATACAAATAAATAAAAATTGCTTTTTTAAATCAATCTATTTAAAACAAAACTGGAAGAAGAAATCCTGAAATCGTTACTTCACATAAATACATTTGATAGCATAGGAAAAAGATATTCTGCATGTGCCTGCTTTGAAGAAAATTTAAGTGAAAAAAAACAAGATTATTCAAAACAGCTCAAAGCCCAAGTTCTTAATTTGTTTATTAACCTATTCTATTAATAATCATAAAGTTGCTTTATTATTTAAACAGATTGTGAGAATTTTCCAAAAAGATCTGGCAGAAAAATAAAATTTTAAGTTTTAAACCCAAAAATAAAACCAATTAAATAGCTCTAGCTTTTTCAACTCAATAATATTTCTCATACAATAATACAAATATAAATAGGCTATCCATCCATTTATTTTCTAAACCACTTATTCTTTGTAGGGTCGTGGGGTGGACTATCTCCAGCGAGAGCAAGAGGCAGGGTACATCCAGGAGGACAAGTCACCAATCCATGGGAGGGAAATATGGAGACACACAGAACAAAAAACCATCCATGCACACACTCATACATAAGGAAAATTTAGAATTTTCATCAATTTAGAAATTTCATTTTCATGTTGCTTTGGAGCGTATGAGCTGCTGCTGAGGTCTGCACTCTCAGAGTGCTTTACTAGTTGTAACGTGTTTCTGTCATTTATAATTATTTTAACCTAGGATTGTTCCTCTTTGTTAATGTAACATATCTAACGTTGCAAAACATATTTCAACTTTGACAAAAATATAATTTTTTAACTATTCTTCAGTATATATGCATTGAAACTAATATATCTGTAAATTGTAAAGTCATACAGGCTCTGTTGTTGTCTGTAGAGTCCCTCTGGAAATGTAATACCAAAAATAGACACTAGAAAGGGAACAAAAATAAAGTTAAAATAAATAAAAAAAACCAAATAAAAAGAACTGGCAACATGTAAAGGATGTTCCCCGACAATAGCCTACTACCAATTCTCAACAGTGGTTTCATTAGCATGGACCATGCTTACAGAGATTAGACTTGTTTAGATTCGAACATTTAATTGACAAAAACGTTCGATAGATGGTGTGTCTGGAAGGATGCACTGATGGAGGCTTGTAGACTCTGTGTGGGGTTGCAGTCTTCGGAAGTCCGTATTCTTCTCGAGCTGCTCAGGACCCCCCCAGACGAAGAACCTGAAAGAAACAGATATTAGTGCTGGAACTTGAAAAAGCAGGTAAGCGGATGAAGGGATGAGGTTGGGGGGGGGGATGAAGGGATTAGGGAAGGGGATGAAGGGAATAGGGAGGGGATGAAGGGAAGAGGGAATGAAGGGATGATGGGGATGAAGGGAGGAAACGAAGGGATGAGGAAGGGGATGAGGGAGGAAACGAAGGGATGAAGGGATGATGGGGCTGAGGAAGGGGATGAGGGGAGGAAGGAATCAGAGGGATGAAGGGATGAGGGAGGGGATGAAGGAGGGGATGAGAGAGGGAATGACGGAGGAGATGAAGGGATGATGGGATAAAAGCTATGAGGGGATGAAGGGATGAGAGGGGGGAGGGGATGAAAGGATGAGGGAGAAGATGAAGGGATGAGGGAATAGTAAAATGAGGATGTAATACTGAGACGAGATAAAGGATCTGGGGGAGGGAGGGTGGGGTTTACGAGACCACAGTCTGAGTGACGCTGATGGCTAGGTGCTCGGGATTAAATAGATCACAGAGTAATTAGGAATGGAATTCAGGTGTGAGATGCTAGGTGAGTCGGATCTGAGTAGATTAGTGAGAGAATACTGAATATGGGTCGTGATCCAGGTCACAAACCTAAGTTAACATATTAACTTACATTTCATTAGCATGGACCACGCTTACAGAGATTAGATTTGTTTAGATTCGAACATTTATTGACAAAAAAGTTCGATAGATGGTGTGTCTGGAAGGATGCACTGATGGAGGCTTGAAGACTCTGTGTGGGGGTGCAGTCTTCGGAAGTCCTTCTCGAGCCTGCTCAGGACCCCCAAAGTTGGTCATTATTTAACAAAGCAAGGAATGAGCATGGTGCAGATCGTCGAGATTATTATGAATTTAAGAATGGTATGCTGAAGATGACAAACGACCTAGGATTTGAATAGTCTTGTCGGAAATACCTGACTGAGAAGCTGAAGTGCCTGCGCCTATGCGGATGGAGTGGATTGAATAATTATCAGGGGTGATGCCAGATCTAAACAGGATTGATTCTTAGAGGAGAAATAACCAGAACAGATTGTGTGGATGCAGCAGGTAAGGAGGTCAGAGGTTATAGGGAATCTGTGATTAGGTGAAGGTGTTTCTTGATTCTTAAAACCTTTGAGCAGCATGGATATGTGGCTATGGGAGAGAGCTGGACGGAAGTTGCCGGTAGCCAGTTTAATGAAATTAATGCCAGAAAGGTATGATGGAATAGTGGAAACGCGGATTTCTGGGATTGTATGCGAATAGGTAATGAAGTGGAGAATAGCAGACGGGATGAGTGAGAAAAGTTCTGAGAAATGATGGAGAGGTCTTGAAGCTGTGTAGTTAGTTGTAGATGGTTGCTGAAAACGGTGGGATCTGTAGCCAGTTTAATGAAGAAATTAATGCCAGAAAGGTATGATTGAATATTGGAAATGCGGATTTCTAGGATTGTATGTGAATAGGTAATGAAGTGACGGATAGAAGATGGGATGAGTGAAGGGAATGGAAGGTTATACATTACATAGAAACTTTTAAAAACTGTTCCATCCTGAAAGATAAGATGAGAGTGTTCTAGGAGAAATACTGTTGAGGATAGCATTCTGAGAAATGATGGAGAGGTCTTGAAGCTCTGTAGTTAGTTGTAGATGGTTGCTGAAAACGGTGGGATCGGAGTTGGATGAGGATCTGTGTCTGGAGCCAAGGACATCAATTTCTGGAAAGAGAGGTGAGAGAGTGAATCAGCGATGGAAGTTCGATGGCTAGGTACATGAGCAGCACGGAGAATGAATTGATGTTTGGCTGATGCCGGAGTGAGTCTACAAATGAACTGCATGATGAAGGATGAAAGTGAACGGCCTTTGTTTATGATGTCGACAACGGCAGAGTTGTCTGAATGGATAAGAATAAAGTGTTGAGACCATTCATGCCCCCAAAGAAGGGCTGCAATCACAATGGGATCGATTTCACAATGAGTGGATGAGAGAGAGGCCGACTGAAGCTGCAAACGTTGAAACTCAGGGGGGCCATGTTGAAGCAAACCACCTTCCATTGTAGAAACCGCCAAAGCCTGCAGAGGGTGCTGCATCGATAAACAGCGGGATGTAATCTGGATGAGAAATTCATAACGTCATTGTAGAAGAATCAAATGCCGTTCCAAGATAAAATAAATTCTTGCCAAAGGCGCATTTCCATCCGGCAAGGTTCTCGATGGCAAGACGACCATGAAGCGAAGGGATGTTGGCGGCGGTGGACAGAAGGTGAGAAATGAATGATGTACCCTGAGGAATAATTTATATTGCATAGTTTAGATGACCTAAGAGAGACATAATCTGTTGTTTGGAGCATGAGTGGGCAAGGATGAGGAAATAATCAAAGAAATTCTTTGAACCTTCTCGAGTGGCAGAGATGTTTGAAAAGTGGAAGAATTGAGAGTAAGTAAGTAAGTAATACGCTACTTTCAAAAGACCCCAAAGAACCGCCAGAAGACTGGATGAGGGGGAAGGACCTTGAAGGCACTAGTAATGTCTGCTTTAGAAAGCCATGCAATTCGACCTGCTGATAAGTCGAATAGCGTTGTCTATAGTGACGAACTGCATGGAGAAATCAGGAAAAGGTATGAGACTGTTGATACTGGGAACAGAGGAATTGTGAGGTGCGAAAAGGTCGATGATCTTTCTTTCCTGAATATTTGCGGGTTGCTACCCCAAGGGGGCTGATTCGAAAAACTGCAAAAGGCGGGTGAGAGAAAAGAACGATCATGAAACCCTTCTTAAGCTCTTTAAGGAGTAAGGAATCTATAGAATCGGGACCAGAAAGGGCAGATAATAGGTTAGAACAGTAAGTTGAGGAATCAGGAAAATTTCAATGCCTGGGTGGAACCCGTGTGTGAAACCCTTAACCAAGAAATCGACAAATTCCCTATCGAGGTGGCAGGCCAAAGCACAGATTAGAGCGATCACCTTGATGGGAGTGGCGACGTGCTGTATTAGTCAATCTGAGCCTACAGCTAGAGGCTGAGCAACCGAGGTCATTGAAATTATTGCATACCATCCTACCACCCTGGTAAAGGATTGGACGGCCGCGCTTATCCATTCCCCCTGGGGACTGGTGCATTTGGTTTAGACTGTTGTGGCAGAGAATTAGGAATCACTGGAGGGGGTGCTGAGGACAAACGGTTGGGGACTGATGAGCTGCGTGCTGATGACAGCCGAGGTCGGAGAGGAGTGACAAGTGTACATGCGGTAGGAGGGAACGCCGCAGAGGCTTCAAGATAGGGATGCCCGAGCTGTAAAGATGTGGCAGACAACCCCGTTATGTACCTTGGTTGAATTGGGCAAGACGACCCGCTGCCTGGGATGCGAAAAGGACATGATATCATTAAAACCCTGTTCTTTTCTAAGGGCCATGTCAAGGACAATAGATAAATAATCGTCTAACTCGGTCCAGCGGTCAGGAAACACTGAGCAAATTATGTCCCTATAAAGGGAGAATGTGAAAGCAACCCTGTGGGGGTCAGATCTTTGGAACTAGAGCTAAGAGCTGAACCTAGCTGCACTAGCCCCATTCGGGTCTGCAACTCCCGGGGCTGACCTGAGAGACCTAGAGAGGGTTGGAGAAGGAGAGCTAAATCGATGTAAATACCGTTCAAAATTTGTTGACGGAGAGCGGGTGAAACTGGGGAAGGGCGATTGATGGAAGAGGGTGGCCGAATGGGGGGGGGGGGGGTACTGCTGTGGAAAGGGTGTAGTGGTTAGAGCCTGAGTGTAAATAGATGAAGATGGCAACTGAGACGGCGAACCAGTAGAATTTTGAGGTAATGGAGCAATAGGTTGTTGGACATTTGAGCCTGTTGGTAATATTGAAGGGTTAGAAGGGGTTCCTGGAGCATGGATGGAAGCCTGAATTGAACCTGTAGGAAACATAGAAGGGGGAATGTGGGGGAAAGGAATTGATTGGTTAAAAAACCCCAAAAATGAAGATCCGGCCTGAAGGCTAAGGAAGTAAAAAATTTGTTATATGAGGCAAAACAAAAATTAGAGGAAAACTGAGACAGAAGAAGCTTCCCCCACCAGCAGGGGAAACAAGAGCTGGGGTGTTGGCACCGGCAGCCTGGCGGCACATGGGATCTGCCCTGAGAGGAAGTGAGAACTGAGCCTGAAGTAGTAAGAGGATTATGAGAGGAGGAAGTTTTGGTAAACGTGAAGTACAGTGGAACAAATGAGCTTGAAGAGGGTAGATAATTAGCGAAAACGGCTGAAGGACATAGCCTCAACATTTCCCTGAGTGCTGATTGCAAGCAGCCTACTGTCCAAGCAGACATGTCCGCAACCGACGTTTGGAGACGGAAGAACGACGAACTCTAGGATAGTTCCTTGGCCGGAATGAAGCCGGACAGGAACGAGGAAGAGAAGCCCTCCGAGCTGGACTGCCAGAGAGAACGGGCGGAGAGTGCTGAGCTTGTGGCGAACAGCGAGCTTGAAAAGATCGGGAAGAAGAGAGGCTTGGAGCCGATCGGCCTGCAGCGCCTACTGAGGAGCGCTGAACTCTGTCAGAAGTCTTGGGGCGCGACGAAGATGCTCTGCGGTAATGGGAGGAAACTTGGACCGAGTGGCCTGAGGCCAAGGAAGGAAAAAGTGGAGGCGAAGCCTCGAGACGAGAACGAAGGGAGTTAGATATGCGGGGAGGAGATGGAGAAGGGGGCCGATCTAGGCGGACAAGTGTACGGCCTTGAGGCGCAGAATTCGCTGAAGAGGGATCCGACCGAGCAGAGCCGATGGAAGCCTGACACCACGAGAGACTTGACGGACGAAAGATGGAGGTGATGGTCTAATGATGGAAGTCTCACTGGAGAAGAGCTCCTCAACAGATTCGGAAGGATCAAGGGTAAGCACATCCATTATAGTAGAGATTGTCTTGTAAAACAGCGCTGGTTTACGAGACCACAGTCTGAGCAACGCTGATGGCTAGTTGCTCGGGTTTAAATAGATCACAGAGTAATTAGGAATAGAATTCAGGTGTGAGATGCCAGGTGAGTCGGATCTGAGTAGACTAGTGAGAGAATACTGAATATGGGGCGTGGTCCAGCTCACGAACCTAAGTTAACATATTAACTTACATTTATTAGACTGAAACTGACAGATATTCATTCTTTCAACTTTTAATTTTGTTTTGGTGAAATCCATCCATCCATTATCTTTACTGCTTATCCAATTCAGGGTCGCAGTGGCAGCTGGAGCCTATCCCATTAATTAGCAGGCGTTAAGCAGGGTATACCCTGGACAGGACGCCAGTCTGTCGTAGGGCCACAACACAGAGACAGACAACCATTCACGCTCACATTCATTCCTAGGGTCAATTTAGAGTGATCAATTCACCTATCATGCATGTATTCGGACTATGGGAGGAAGCCGGAGTACTCGTGCACGGGGATATATATATATACACTACCGTTCAAAAGTTTGGGGTCACCCAAACAATTTTGTGTTTTCCATGAAAAGTCACACTTATTCACCACCATACGTTGTGAAATGAATAAAAAATAGAGTCAAGACATTGACAAGGTTAGAAATAATGATTTTTATTTGAAATAAGATTGTTTTTACATAAAACTTTGCTTTCATCAAAGAATCCTCCATTTGCAGCAATTACAGCATTGCAGACCTTTTGCATTCTAGCTGTTAATTTGTTGAGGTAATCTGGAGAAATTGCACCCCACGCTTCTAGAAGCAGCTCCCACAATTTGGATTGGTTGGATGGGCACTTCTTGCGTACCATACGGTCAAGCTGCTCCCACAACAGCTCAACGGGGTTCAAATCTGGTGACTGCGCTGGCCACTCCATTACCGATAGAATACCAGCTGCCTGCTTCTTCTCTAAATAGTTCTTGCACAATTTCGAGGTGTGTTTTGGGTCATTGTCCTGTTGTAGGATGAAATTGGCTCCAATCAAGCGCTGTCCACTGGGTATGGCATGGCGTTGCAAAATGGAGTGATAGCCTTCCTTATTCAGAATCCCTTTTACCCTGTACAAATCTCCCACCTTACCAGCACCAAAGCAACCCCAGACCATCACATTACCTCCACCATGCTTAACAGATGGCGTCAGGCATTCTTCCAGCATCTTTTCAGTTGTTCTGCGTCTCACAAACGTTCTTCTTTGTGATCCAAACACCTCAAACTTGGATTCATCCGTCCACAGCACTTTTTTCCAGTCTTCCTCTGTCCAATGTCTGTGTTCTTTTGTCCATCTTAATCTTTTTCTTTTATTGGCCAGTCTCAGATATGGCTTTTTCTTTGCCACTCTGCCCTGAAGCCCAGAATCCCGCAGCCGCCTCTTCACTGTAGATGTTGACACTGGTGTTTTGCGGGTACTATTTAATGAAGATACCAGTTGGGGACCTGTGAGGCGTCTGTTTCTCAAACTAGAGACTCTAATGTACTTATCTTCTTGCTCAGTTGTGCAACGCGGCCTCCCACTTCTTTTTCTACTCTGGTTAGAGCCTGTTTGTGCTGTCCTCTGAAGGGAGTAGTACACACCGTTGTAGGAAATCTTCAATTTCTTAGCAATTTCTCGCATGGAATAGCCTTCATTTCTAAGAACAAGAATAGACTGTCGAGTTTCAGATGAAAGTTCTCTTTTTCTGGCCATTTTGAGCGTTTAATTGACCCCACAAATGTGATGCTCCAGAAACTCAATCTGCTCAAAGGAAGGTCAGTTTTGTAGCTTCTGTACCGAGCTAAACTGTTTTCAGATGTGTGAACATGATTGCACAAGGGTTTTCTAATCATCAATTAGCCTTCTGAGCCAATGAGCAAACACATTGTACCATTAGAACACTGGAGTGATAGTTGCTGGAAATGGGCCTCTATACACCTATGTAGATATTGCACCAAAAACCAGACATTTGCAGCTAGAATAGTCATTTACCACATTAGCAATGTATAGCGTGTGTTTCTTTAAAGTTAAGACTAGTTTAAAGTTATCTTCATTGAAAAGTACAGTGCTTTTCCTTCAAAAATAAGGACATTTCAATGTGACCCCAAACTTTTGAACGTAGTGTATATATATATATATATATATATATATATATATATATATATATAAAATGTACCCTTTGTAAATAGCTTTATTTTGGGTTAGCCTCCGTAGGGGCTAGGGAGTAGAAACGTCGAGGAGGTCGACTAGGTCACAGAGGAGAGCGGCTCTTTTGCGAAAATTTATTTTTGTCTTTTTGGTGATTGGCAATAGCTGGTGTGAGTTTGGATGTCAGAACAGGAAGGAGATGACGATGTTGAAATGGAGTTAGATGCTTGAATCCATTCACCAAACAGAAATGGGAGTATATCAAACAAACAAATCGTGAGTCAAAGTACTAAAAGAAACCGGGGTGAAATCAGTTCAGATAAAGGGAGCTCAGATGATTCGAAGGAAATTGGGAAAGAAGAAATTAAAATAATACTGAGATTCAGGAAGGAAGATGAGAACATTGATTTCAGTCCAGTAGCATTATCCCGGGAGTTGGAAAGAAAGATAGCAAGCGTGAAAATGGCAAAAGTATTGAGGGATGATAATTGCTGATTATATGTAAAACAAAAGAACAGAAGGAAAAAGCAATACATATTGATAATATATTTTTAAAAGTTGTGTATGACAGAAGAGCGCTTGGAGAATGCCGATTTATAAGGGGAGTGATAACTGATATTCCGTTAGTGAGGATTTGTAAAAGCTCAAACAAAAGATTTTTGGGGGAGAAGTAGCAACATAAAACGATTGATGAAAACAGAAAATGGCCAGAAAGTGAGAAGCAAATCAGTACTACTGGAGTTTAAGGAATCAGTTCTACCGGAGCGGGTCAGGATTGGATACGTGAGTTTCCCGGTTAGGGCTTATGTTCCGCCACCATTAAGGTGCTACAAATGTCAAAGATATGGACACATAGCGGCTTTTTGTAGGGGGAAAATGATCATACTTTTGATGACTACAAGGATGATGTGTTGGATAAATGTTGTAATTGTAGCGGTTAGCACAGAGAGACATTTGGGGGATGTGAAGTCAGGAGAAAAGAGGAGGAAGTACAACACATAAAAACAGTGAATAAGATAAGTTATGCAGAGGCAGTAAAGAAAGTAAAAAAAAAAACCAGGAAACTGTGAGACTAAACAAAAAAACAACTTCTGAAACAATTCAAAGAGAAATTAGTGATAGGAGTTACAGCACAGAAACATGATACAGGACTAACACCGGATAAACTCATTTTGTTCATAGCATATGTTATGAACTGTGCAGATCAGGCTAAACACAAGACAGAGAAATTAAAATAATTGTTAAAGGCGCAAAAAAGTATCTGTAAGAAAGTCTAGTTAGCTACGCCCTCTTGTGGACAAACTCTATAAAGACTGAACCCTTTTTTCTTTTTCTTTAGCAGGTCATAAATAAATAAGCTTAAAAGCTATCCCTCTCCATTCCTGATTCACTAACCGGAATCAAGCTATACTGTTACCGCCTCAACCAGTTAAAATTATTTAGTGGGCTCTAGGTATAGTGCCTCCACTTCAGTATCTTTCCATTAAAAATCTTTCATTGGAACATGTTAAAAGAAAACTTGAAACAGATCAGTGAGGTAGACCATCTGATAATGCAAACTAGGTATTTTTCAATTTAATGATTTTTCGGTAGTTAGGGGAAGTTGAAGAGCCTGTTTTGAGTTACCGGGGAATAGTAGAAGGCAATTATATATTATTTGAAGATTAAGTTTGATTTGTTGAGTGTTTTTTTCATTTTTTAAAATTTTTATTATTTTTATTTATTTATGTACTTTTTTTAAGAGATATACGTTTGATTAGTCGTGATCTACACATATACCAGTAGTTGGCGCTAATGCACATTACGTTGATTGCCAACCGCCATTAAAATCCAACAGAAGAAGAAAAAGAAGAAGAAGAAGAAGAAGAAGAAGAAGAAGAAGAAGAAGAAGAAGAAGAAGAAGAAGAAGAAGAAGAAGAAGAAGAAGAAGAAGCTTTATTTTGAAAGCTGCAGGAATTCACTTCCTGTGGTGTTTGATGACTATCAGCAGCAGAAACACATCTCCTGAAATCGAAGTCACTGATGAACTGGACTCCTACTACTTTGCTGAGATGTTAAAGCAGCTCTCTGGTTGATCCCAATGACCCCTCACACCCTGGCCACAATCTGTTTAGGCTCCTCCCCTCAGGCCGGCGTTACAGAGCGCTGTACGCCAAAACCACCCGACACAAGAACAGTTTCTTCCCCCAGGCTGTCGCTCTGATGAACTCTGTGTAGTCACAGAGTGTGAGTCCATTCACATGAACAATAAACTATAACTCTGCACTGCTGTATATACTTACTGTACAATAACCCCGGTTTGGTGTATATATTATCCTTTAATATTTATTTGTATTTATTTTTATTTCCTTTTTTGTTTCACTTATTTAAGTTCTGTACTGGAGAGAAAAGTTGCCGGAGTCAAATTCCTTATATGTGTCATACTTGGCTATTAAAGCTGATTCTGATTCTGATCTTTATACAGACATGAGCAACTAGACGCTGAATGGCTGTCTGCATCACGTTGCTATAGTCTGTTGTAGAAACAAAATCAAAAAGCTTTACAAGACAATTCTTCTCAGTTTCAGGTTCTGTGTGAGTTGTGTTACTGCTGTGGTAACATAAAGCCTCAGCAGCCTCGGGCTCTTCTGTTCACTGATCACACAACAGTAAATTGATAAATGAAATACTAAATAAAAGAGTAAATAAGAAAGAAATATGTAATAATTAAATTAAAAGTTAAACTAAATAAATGTATGTATTCATTCTTACAGAAAACGTAATTTAATTAGGTTGCATTTTTGGAAGTAAATTAAGTTAAATGGAAGTTAAATGTATTTTCAGCACATGGTGTTTCATATGTTGTGGGTTATTTTTCATAGATTGTTCCGTTTTCCTTCATTATTACCTTTATTAGCACTAAAATGACCATATATTTGTGTATAAAAACCTCAGTTAAATTAATTAAACATAATTCACACGCAGTCTCCATGCTAAACATACAGTTGTTATCAGAAAATATGACTGTACTCTGAATGAATTTGAAGTAACTTTTATAATCAATTATTTTTATTTTCCAAAACAAAACATTTTCTTTTTTACTTTTCTGATAACTTTTCTAAAAAAAATGGGACAATATTGGACATGGCGTTAGCATAGGTTTGGCTCACCAGTGGTTAACAAGGTTAATATAGGCCTATAGTCGACAGGCAGGATTGCAACCTATAGGTTAGAAGTTGAAACCATCTTGTTTTAGATTGGTCAACTTTTCTAATCATGATACAAATACATGGTGAACTGAAATAAAAACTGAATTGATAAATACCTGTGCTTTGCCCTAGCATCACAACAGCACCATCTGGACGCACAGCATCTAATGGTTACAGAACTTAGCTGAAAATTGGTTTGACGGCGACCTCTGGTGGCAACAAGGTGTGACTGCAGAGTATTCGGCTTCATACTTGATCTTGCTGGTAGAAAAACGCTCTAGTTTGATTTGTGGTGCTGAATGATGCTAAGCCGACACAAACTGGCTCACTTTCACAAATATTTTAGATTATGGAACCAAACGGCGGCAGAAGATGCAGCTGAAGGGTAACAAGTATGTTAACGTGATGTATGTTTTCTGACAGTTTATGTTGGAGAAGAGTTAGAAACTACAACAGAACTTCACAGAATTATCAATTTTATTCAGTTTCTTTTTCATTTTACTGTGTTATAAAGAAAATCAAAAGAAAACCCACATGAACTTGGCCATAAAAACAAAAAATACAATTTAACTGATTAACTTAAAACAGGAAGTAACGTCAGAATCTAATCTCAGTGTTGCATCTGCTTCCCTTAGTTGGTTTCTGAGGCAGAATTATGCCACATAGAAATAAAATTTGGCTAAAATTTGAATATTTCAAATTATGGAAACAACTCCTGCAGAAGATGCAACTGAAGGTTAATATGTATGTTAACATGAGATGTGTTTTCTGACGGTCTATATTGGTAAACTAAACTGTTACTGTGATACAACAAAGTTAAAAGAAAACAACCACTAACTTGGCTATAGGATTAATTATGAAACAAGAAGTGACATCAGAATCTGATCTCAGTGCTGCACCTGCTTCCCTTACATGACAAAAGGTTTAATTTCTCGAGGAAAAATATCCCAGTAACCAAAGCCAGGGACATGGTTCTTCCAGTCAGGCTGAAGAGGAGGATCATTTAAAGCCATCAAGCAGCCCAACCAGTAGCATTCAGAGGTCAGAGCTCTCAGGTCCTCCTTCACTTCTTCTAAAAATGGACCCCCATGTTCCAGGAAACCAGTCTAAGAAGATAATGTTTAATGTCAAACACTGATTGTTCCATTAGACTTACAGATGTAGCTGTGTACTGATTGGTTTCCAAAGCTAGAACATTTATAAACATGCCTTCAGAAGATCTGTTTTGCTGGTGTGGAACAGAGACATCTGCAGGTTCTGAACTGTTAGCCGTCTGTACTCTTGAACCTGAAATACAGGAACCATAGTGCTTAAACACTTCCTCATGCTGCCTTAATAAATCAGTAGCGACAGTTTTTCTAGAGTCCAATACCTTCTGAGGAGTCAGTCCACTGCTGGAATCAGGCTGCTGGAACATATCTTCTATCTGCTGCTTCCTTCTCTCCATTTCCGCTGATGCATCTCCAAAGGCTTTCTACAGAGATCAGACAAATATCAACCAAACAAGACACACAGTGACAATAAGCCGAGCAGACAGACTTCCAGAGAGCAGTTCTATTTCATCCCTACCAACCGACAGATGCGGTGCCTTAAGCACTGAATGATTCATCTTGCGCATGCGCAGGTGGATTGCTTATACCAACAAGGTCACACGTGACACCAGATGATCACGAAGACCCTATAACTTCTTGTGTTGTATCTACTTGTTAAAAATCATTATTTATTCATTGCTAGTGGCCTTGTGACTTTTATGTTGGAGCTGTGAGTCGCTCGCCCTTCAGAGTCCGCAACGGACCCCACCAAGCAGTTTAGAAGGATTCGAAATTGAAGGATCTGAAACCATTCTTCGATGAAGATGGCTTTATTTGTGTTGGAGGACGGCAACAGAACTCAGATCTCAGTTTTCGGGAGCAACATCAATGGGTGCTACCTATACTTCACATATATTATGAGCTACTAGTCCAACACTGAATGAAAGAATATTGCATTCTGGAGTACAAGACAAACTCATCCAGCTGAGAGAAAATTATTGGATTTTAAGAGGCAGGCAATTAATAAAGAGACTGTTGTCATTGTGCTATATATATCTGCAAAAACTAAAAGCTAAACCAGCACAAAAGATTAAAGCCCCCTTACATAGAGATTGAGTGACTGAGCCCCCCCATTTGAAGTCACAGGTGTAGATTTTGCAGGACACTTATATGTAAAGGCAGGTGGTCAGTCAAAAAATGCATATATAGCTAATATAAAGTAAATGTAGAGTCATTTACTCAGACAATGCTAAAACATTTAAAAGGGCTGAGCAATATTTGGGAGTCAGTTAACAGTTCAGAGCTCACAAAGTTTTTTCACAGAAAAGGGTATCATATGGAAGTTTATTTTTGAGCGACCAGCTTGGTGGCGTGGTTTTTGGGAAAGGCTTGTGAAAAGTTTGAAAAAAAGTTTAAAAAAGGTCCTGGGGAGGGCTTCACTTAGCTTTGAGGACCTCACTACCCCTCTGACAGAAGCTGAAGCCATAGTAAATTCTAGACCCCTCACTTATGTGCATAGTGATGCCTCAGAACCCCAGCCACTTACACCTGGACATTTTCTGATCGGGGGAAGATTTACTTTCTTACCACCAAAGATTGTTTCCCCCTTCTAAGATGAAAAACCTCAGTAAGGATGACATGGGACGACGCTGTAGATATCGACAGAGACTGTTGACCAGCTTCTGGAATGGCTGGAGAAGACGGAATTTGATGAACTTGAAATCAGCTCACACATGTGAGACATTTACTCCCAGAGCCTTTAGAGACCGGGTGGTTGGGTGCTGAGGCCCAGGGGCAAGCTGTCAGCTGTTTTTCCTAGCAGCAGCTCAGCTATTGCACTGCTTCTACCCGGGACCCGTGGGTGTTTTCCACCTTGACCCACAGGTCCAAACTTCAGTTCTGATGCCGGCCCCCAACCACTGCAGAGGTTCTGTGTACGGTTGCCAGAGGGGAGTGGTTTACATCAGTAGACCTGAAGGATGCCTACTTTCACATTCATATAGCGCCACACCATCGGCACTTTCTGTGGTTTGTTTTTCAGGGGCGTCATTTTCAGCTCAGGGTGCTCCCATTCAGTCTCTCCCTTTCCCCTTGGGTCACCAGGTGTGTGACGGCGGCCACCTTGCACCTGTCGCAGGGCATGAAGAACTTACCATATCTGGACGACTGGCATGTCTGTGCACCATCCCAGTCTCAGGTGGCCCTGGACACGACATGTCTTTTCTCCAATGTGGGCTGCCTGGGCCTCTGGGGAAATTTCAAGAAGAGTTGCCTGGTAACGCCACAGAGCACGTCTTAGGGTTACTCTCAATGCAGTTACCATGAAAGCTTGCCTCTTACCACAATGGGTGGAAAATATCTTCCTCCTCCTTCTCCTGTCTTTGGAGGGCAGGCAGTTGCGCTAGGTGGAGTTATTGTGCCTCCTAGGGAAACTGACAGCTGCTGCTACCAGGGTTCCTCTAGGACTTCTGTCACTGCCTCCCCTCCAAAGGTGGTTGCACACCTTTTATCTGGATGTCAAGTGACACCAGCACAGCTCACAGCATATCAATCAATTAATCAATCAATCAATCAAACTTTATTTATAAAGCGCTTTTCCAACTTAGTTACTCAAAGTGCTTTACATATTTAAAATGACCCCACAGACCCCCAACCCCCCTTCAAAAACCCAAAATCAAATCATCATAACTACACCCTCCTCCCAACCCATCAGCCATATACACACACACACATGTTGGGTTTCCATGTCTTGTGGGGACATCTTATTGACATAATTATTAGGGTAAGGGGCTAGGAAAAGCCCCTTACCCTAACCCTTACCATCAAAAATGAATGCCTAGCCCTGACCCTAACCCCTAACCATAACCCTGACACTAAAACCACATTTTGAGCCTCAAAAATGCCTTCAAACTTGGGACTGGGATTTTGGTCCCCACAAGGGCTGTCGGTCCCCATGAGAATAGTAAACTTCCAATTTTTGGTCCCCCCGAAGTACAGAGTACAGATGAGCCAGGAAACGCCATCATAGGGGCCATCTGCATCGGCAGCAGCTGGTCAACAGCAACAGTCAAGGCAACGACCCAGGGCATCCAGAGGAGGGAGGGCTGGTACCTCCCACCTCCATCCAGGCACTACTTGGGGGGTACCCGGGCAGCCACAGCCGACCACCGCCCCCGATGCAGAGGACCCCCACAGAGGAAACAATGGGACAAAAGATTAAAATAATTTAAAATATAAAATGTATAAAATATAAAGTGTATAAAGTGTAAAACAATAACTGTAAAACAATATGATAAAACAACATAAAATGCAAAGAAGATTAATAAATAAACAGTTAAAAGCTAAAGTAAAGATAAGATCGGGTAAAACATGCTGACCACTTAAACAGATATTAATAAATAATAACTAATTAAAAGCTCGGTTGAAAAGGTGAGTCTTGAGCCTGCTCTTAAAAACATTAACGTTCTCTGCGGCCCTGAGGTCCTCTGGCAGCCTGTTCAAGAGGTGAGGGCCATAATAATGAAAAGACGCCTCACCATGAGTCTGTGCCCTGACTTTGGGAATGATAAGGAGACGGCTGCCAGAGGAGCGCAGAGACCGCGAGGATTCATATGGTAAAAGCTGTTCAGAAATATAAGAAGGCCCAAGACCATTAAGACACTTAAAAACCATTAAAAGAACCTTAAAATCGATCCTAAAACATACGGGGAGCCAATGCAGTGATTCTAAGACCGGTGTAATGTGCTCCCGCCTCCTGGTCTTCATCAGGACACGAGCTGCTGAATTCTGTAAAAGCTGTAAACCTGATGTAGTCTTTTTGGGAAGACCAGAAAGCAGGGCATTACAATAATCAATTCTACTGGTGATAAAAGCATGCATTAGCGTATCCGTATTGGGCAGAGAGATAATGGGGCGGACTCTGGCAATGTTCTTTAGGTGATAAAAACCTATTTTAGTAATATTTTTAATGTGTGGGATAAAAGTCAGCTCAGAGTCAAAAATCACGCCCAGATTCTTCAATTGTGAAGAAGGATTGAAACACAATGATTGTAGTTTTGGTAAAAGTTTCTCTCTCTGAGCTTCAGGACAGATAATTAAAACCTCAATTTTGTAGCATCATAGTTTAATCTAAAATCATTTAAAATCTTTAAAAGAGCTGTCTCTGTGCTGTGGTTCATCCTAAAACCAGACTGAAGTTTAAAATATCATCTTTAAAAGAACCATAAAATTGTTTAAAAAAACCTGGTAGGAATCGGGTCAAAAGCGCTTGTGGTGGGCCTCACTGCGGAGAAAACTTTATCAAGGGTCCCAGCTTATACTAGGACAAAACTGTCCAGTGTTTCCTCTGGTGAAGACAGACACTCAGATTTTTTTAAAACCATGTTTGTTTGAGAGGATAAAATATTATGTCTGATGGTGTCTACCTTCCCTCTGAAGTGGTCTGCAAACTCCTCACAGAGAGTGTTTGAGGGGGTTTTCTGAAAAATATTTTAATTGTGATTGAGAATGTTGTCAATGGTGGAAAACAGAATTTTGGGGTTATTTTTATGTTCTGAGATGATTCTGGAAAAGTATGCATTTCTGGAATTTCTTAAAGCGTTATTGTATAATTTGAGATGTTCTATGTATATCTGATGATTTATTGTAATTTTATTTTTCCTTCATTTTCTTTCTGCTGCCCTGCAGCTCCTCTTTAATCTTTTAATACCCTCATTTCTCCATGGTACTGTACGGTTTGAATGTGTCATAACAATTTTAAGTAGAGCCAGTAGGTTGAGAGCAGATTGAAGCCTAGGGCAGGTAAAGGTATAGGAGGAATTTTTTTTTTAAATTTCAGGAAAACCTACAGCCACTTCTAGTTAGATGACGCTTCCTGACAGTTCTCACAGAGGTTTCTAATTGGATAAAACTGGTGATTTTAAAGAACATACAGTAATGGTCAGAGACAGCCAAGTCAACAACAGAGGACACACTGGTGGACAAGGTGTGTCCTCTGTTGTGAGTTGGCTGCATTACATGTTGGCTAAAATCCATATAATTCAAAATATTTAAAAAAATCTGTTGATAAAGGATCTAAAAGGTTATCTATATGTAGATTAAAATCACCAGCTAAATTTATCCTTTCATAAGAGTTGTGTAAAATTGATAAAAACTCTGAAAATTCTGGAATAAAAAGTACATTCCTTTTCGGTGGCCTATAAACTGTGACACATAAAATCTGAGGCGTGCTAAAAACGGAGGCAGGGTATTCAAAAGTGGTAAAATTATCAAATAAAAAAGGTTTGGCGGAAAGAGTTGATGAACTTCTAAAAGCATTTCCGCCTCCCCTCTGGCTACTCCTCGTAGAATAAGAAAAGTTAAAATTAGGTGGAGAGGCCCCTGTAAGAACAGCAGGGGCATCTGCACTCAGCCATGTCTCTGTTAAAAATAAACACAGAAGATTATTGTCTAAAATCAAGTCGTTTATTGTAAAAGTTTTATTCAGCAGAGAGCGAACATTTAAAAGAAACATATTAATAGTGGTTGGTGATGGAGTGACTATATGATTTACTGTAGGTGGGATTTTTAGTAACTGTTTAAAATTGTTTGGGTTTCTTTTTTTCAGTTTATGATTATTTCTTCGCTCTCTGCTGACAATAATGGGTATGAATGAGGTAGAGCAAGGTCCAAGTCCGATATGTGAGTCACTGTTAAAATCAGGATTGAGTTTATAGGAACAGGGACCACCTGCACATCAGGATGTGATGGATGGGGCAGAGAGGGCAGGAGCAGCTGGAGCCAGTGTGGGGAAAAGCAGTGGGCGAGGGTATGCCAGGCTTAGACATAAAAATTGTTTGGTTATGCAAACCAATTGTTTCAGCAGATGTCTAACTGGCTGGTCTCAGACGATCTTGGAGGTGAAACTGCTAGATGTGGAGGTCCTGGGCTGGTGTGGTTACACGTGGTCTGCGGTTGTGAGGCCGGTTGGATGTACTGCCATATTCCCTGAAACGCCTTTGGAGACGGCTTATGGTGGAGAAATGAACATTCAATGCACGAGCAACAGATCTGGTTGACATTCCTGCTGTCAGCATGCCAATTGCACGCTCCCTCAATGCTTGTGGCATCTGTGGCATTTTGCTGTGAGACAAAACTGCACATTCCAGGTTGGCCTTTTATTGTGGGCAGTATAAGGTACACCTATGCACTAATCATGATGTCAGATCAGCATCTAGATGTGGCACACCTGTGAGGTGGGATGGATTATCTCAGCAAAGCAGAAGTGCTCACTATCACACATTTAGACTGATTTGTGATCAATGTTTGAGAGAAATTGTAATATTGTGTATCTGGAATGAATTTTAGATCTTTAAGTCTATCTCATGAAAAATAGGAGCAGAAACAAAGGTGTTGCGTTTATATTTTTGTTGAGTGTATAAACCACCAAGAGGGCACCAGGTTTGCACAGCTATTGCAGGCATTCCAGGACCTCCTGCTATGGGCAGCACCACGCCTGGCCAGCTAGGAAAATGTACTTGCTTGGTGAATGGAATCAGGTGGCAGACTTACTCTCCAGGTGCAAGACCCCATCGGGGGAGTTGTGGCTTCATCCGTAGGTGGTTCTCAACGTCTGGGACATCTTCAGCAGGTTGCGGGTGGATCTCTTTGCCTTAGAGGACTCGACCTATTGTCCCCTCTGGTTCTCCTGGACGCAGGAGAGTAGTCATCTGGGCCAGGATGCTCTCGCCCACGATTGGCCAGATGTTCTCCTCTATGCGTTTTTGCAAATCCCTCAGATTTGTCCAATGCTAAAGAGGATCCTCCAGCAGGGTCACAGGCTGCTGTTGGTAACCCCCGTCTGGTCGGGAAGAACGTGGTTTCCACTGCTGTACATGCTCTGCAGCTGTGCACCTTGGCGCCTCCCCAACAGGAGGGATCTCCTGTCTCAATTACGGAGCCAGATCTGGCATCCGGACCTTTTCCACCTGCAGCTGTGGGTCTGGCCACTGCAGGGCCAACCTGCTGCTCATTGAGTGTTCAGATGGTGTCTGCAATACTATATTGAATGCAAGGGAGCCTTCCACCCGGGTGCAGTATGAGAAGCGGTGGTGGCTGTTTACTGCATGGTGTTCAGACGAGAGTTCAGACCCTGTGCTCTCTTCAGTTCCAAAGATTTTAGTTCCTTCAGTCACTCTTGGATGGCGGCCAGTCCCATGCTACTCTGAGGTTATATGTAGCAGCCATCTCATCTTGACACGTTCGGATGGATAATAACACAGTGGGATGTCAAAGTGAAGTGGCCACATTTGCTGGTATTTTTCAAACAGTTACTCAGAACTCAGCTTTTATCCCGATGGTTCTGTCGGCATCGACTCTCAACTGACCTATCCACCTAGCAAAATTTATGTCACATGTCGGTGAATTTGACAACTAAAAAATACACCTGAATTTAATACATTTAGTCACTCATGAGAGAAGTGTGCTACATGCTGCCCTGCAAGAATTTTAAACCTGTGATTGAAAGATGACAAAGCCATTCTCAAGCACATGTCAAGATGTTCATTGGTTAGCCTGGAACTATATTTATTTTTTGATCACATTCATCGTGGAGAATGCTGCTTCACAGCAGTAGGTTGAGCCAAACATACTCAAAATGTGCAGGGCAACCTTTTTCACAGTTGGAAACGCTGTCTCTGAGACTATTCGGATCCAGAAAGATCCAGCATCACTTCCTCCAATCTGTCCTTTTAGTAAAACATTTGACTGAAGATCTGCAAGTTCCAGCTGAAGAGCTCCTGCATTTGCCCAGCTGAAGGTGTCACTTGCTTGCTTTGAAAATCCTCTGATGTCAGTGATAAGGAATGGATTCTGAAAAAACAAACTGAGCTGTTCTCCCAGAGTGAAACTGTCAATACGCTTCCCAAAATTGGTAATCAGTTTTTCCACAAAATCAACAAAACTGGACTTGTCACCCCTGATTTGTTCCTTGACATCAGGGAAGTGTGTGCAGTCTCCCTGCAGGTCTCATTTAAACAGCTCCAGTTTTCTCTGGAATCCATGGACATCTTTCATCAGATCACAGACTGAATGGTTCTTGCCTTGCCGTTTTATATTCAGTTGATTCAGGTGTGATGTGATATCAAACAAGAATGCTAAATGATCCATCTTCTCCATATCCCTAAGAAACGAAAGAAATGGCTTTGCTTTTTGGCTCTTAAGTTGTCCCAAGAAACTTTCAATATGTTTTCTAATGGACCAAAAGCACTCCAACACTCTGCCTTTACTGAGCCCTCTAAGATTATTGTGGAGCAGGAGGTCATCTGCATTTGCTTCAAATTCTTTGAGGAACTCTCTGAGGAGACGATGTTGCAGAGAAGAAGATGCTCGGAGAAAGTTAATCCTTTTCATCATTGCGTTCATCACATCTGCATACTGATCTGAAAGTATGGCACATAGGACTGATTGGTAAGAGATAATTCCAGGGTGGTTGTAGCAGACCCAGCCAGGTAAAGGTAAAGCGTACTGATGTTTTGAGTTGTCTTTTATTTGTGTTAATTGTTTTTCTTTTGTACAATTCCCTTTTTGAACACCTTTCACTCCGAAACACCGTAAGAACTAAAAGACATAAAACATAACAATATTAAAATACAAAGTATTAAAATTATTACCCTTTTACATCAGCTAAGTGGTTAGGTTTTTCCAAAACATTTAACTGTTTCATAATAAAAACAAATTCAGAAAATGAAAAATACCTTAATCCCACTTCTAGCTGGTTGCTTTCATTGAGAAACCACACCAAGTTGTTTGCTGGTGAATCACACCTGCATACCATTATAATCAGTGGTGCGTTTCCTACCTTGTATTGTT
Organism: Apricaphanius iberus; assembly: GCA_028564705.1. Classification (NCBI taxonomy): domain Eukaryota; kingdom Metazoa; phylum Chordata; class Actinopteri; order Cyprinodontiformes; family Aphaniidae; genus Apricaphanius; species Apricaphanius iberus. The sequence continues at coordinate 74,515 of JAPXFQ010000674.1, read as the reverse complement.
ACCAAAATAAAGCCCAGGAAGAAGCAAAAATAAACAAATAAAAGCACTGGGTTTGTCTCTCTCTTTGGGTCATTTACACTCCCACCAATCATGAGGAAGTAATTAAGCAATTTACAGTTTACATTACAAACAAATGATTTAAAATGAAATAACATCAAGAACCTTTATGTGAGAGGGTAAATAGTTATACCTAATTTAGTTTGAAAATGTGTTTCAAATGGATGAGCACACTTTAATTAGCCTCCAGCAGCAAAACAAGCCTCTGAACTGAACGCTCGACTTCCAAAGTATTATGTAGACGTTCTCCCTTTTTTTCCAAGACTTCGGATTCCAAGGGTGACCTTGACCTTTCTTACTAGTCCATCTTTACTGGTGAGGATCTTCGAAACTCTGCCTAATTTCCACTCATTCCTTGGCATGTTGTCATCTTTTATCATTACTACATCTCCGATCTTCATATTCCTTTGAGGAGTATGCCAACGCTGTCGGAGAGAAATATTGGCGAGATACTCCCTTCGCCAGCGACTCCAAAACTGTTCTGCCAAGTATTGCACATGATGCCACCGTTTCCTGCTGTATACATCTTCCTTAACAAATTCCCCAGGAGGAGGCAATGCCTTAGCTGATTTAAGGGTCAGAAGATGATTTGGGGTTAAAGGCTCAAGACTGTGTGGATCATTGAGGTTATCGACAGTCAACGGTCGATTGTTAACGATTGCCATAGCTTCATAGAAGAAGGCACGCAATGAAGCATCGTTCAATGTCTTGGGGGAAAGATCCAGTGTGGATTTTAGAACACTCCTTATTGTTCTAATATGTCTTTCCCACACACCTCCAACATGACTTGAATAGGGTGAATTCATGCTGAAGTCACACTGTCTTTCAGCAAGAAAGGCAGTCAACCTATCCCCATTGATTTCCTTCAGAGCTTCTTTGAAGGCATTTTTGGCTCCAACAAAGTTAGTTCCTTGATCTGACTTGATCTGGCGAACAGCCCCACGTATAGCGATGAAACATCGGAGTCCGTTGATGAAAGAATCTGTGGACATATCTTCTAACATCTCAATATGAATGGCACGGGAGCTGAGACAGGTGAAAAGTAACCCATACCTCTTGTTTTCTTTTCGGCCTTGTTTTGTGATGAATGGGCCAAAGCAATCCATACCACAGAAGGTGAAAGGAGGCGATGGTTCTACACGCTCCTGTGGAAGATCTGCCATCTTTTGTTCAACTGTTGGCCTGCGAAGTCGCCTACATGTGACACAGTGTTTGATGTAAGAAGTTACTGCTCTGTTCATTCCAGAAATCCAGTAGCCACTGGACCGGATTTCATTGATGGTGAATCCTTTGCCTTGATGTTTTGACCTTTCATGGTGATAACCAATGATCAGCTTTGTAATGTGGTGTTCTTTGGGAAGGATGACTGGGTGCTTAACATTCTTGGAAAGGGATGATCTGCTTAGCCTTCCTCCCACCTTGAGAATACCATCCTCATCAAGAAAAGCATCAAGAGAATACAGTGAACTCTGTGATGGTAAAGTACTTGTCGAACTCAGTAAGTGTAGCTCCTTCTGGTACACAGTTTTCTGCAAATCTTTAATTATGCAGTTTTCTGCTGCTTTTCGTTCCGTCACTGAAGTAAGGGAGTTTGACTTATTTCCACTGATGCGTCTTCGAATGCGTGCAATAGCCCTAACCGCCAGTGACCACGAAGAAAACTTAGACAAACGGTCTGAGAAAGTGGTTTGAACTGTGGTTTTTGTATTAAGTGCTTGTGCACTTCGAACCTCTGGATCTCCAACATTCAGTTCGGGACCTTCTTCGGCAGTCAGCTCAATGTCCTTGTTCCACAAGAACTTCGGTCCAGTGAACCATGTAGACGATGCCAGTTCATCTGAGGTCAATCCTCTTGATGCATGATCGGCAGGGTTTTCAATGGTGGGAACATGTCTCCACTGCTGAGGATTTGAGCTGAGATGTATCCTTTGGACACGATTGGATACAAAGGTATGAAATCGCCTGACATCATTCCTTATATATCCCAGAATGACCTTTGAGTCAGTCCAAAAGAACTCCTCAATGTCAGATGATCCAAATTCGTCTTTAAGCATATTGCTTACCTTTGCAGCAACAACTGCATCGGTCAGTTCTAACCTGGGGATAGTCATGACTTTATTTGGGGCAACACGGGATTTTCCAACCACTAAGGCACAGTGAACATTCCCCTTTTCATTCAGAACTCTCAGGTATGAACATTGGCCATAGCCTTTCATGCTGGCATCTGAGAAGTGATGAAGTTCTCTCTTCGACACAATTCCGAAGTCAACAGGTAAGTAGGCTCGTGGCACATTAACCTTATCCAAATGGGCTAGATCATGTTTCCATCGATTCCATTTTGAATGGAGATCCTCATCGACTGGATCATCCCACCCAATGCCTCGTCTACACATCTCTTGGAGAATTATTTTACCGTGGAGTAGTACTGGTGCGACAAGTCCAAGAGGATCATACAGAGAGGCAACTGTTGATAAAATGCCACGCCGAGTCGCAGGTTGCTCTTTGATGTTGACGTTAATCTGGAGGCTATCAGACTCTACATCCCATTTGATTCCAAGAACTCTTTCAAGGGGAAGATCATCGAAGGTGCGGTCCATATCTTCCACCTTTGTGGCTCGCTCGCTAGATGGTATGCTTTTAAGAACATCTCTGTTGTTCGATACAAACTTATGCAATCGAAGACCTCCCATAGCACAGAGTTCTCGAGCTTCCTTTGCTAATTGAATTCCATCTTCAACACTCTCGACGCTAATCAGGCCATCATCCATGTAGAATTCTCTCATGATAAATTCTGACCCCCTTGGGTAATGATCTTTGCATTGTTTGGCAAGATGTTTCAGACCATAATTTGCACATCCTGGAGATGACGCAGCACCAAATAGGTGTACTTTCATACGAAACTCACTTGGTCGGAGATTTAGATTTCCATTTTTCCACCACAGGAAACGCAGATAATTGCGATCAGTTTCCGTCACATGGAATTGATGGAACATTTTCTCAATGTCACACACAAGTGCAACGGGATGTTGACGAAAACGGATGAGGATTCCATTCAAATTACTCAACATATCGGGGCCAGTGAGCAGATGATCATTTAAGCTGGTTCCTTTATATTTAGCGGAGCAGTCAAACACTACTCTAAGTTTATCAGGCTTTTGAGGATGGAAAACACCATGGTGAGGTATGTACCATTTCTCCCCACTTTCCCCATCATCTTGGACCAGCTCCGCCTCTCCACTTTCAATGACATCTTCCATGAACTTAACATACTGCTCTTTATACCTCTCATTTTTCTGCAATTTCCTTTTGAGGTGTTTAAGGCGTATCATGGCAAGATCTTTATTGTCTGGAAGATTAGGCCTCTCTTTGAATGGCAGAGGCATTTCACAATGTCCATTTGCATTTTGACATATTTTTTGACTCAGTTTATTCAGAAATGCAATATCATCCTGCGAGATGGTTTTATCACTTTCTCTGCAATCTTTAAAATCAGACTCCAAGAATTGGATGACGTCAGCAGGTGTTACAGGTGGCTGCTCTTTGACAATAGTCCTATGACATAGACGACTTTGATTGATCTGCTCATTTATTGGGGTTGAACGCCCCACAACGCTCCATCCCAAATCAGTCTGTATTGCATATGGTTCCTCTTCTTGTCCCGTGATAACCTTTCTTGGCATCATGGCTCGGGAACAGTTGTAGCCTATAAGCAATCCTACATCACAATCTTTCAGTGGTTGAAGTTCATCAATTATTTCCTGTAGGTGGCTCCATCTTCTGGCTGTTTCTGGAGTCGGAATGTGAGCACGGTTTACAGGAATGCAATCTTTTGTGTAAGCGGATGGGAGATCAATCTGCAATGTTGAGCTGTATCCTCTTACTCTAAGACCAGAGACACATTCACTTTGGAGCACTGTATCCTTTCCATTCATTGTGGTCAATTTCAGTCTCACTGGATGTTTGACAGCATCAACACTATTACTCACATCTTGATCAATAAATGTGGTATCGCTCTGACTGTCAATAAGGGCATAGACGAGTTTTTCCACAGCTGGATTACTCTTAGATGACACCCACACTGGCATGACCATTGAGGTAAAGGATGAGCCTTCTCCTGCAACACTGAGTGATATTGCTGTGGAAGTCGGGGTGATTTGGGTATTAGGCAAGAAACTTTCCCTTTTGTAGTTGTCATCATGGAGGAGAGTTGGATGTTTGCCTTTACATATATCACACAGGGAACGGCGACGGCAATCCTTGACACTATGACCTGCCTTTAAACACCCATAGCACAGCCTTTTTTCCTTCAAGATATTGCGGCGCTCAATCAATGTTACCTCAATAAACTCAGGACATGTTATAAGCTGGTGACTTGACTCTTGACACAAAGTGCATGGGAATTTATTGAACGATCTTACATTCCTTTGGTCTGATTTTTCATTCTCCTCAGTAATGGCTTGAGTGCTAAGAACACTGGCATCATTTCCCTTTATATATCTGGGAGTCTTCTTCTCAGTGACAAATTCTGTTGAATGGAGAGCATGAAAAGAAGTAATGGGATTGCATACGATTTCAGCCTCAGTTGATAGAAAGGCAGCAAAATCTTTGAAAACAGGAAACAGTTGTTTTTCCTTCAGACTTTGTGTGACTTGTCTGTTCCAACTTGAAGCTAGCCAGTCTGGTAGCTTTTGTGTCAACTTCTGATTCTCCTCACAGTCATTCAATATATCAAGACCTTTAATGTGTGGCATTGCATCATTACAGGCATTCAGGAAATCTGAGAAATGTCTGAGGCCCTCTGCGTCCCTTGAATTAATTTTTGGCCAGTTGGCAAGCTTTGATCGAAAGGCTCTTTGGATAATGAATGGTTGTCCAAACCGATCATTAAGCCTATTCCAAGCATCTTGATAGGCATCGTCGTCATTCCGATAAAATGTGCCATCCAGAACTTGTCGTGCTGGTCCACTGACATATTTCTTAATATAATAAAGTTTTTCTGCTGGAATGATCCTTCTCTGGCCAATAATAGAAGTAAACGCTGCCTTCCACTCAATGAATTTTATTGGATCTCCATTGAAGATAAATGGCTCTGAAGCAGGAAGCCTATTCAAGGCTAAGCTGTCTTGAAAAACTTGAGCCAAGGAAAGTGTGTCTGAATGCATTGATAGTGAAGCCGGGGGGGGTAGGATGGCAGAGGGTAACTTTGTTGGTGTTATATTTCTTTCAACGTTAGTACATTCCACAGCTTCCTTTTCCATCTCCTCTTCATAAGCCTTCAATCTCGCTTGTGCCACTCGTACCTCTTTCTCAGCTGTTAGCAGGCCCAGCTTACACCTTTGTTCCTCCAAAGCACTTTTTTGTTTTGCTTCCATTTCTGTTATATGGCTTATTTGTTTATTCTCTTCCAGTATCATTTCATAGTTAGCTTCTTTTGCAGCTAACTCAGCTGTAGCATCTGCTCGCTTTGCTGCTAAGGAAGAAGAAATAGACTGGGGATCAGAATGAGGACGACTCATGATAGAAGCAGCAGACCCATAAACGGACTTGGCGTAATCATGTTGAAGCAGTTCATGAAGACGGAGTCTTTCGTTTTCTTCATTAAAGTCGTTTTCATCATCAATAGCTCTACTCTGGGCGATGCTGCGGATTTCTGAAGATACAGATTCACATATATCAATTCGTCTTCTTATGTCAGTCGATGGGGTAGTAAGACCTCGAAGTACATCATACATGTTTATCACTTCCGCTCTGTGATTTTCAAGCAACTCAATGAGAGACAAAAGCTCATCCTCTGTCATGAAGCTCTTCAATTGGTCTCTTGCTTTGCGTATGCAAAGTTTCCATTGATCATACATGGAACGTAGACGTTTTTCCTTTTTCTTTGCCTCTTCTTCATGCAATTCACGCATCTTCCCTGTGGGGTTACGTGGTCGTTCGGAACGCCGGGGACCATCAGATAAATTATTTTCTGCTGCGACATCTGCTTCTTGGTGAGATTCTTGAGGTGCCTGCTGGGAGTTGTCGGCATGCTCCCTCTCCTTGGTGTTATTAGGTTGTAGCATTTTTAACCCTTTTTTTTTTTTTTTTTCTCAAATGTCTTATTTGTTGATTTTCATGTAGAATTTTAAAGTTTAATCAATCTTTGTGACATGCGTTAAGACTTATTCTTAAGAAACCTCAGTTGATAAAACCCATTTTTTTAGATAAACAACAAAAATACAAATACCAATAGGCAAATATGTGCAAAACATGCAATCATATAGAAAAGGCAAGCAGTAAAAATGCAAAGGCATGCAATAATATGGCTGTTATCCTGAAGGAAAGGACCACAGCAAAATTCACACAAATCAATGCAAAGTTTCAAGTTTAAAATGTCCATATGTCACTTAGAGGTTCATGAATATATCCGTATTGATGTGTCTTTAGACCGGTTCTTTCCTTCACTCAAGTTCTCAGTCAAAGTTCAGTTTTTTGTTCAGTTCAAAGGTGAAATGTTGTTACTCACTTAGTGGATGTCCTTCATGGTGGAGTAATACTCACGGTTCATCATCAGTGTTAGACCCAATGAGTATCTTTGACCATAACATCAATGAAGCTGCTGCGTAATATCTGGGAAGTACGGTTCCTTAATGTGTGGGGTTGAGCTGCTCATCAAATCCTTAAAGACTCTGAAGTCTTGGAACAGCAACAGGCCCGCTGTCTGTCACCTCTTTCATTTAAGACAGCAATTCTTCAGATTGATGCGGGTAAGTTCTTACTGTAGCAGACCCAGCCAGGTAAAGGTAAAGCGTACTGATGTTTTGAGTTGTCTTTTATTTGTGTTCATTGTTTTTCTTTTGTACAATTCCCTTTTTGAAAACCTTTCACTCCGAAACACCGTAAGAACTAAAAGACATAAAACATAACAAAATTAAAATACAAAGTATTAAAATTATTACCCTTTTACATCAGCTAAGTGGTTAGGTTTTTCCAAAACATTTAACTGTTTCACAATAAAAACAATAAATTCAGAAAATGAAAAATACCTTAATCCCACTTCTAGCTGGTTGCTTTCCTTGAGAAACCACACCAAGTTGTTTGCTGGTGAATCACACCTGCATACCATTATAATCAGTGGTGCGGTTCCTACCTTGTATTGTTACCAAAATAAAGCCCAGGAAGAAGCAAAAATAAACAAATAAAAGCACTGGGTTTGTCTCTCTCTTTGGGTCATTTACAGTGGTCTTCTCTCATTCTTGCCACAGCTCCCCTTTCTCTCCCTAACACGGCTGGAGCTTCATCTGTTGTTATTGAAACAACTTTTCTCACATCTATTCCCTTTTCTGTTAACATCTTCTTTATTGCTTTGTAGATGTCTTCTCCTCGTGTTGCTCTCTAGGGTTGCTTCTCCTAACAGGTCCTTAAACATTTTATTTTCCTCTTTGTTAAAGAATCTCACAAAAACTACAAGCTGGGCATTGTCAGTTATATCAGTGGACTCATCTACAGCCAAACCTATGCATTCTGCCTTTTTAATCGCTTCATCAAGCTGTGCCAGTACATCACTTGTTACAATTTGTCTTTTATGTGTGGCTGATGAAGCTGACAGAGGAATTTGCTGTATTATTTGACAGAGCTCTATTTTTTGCTTTCCATCAAAAGTAATGTCTCAGTAACTGTACTCATACATTTTTTGACAACACAAAAAGTCATTCAGCGATGCAATGGTTGACCCAATATCCACGCAGTTCTCAGAGAACACTCATTAGCGCATTGCTGAGCAGTGAATGTTTGCACCATAATCCTGGAGGACCGAGCATATTGTGCCTTTAAATCAGCTATTTTCTGTGACTGTATGGCTGAGCTCGGGGGATATGTGTGGGAAAACATGGAGTGTTTCGTCTCATAGTGCCGCTTTATATTGCTGCTTTTGATGAGAGCAAAGGTCTCGGAGCAAATGAGACACACGGGTTTTGCACTGTCACCAGGTAAAACGAACAAGTAAGTGTCAGTCCATTCTTGTTTAAAAACCCTCTTTTCCGCGTCTACCTTCCTCCATTTTGAGCACGCAATTTCACTTTTCTCTCGCCTGTTCGCGCTGCTGATCACTCTCCGTCTTCGCCTGTTTCGCTGCCTGCTTCTCTCTGACTTGCCGATGTTTAAAAATATCTAGCACTGGCAGCAGCACTACGCGCCACACAGTTCATTGGCTGACCGGATCACGTGTGGCCCCTGGCTGAAGGGACTTCCCGCCCGGTCGGGTTTACCAACACCAGAAGGATCGCCGCAAAATGAAGTTAGAATAGACGTGGTTGGAAAGCCTGCATTATTATTATTTTTTAAAGCAGATTCGGGTCCGGATCGGACGGGTTGGTGGTCCGGATCCAGACCGAGGTCCGCAGTTTAATGACCTCTGAGTTAGAGATTATTTGTAACTCTTATGGACGAAAATCAGGAAAAAGAAGACGTTGTGGATTATTGTGAGCCACTTAATCCACTTGTTAGCTACACAGCCTGAAGCTAGCAGCAGCAGCCCAAACTGGGTTTATCTGCAGCATTGTGGGGACAGCTGACGAAAATAGTAATGCGGATCGATGGTGGAGCTGCTGCTTTATAGGATCAGACGACCAGATATCCAGCATCATCCTGTGGCGATGTTTGAGCGGTAAAGTGCGCTCTTATTACCAATCTGCTACGCTGCTGTCACTTCCCAAGTGGAGAAAAAGTTTCTTTAGACTGGATCGCATGTTCTCCGACCACAGGTCGGATAATATATGTTTTTCCTGCATCTTATTTAGAGCGCATATGATACAGTTCATTAGTGGTTTTTCTTAACTGTGAAAGCTGGAGGAGGAGATGTGGTACTGGCAGGAGCTGCTCAGGAGAGTTGCATCTGCCAATCAGTTTTTAGGTGACATGTCTGGTTTTCTGAGGTGATAGTGAATTACTTGGATCAGCACACACTTTGGATCTTATGTCGGTTTGGTAATTTTCTTAGTGAACACATAAAGAGATGGAAAGAAAGGCTGGGCAGCACATCATGGAGAAGAAAAGACTGAAATGCTGGGATGTACCGATCTAAAAAATTTGTTCCAATACTGATATTTGATATTTTTGCTGTCATGGTAAATACTCAATATCTACAATGTTATAAATATTAAATAAATCTCTTAAAAAGATTGAAATAAATAACATTTTTAAATATTGGCTAAGTTTTACTTTTTGGAGTGATACCAATGTTAAAAATGATTAACATCATCCAATACTGTGCCAAAATATTGTGCATTCCTTGATAAAATCCATTTTGTTATGGTTCTAGTTATGAGGAACAGAAGAGAGAAGAGAAACAGGAGTTCTGAGAAACTGATACAGGTTTATTAAACAGTATTAATATGTAAAAGGAAAAGCATTTTTTACTTTGCATTTATTTTAATTTATGATCAAATGCTTTAAAGTAACAGTCAAGTTTACTTAAACTGATTGCACAATATTTAATGAGAAAGAAGAACAAAATATGAGGAAGACAGGCAAAGACACAGAAGAGCGAGACTGGAGCGCTGCGTAGCAAAATAACTGAAAGAATGCTGAGAGACAAGGGAGGAGGAGTGAGACAGGAATGAAAAATGAACGGGTATGAATAACTTAATGTGATCAAGTTATGGAAAAATCTGAAATGTAGTCCTGACCCGGTGGAAGTGAGCTCAAGCAGTGTTTACTTAGGCTGGGGAGTTAGACCATTTTTATAAGAATGTGGTTAAAAAAAAATAGAAAAATCAGGTGTAAATTACACGTTTTTCTGGCGATGGGGGGGGCTCTTTAAAGACTCTGAGCACAGGGGGCCCTGCTATCATAATCCAGCCCTGATTCTGCGGGTTCCTCCCAATGAGGTATGTTCAGGAGTTCTTCGTGACTTTTCTGGTATGGATCATTCAGTGCATAAGGCACCGCCTCTGGCGGTAATCCGGGATTCATTGAAACGTAGTTACATACGTAACTTTTCTTTTACTGTACCTGAAACAGATCTTTGGCATCCTTTGGGTTGATCCTCCTGGACTTCAGACGATCTTTGATTTTGGGCCACTGGAGCATTCTTAGGTTGTCGTACATGTCAGTCAGCCTAGTTTTACTGACTGGGTTGTTCATACTCTGTGTCTCCTGTTTTTAGTGAAGTGGCCACCTGTGCTGCCAGTCTGTCAAACAGTTACAGTTTGGTTAGCCATGCAGCAGGTCAGTAAATATGAACAGCTCTCTGTTCACTACCTGTCTTTGACTGAGTTCATTTCTTTCTCTTTTTGGGATGCAGCAGTTCTGTTTATAAAAAAAAATGAAACTTTGAGAAACACATTAAAAAGAACATTACAAATTCTAATCTAAGTTGTTCAGTTATGATCACAAACTGATCTAATATTACCAGTGTAATGCAGAAATAAACCCTTAAGTCTAGTCCAGCTGGTAACTGGATAGTCACAATGATAAATTTAGAAAACATCTTACCGAGCCTCATTGAGCTTCTTTTTGTAAATCATCTCCATCTCAGTCAAACTGCGTTAAAAGATATAAGATATAAAAATTGCCAGTTCTCTTATCACCTGTGGTATTTCTATGGTCAAGTTAAAAAACAAACCTTTGCTTATGTTCACATTCTTGTGGTTTGCAAGTCTTGTGGTTTGCAAGGCCTTCGCAGCACTTAGCTGCGAAGGCCATGTTGCCTGTTGTATCTTATCCAAATGGTTTAACAGAAATTTGAAACTTGATACATTGTTAGAACTCTTCAAGACAAACAAAAGACTCTCATAACATCATAGTCCCTGACTCACAGGAAGTTGGCCATTTTGGGTCAAAGGGTCAATTTTACCATTTCACACATGTCGAACTTTGGCGAACTCCTCCTACAGATTTCAACTGATCACCTTGTAAATCGGCCAAGATGGCCTTAAGGCATGGAGGATCAAAAGTTATCAAAAGCTTGAGTTTTTGATTATGTTGAAGGGGCGTGGCTAGGCCTAGAAATTGGACTACACGCCAAAAATATTCAAACACTTATAAGTCCTATTCAGAAAGGCACAGATGGCTCAAACCTTCTATATTAGATGATCATCAGGTCCCTGACGATGCTATATAGTCAAATGTTGACATCACTTAAGCCCGCCCCCTCAGAACAGGAAGTGTAATGTTTTGCCGTGAAAGTTCCAGAATTTACATAGTTGAGCAAATTAGCATAGCAATGGTGCACAGCAGCTAGAAAGTAGGTGAGGTACCTCTGTGTCAAGTACTGAGAGTTTTCAAAAAAGGGTGTGGCGTGGCGTGACGAAGTGAGGCGTCTTGCCATGGCCGTATGTTTGGCTCTAACTTCCAGAAAACTGATGCAATCCAAACCAGATTCAAGAGGATGGATATTGGTCCATCCCAAGAGAGTTCTGTATGCTAATATATGGTGGGCGTGGCCTAATTACTCCACAGCGCCCCCTACAACCCTTAAAAACACCAGCCCCAAGAGATACTTTATCTGAGCACAATGTCATTCAACACACATATGTAATGTCTCACACCCTACAAAAAAAAGTCTCTTGGAGCCATGGTCCAACCGAGCAGGAAGTCGGCCATTTTGAAATAACGCCAATTTGTGCCTTTTGTACAGGTCATATTTGATCGAACTCCTCCTAGAGCTTTTGACCTACAGAATTTTAAACCAGGTAAGAGAGCATTAAGGATTTGGGGAACAAAAGTTATCAAAGGAGTTTCAATGCGTGAAACCAGGAGGGCGTGGCTTGTCCTCAAACTTAGGCTTCTCGCCATGTATATTAAAGAAGTTATAAGTGCTATTCAGAAAGTCAGAGTTGGCTGAAACCTTCTGTGTTTGATGATTATCAGGTACCTGACGATTCTATATTGTCAAATGTTGACATCATTTAAGCCCCGCCCTCTCAGAACAGGAAGTGTAATGTTTTGCCGTGAAAGTTCCAGAATTTACAGTTGAGCAAATTAGCATAACAACGCTGCACAGTGGCTAGAAAGTAGCTGAGGTACCTTTGTGTCAAGTACTGAGAGTTTTCATAGAATGGTGTGACAGTGGCAGCTTGGCGAAGTGCGGCATCACGCAATGGGCATACGTTTGGTTCTTATTTTCCTAAAACTCATCCATTTTGGACAAAATTCAACATAATGGACATTAGTTGTGTATGATAAAATCTGGTAGGTGTGGCCTCACTCCACAGCGCACCCTTGATTCCTTAAAGACAACATTCTAAAGCGATACTTTATCTGAGTACAAAGTCATTAAACACATATATCAACTGGCTCATGACCTACCACCAAACAGTCTTTGAGTCATGGTCCAAACCCAAAAGGAAGTCAGCCATTTTGAATCAAACACGCCATTTTTCACATTTATTGACGTACTATTTGATCAAACTCCTCCTAGAGCATTTGACTTACATATTTTTAAAAAAAGATAATAGAGACTTAAGGCCTTGAGGATCAAAAGTTATCTAAATAATTTTACTACGTCACAACAGGTGGGCATGGTGAAGCCTCAAACTTAGGCTTCTTGCCAAAAATATTCAAGCAGTTATAACTTCTTTCTGAATGTAACACATGGGTGAAACCTTCTGTTGGGGACCTTCATCACGGCCCCAATGATCCTAGATGGTCAAATGCTGACAAGACTTAAGCTCTGCCCGGTAGGTGTGTGGCGAAGAGAGACATCACGCCATGGACATACGTTTGGCTCTAATTTCCACATGCATTGTTTGATCTGCACCAAATTCAAGAACATTGATATTGTTTCAACAACTAACAGATTCACATGCAAATATTTGATGGGTGGGCCTAATTCCTGCAAAGCGCATCCTACAATCCTTTTTAAGCAATGCTTTTAACTAGGAATGTAAAATTCACAACGGATGTTTCTCTACACTCTTCAAAACATTTTTGAAGTTAGGGTCCTTTTCCCTCATGATGTCGGACATTTTGGTTGAAAGCTGCCATTCTAGCCTGTTTTAAACTTTATCATGCTCATTTTTTAATCAGGTTTGGTGCACATGTAAAGATGGTTTTCAGGGTCTCGCGGTTGCGGCAGAGGCCAGAGCGTCGCTAAGCTGCGAAGGCCGCTAGAGGCTGCTTGCAGCTTTAATTCTTTTTCTTTTTGTTGTAGAGTATTTCTAGAGAATGAAGAAAACAAAGCTTTTTTAGTACAGGTTTAAGCCTTACATTAATAGAAAGTGTACAATCACTAAAAAAAAATTCTATTTAGATATTTCTGGACATCACTAGATTCTGTGATAAATTACTGGAAGTGAAGATTTAGTGAAACAAAATGAGGATGGTTGTGTTAATAGCGTTACTTCAGAACATGCTATCATTACTATTGACAATATCCTGGACAAAAAATTACGACATGTAAGTTCTGAAACGACAAAGTGATTTTAGCATCCTTAATTCACCACTTTCTCCTTTCTGATGTCCCCCTCCTCAAATTCACCCATAAGATTTCCCAGCAGCACCATATAAAATACTTCTATATGACCAGACAAAAAAAGAACATTTCTATCACTGAAATCTGAAAAAAGACATTGAAGAAAAATATTCTAACACTATTGATACACACAAGTGAAAATAGAAAATAAAACACATTTATTTTAACTGCCAACTAAATCTAAATGGGTTGTATTATTTGGGGGAAATTAAAGTCAGTTTAGCTCTATTTTTAGGAAATTGTATTTCTTAGAGGCTGTTATTGGTCAATTATTACTAATACCCAGGAATGCTCAAATACTGATGGTGTTATCGGTTATCGGGCCCATACATTTCTAATGCAGTTGTATCGTAATTGGGTAAAATTAACAGATACCATGAACTGATACTTAAAATTTGGAAACTCTGCAAAAATTTCTCAGAAAATGTTTTCACTTGTAAATTTACTTTTGTGGTCATTTTTATTATTTTTTAAAATCTAATTCACCATAATTTGTCGTAACAAGCAGCGAAAAAAATAGAAAATGTCTTCCAATTCATAGCAATTTTTTTGTGCCATAGAGGTATTGGCAAGAGCTCAGATCCAAGTATCCGTATTGTATTGGTTTGAAAAAAAAAGGTATCTTTTCATCCCTACTAATAACGTAAATTGAGTGTAAAAAAAAAAAAATAAGTTACATTGATTAAACATAATTCATAACCCAGTCTCCCTGCATATGTTACGGGCCTCAGAGGGCAGAGGGCCACAATAACAATTACTGTTGGTCCTGAGGTGGACCAGACCTGAATAAACAGGAGAACGGAGAAATGAGGAAAACGGACATCATGCTTTTCTTTCCAGAATACAACTGCATCTGTGGATTTATTTACCACCAAAAATTATAAAACAAACAGTAGCAATGCATCTCCTTTTATCCCTGTCATTTTCTTATTCAGTTACATTACTTTCAATATTCTGTTGCAATATCACTTCTTTTCAGTTCCAGTTTCTCATTTAATAAAGTTAAACTTATCAATTTTTCCATATTTGGTTAACCAGCATATTTAAATCACCTTTGATAATAAAAGGAACATTCACAGTATAACACTGTTTGAAGTGCAATATTCTTGTGCAAATTATAAGGTGCATTATAGCTTTTAATGTTGAATAACAACAATTTCCATACATCTGTGTCTCACAGGCTACTGACCTAAAAGAAATGCTAATGCTACCCTGAATTAATCAGGACCAAATACTCTTATTTATGGCTCACAATCACTTAATTTTGTGTTTTTCAAGTTATAACTCAAAACAGAGAGCACATTCATCTCAACTCTGAAACCCACAAAACACTTATAACAATAAACTGAAGTATTCACTTAAAACCGAAGTCTATTCTGTATAATTCTTATACCATGTGCTTAATAACATTGGCTGAGCTTCAGGCACAAAATGGCGGATCCCGAGTGGCAGTTTCACTTTATTTTCACTCCATTCATACACAAACTACTCAAAACTCGATCCGGAAATGGTCTCAAAACTCCCGCAACACAGAATACTGTCAAAACCCGGTCTAAGTAGCTGATTATTAACACTTTTAAACACTTTTACCAACCTGAATAAACAGGAGAACGGAGAAATGAGGAAAACGGACATCATGCTTTTCTTTCCAGAATACAACTGAGGGCGGAAGGCGGTCCGTCCCCTTTTCAGACCCTGGTGCAATCTCTCTGAAAGAAAAGTTCCTACCCTGTGATTTCCTCCATAATCCCGTTTTTCTTACCGGAATCATTCAAAAAAATAATACCTGACCATATTAAAGTGTCCTCTTTCGATTAACAGATATACAAAATTAATTACAAAACAATAAAATAGAAGGTCAGTTTGTTAAATACTTAAATTGGTCCACACTATTTATTGGGGGGTTACACATACATATACAGGTGTTGTCAGAAAATGTGACTATAGATTTAACTTGATTGAAAAATTTGACTTTTATTCTTTTCAAGTAAACAAAACTATTTGTTTACCACTGACACATGGAGTTGGATTGAAAATCAAACAGACACCATTTCTGCTGCAAACTGCTTCGCTGTTCCATAAAAATGTGACTACACTGAAAGTTTAAAAATTTTTGTTAATACAGGGTTGGTTCACCAGTGGTGAGCATTGTTTATATATAGTCAATACAAATGATTGTAGCCTGTGACATCATAGTTTAAAAGTGATAACTATCTCCCTTTAATTAAAGGATGTTCAAATGTTCTAATTAAGTTACTAGAACAGCATTCACTGTATTGAAGACTGAACTGAATTAAAATGAATATCAGTGCTTTAGCTTAGGATCAGAACAGTGCCCTCTGGACTCACAGCATCTGATGGTAACAGAACTTAGCAGGAATCTTTGGTTTGACAGTGGCCCCTAGAGGCAACAAGTAGTAACTGCAGAGTGTTCAGCATTATCACGCTAGATTGCTAAACTCTGGTCCTAGATTGCCACCTTGCTGGTAGAAAAATGCACAATGCTGGTTTGTGATGCTGAATGATTAAAGTCCTCATAATTTGGTTCACTTTTACAAACATTTTAGAAAATCTACGTTACCATGTCTGTTAACATAATTTGTGATGTATTCTGAGTGTCTTTAATAATGCTATACTAAATTAAACTAAACTATTTTTTGTCAAACAAAAGTCAAAAGAAGTCCCCCACAACTTGACAATAGGAGTAGAAAATCAAATATGAAACGGAAAGTGACATCAGAATCTGATCTGAGTGCTGCATTGGCTTCCCTTACATGTCAAAAGGTTTAATTTCTCGAGGAAAAATATCCCAGTAACCAAAGCCAGGGACATGGTTCTTCCAGTCAGGCTGAAGAGGAGGATCATTTAAAGCCATCAAGCAGCCCAACCAGTAGCATTCAGAGGTCAGAGCTCTCAGGTCCTCCTTCACTTCTGCAAATAGACCTCCATGTTCCAGGAAACCAGTCTAAGAAGATAATGTTTAATGTCACACACTGATTGTTCCATTAGACTTACAGATGTAGCTGTGTACTGATTGGTTTCCAAAGCTGGAACATTTATAAACATGCCTTCAGAAGATCTTTTTTGCTGGCGTGGAACAGATATATCTGCAGGTTCTGAACTGTTAGCCGTCTGTACTCTTGAACCTGAAACACAGGAACCATAGTGCTTACACACTTCCTCATGCTGCCTTAATAAATCAGTAGCGACAGTTGTTCTAGAGTCCAATACCTTCTGAGGAGTCAGACCACTGCTGGAATCAGGCTGCTGGAACATATCTTCTATCTGCTGCTTCCTTCTCTCCATTTCCTCTGATGCATCTCCAAAGGCTTTCTACAGAGATCAGACAAATATCAGTCAAACAAGACACACAGTGACCTTAAGCCCAGCAGATAGACATCCAGAGAGCAGTTTTACTGTACCTGAATCAGATCTTTGGCATCCTTTGGGTTGATCCCCCTGGACTTCAGACGATCTTTGATTTTGGGCCACTGTAGCAGTTTTACGTTGTCATACATTTCAGTCAGCCTGGTTTTACTGACCGGGTTGTTCATGCTCTCAGTGTCTCCTGTTTTTAGTGAAGTGGCCACCTGTGCTGCCAGTCTGTCAAACAGTTACAGTTTGATTAGCCATGCAGCAGGTCAGTAAATATGAACAGCTCTCTGTTCACTACCTGTCTTTGACTGATTTCATTTCTTTCTCTTTTTGGGATGCAGCAGTTCTGTTTATGAAAAAAACAGAAACTTTGAGAAACACATTAAAAAGAACATTACAAATTCTAATCTAAGTTGTTTAGTTATGATCACAAACTGATCTAATATTACCAGTGTAATGCAGAAATAAACCCTTAAGTCTAGTCCAGCTGGTAACTGGATAGTCACAATGATAAATTTAGAAAACTTCTCACCGAGCCTCATTGAGCTTCTTTTTGTAAAACATCTCCATCTCAGTCAAACTGCGTTAAAAGATATAAGATATAAAAATTGCCAGTTCTCTTATCACCTGTGGTATTTCTATGGTCAAGTTAAAAAACAAACCTTTGCTTATGTTCACATTCTTGTGGTTTGCAAGTCTGAAGGTTGGATCTCACATCTGCTTCCTGCCGTCTTTAAATAAAGACAATAGTCATCAGCTACATAAAGGTCATTTAGAAATTAATTCAATCAGCTAATTGTCAGAGAGAGAGAGCGAAATACCTTTGACTGACAGATTTTAATTAGGCCCGAGCAGCTAAGCGCTGCGAAGGCCTATTGTATCTGTTGTATCTTATCCACATGGTTTAACAGAAATTTTAAACTTGATACATTGTTAGAACTCTTCAAGACAAGACAAGCTCTGCAATAAATTCTCAGAAAATGTTCATTTTTCACTTGTAGATTTACTTTTGTGGTCATTTTTATGAATTTATTTTCTATCTAATTCACCATCATTTGTCGTAATAAGCAGGAAAAAAAAATAGAAAATGTCTTGCAAGAGCTCAGATCCAAGTATCGGTATTGTATTTTATTTTATTTTTTTAAAGGTATCTTTTCATCCCTACTAATAACTTGTACTGAGAAAAAAACAAAAAAACTCAGTTTTATTGATTAAACATAATTCATGACCCAGTCTCTCTGCATGCATATACAGGTGTTATCAGAAAATGTGACTATACATTTAACTTGATTGAAAAATATTTAATCTGTAAATAAATTTATGAGTCTCTGGTGGACATTGTTATTATCAAGACATTTGCTGCGTCACTTCTTTTTGTCAGTGCTGAGGTTCTCTGAGCTGGTAGGTGTTTGGTGCTTAGATTCTCTTTGACTGAGCTATTTTTCTCTGTGTTGAGGTCTTTCTACATTATTTTAACACACAACCACGCCACTACACTTAATTCCAGATGGTTTACTTTACGTTTTGGAACCCTTTGTGTTTCACACAGTTGTTCTAGGTGTGCTAAGATCTCGCTAGCTTGTTAGCTTAGTTTCATAGCAACTAATGCTACTTCATCTTCTGTCTAGCGCACTTTCTCCGTCTGTGCCTCCTCTCTCCTGTTCTCGGTGTCAGATGTTTAGTTACTCCCCCTCCTTCTTTTGTGATAATGGTAAGTGTAATAAATGTAGCATTTTCGTAGCTTTGGAGGAAAGGGTTTCAGAGTTAGAGGCTTGGCTCTGCGCTGTCGAGAATCCAGTAAAGATTCGAGGCTCGTTAGCCAGTGCGGAGCCAACAAGGACAGAACCACCTAGCGGTCCTCCAACAGAACCAACGCAGCTGGCATCTGGAGCAGTAACTTTCACTTTCTATGCTCCCCTTTTCTGGAACAGACTTTCTGACAACTGCAAAGCTGCTGAGACACTGAGCTGCTTTAAATCAATACTAAATAAAAATTTGTTTAGAGTTGCCTTAGAGTAAGCGATTAATGTCATGTTTTTATATGCCATAAGCTTTGTGTAATGCTGTATTATGTATCCTATTTTTGTGTTTAATGCTTATTTTCCGTTTTTCTCTAATGTTTTATTTTATGCTTTTCATGATTTTATCATATATTTCATTTGTTTGTGCCCTGCCTTTTCACACCCAAACAGATCAGAAATTACATTTGATTGACTGATTTCAATTTTCTTTCTTTTTTATCTAGAGTTTCTCTAGAGAAGCAAAAAATATAGTTTTAGCAAAACATCACAACTTTAAAACTTCAAGCATTTATATCTCAATTTAATGACATTCATATCAATTCCCCCCAAAAATGTTGGTTAGTATTTAACAAAGGCTAATCCACTAAAATACTGACCTTGCCTGGTGAAGTTCATGCTGAGTTTTGCTCAGGCTGTTTTAAAAAACAAAACCCAACAAATTAAAGTTTACAGAGATTTTTCCATAAAACTACCAAAATTGCAGCAAACCATTCTGGATCTTGACGACAAAGAAAATTAAACTATAATGTAATCGCTCACCTTTCACGGACTGAGTTCAGATCTTTTTCTTTCTGTTCTATATCATTTCTGGAGAATGAAAAAAAAAGCTTTTACTTTAAATTGTTTTAAAAATTCAGTGTAATTCAAATTCCTTTGTCATTAAAATTGCTCAATATGACAAATTCTTTGATTAGTTATTAAAAAACATGTTTGATAGTAATAGAAAGATTTTCGGTAAAACACTGACCTCGCCTTATTGAGTTCATCCTGGGCTTTCGTCAGGCTGAAATAAAACCAGAACTGATTAAAACTCTTCAAAGCACAGATTCTGCAGTAAAATCGCTGAATGTCTGTCAAGGTTTATATGCTAACTGAAGCAGCAATATGTTATATGAAATTTCAGAAAGAACATAGTGAAATGGCCACCTGTGCTGCCAGTCTGTCAGCAGTTACAGTTTGGTTAGCCATGCAGCAGATCAGTATATATGATGTATCATTTCCCTATTCACTACTTGTATTTGACTGATTTAAGTTATTTCTCTTTTTAGGATGCAGAAACCCTTCTGTTTATGAAAAAATAGAAGCTCTGAGAAACCCATTATTAAAAAGAACATTATAAACCCTAAGCTAAGTTGTTCAATTATGATCACAAATTGATCTAATATTAACAGTTGAATGCAGAGATAAACCAATAGGTTTAGTACAGCTGGTAACGGAATAAACACGATAACTTTAGAAAACATCTCACCAAACCTAATTGAGGATCTCAGTGTTAAAAGACACAAGTTATAAAAAACTACCAGTTCTCCCATCACTTGGGGTATTTTTATGATAACTTTGAAAAACAAACCTTTTATTGTATTCATCTGCTTCTCTCTGTAGACTATAAAAATATTTATCATTAATAACAGAAAGATGCAGGACTGAATGTAGAAGTTCATTCAATTCAGATAATTTATTGTTGGATTTTTAAAATGTTAGAAATAGGAAGACGTTTTTAAAAAGTATAATTTAAACCATCATGTCTTATCGCTCCCTTTTTTTATCTGCAAAATTTCCATTACAAAATATAAGCAGTCATGATTTGAGAGGATTTAATGTAAATATAATAGCTTGTTGTTAGTACCTCTTTTTGAGGGATTCCACTTCTTCTTCTTTTTGTTTTGAAGCAGATCTAAGAGGAAAAAAAGGAAACCAGTTATTAAGTAATGAATACAAAAAAGAAATAATAATAATTTCGACCAGTTTAAATTTTGCTGCATTAAATTTCTGTCCCGTAAAGACCCACTCCGTAACTCTTACACCATAAAAACGTGTTTTCTAAATATTTATGTGACACAACACAATTTTTGATGTTTGTTTTCGGAGCTGTTACTACATGTGAGGGTCCTCCTGCTGTTTACCGCACTATAGAACTTTTCACCGGCGGACCGCTTCTCCGGTTGTACTGACAGTATTATTTTACAGTATTATGCTATGCAAAACCTAATGATACATGATGTGTTCTATTGACCTTGGAAGTCGGAGCTGGGTTTGTCGTCAGACCCGTGTAAACAGCGTTCCAGTAATGTTGGATAAGTCGGGATTCCAATATGGCGACGCCCAGGTAGCCATAGTTATAGTACCTCTTACATGGATCGTTTTAAGATGCACTTTCCATATCCAAACGCCCCTTTTACTTTGTTAAGATTAGAGTTGCAGGCTTTACAAGTAAAATGGATTTTAGATGCATTCGTACCAGTGTGTCTTGTAAAATAGACATTTTTCCACCACAGCTACTATTTCTGATATGAGGAGAGGCCATATGAAAAGTCAACGTTGGCGCAAAAAAAAAAATCCAATGCTGCATTCACACTGCACGGTTGGTCTTTGTCAGGCAACGCATTCAACTGATGAAGTTTGACGTATGTACTTTTTGGCTTCCAAAGCCTGCTTCTGAGCAACAAGGAACGCATCCGCTGGGTTTCCTCCGTTACCGTACTTTCTGAACTATGGCGGATCGTAACGAGAGAGTGGCTTGGTTTTATTTGCTAGATAAAACTAGACAATATCAACATCGGGTGCATTAGCGCTCATGCTTCAGATACGTTCTGAGTTTGGGGAGTTTAACCATTTGCTCTGGGAGCTGCTTATGGATGAGTTTCGTTATCAGCGCTTCTTCCTTCTGTCCCGCGCACCTAATTTTCCGACCTCCAGGGCCGCATCACAGCTCAAATCTTCTACCAGGACGCCAACTACAGGTGCTCTGTTCCTCTTTAGGAACGCCTGTCCATCTGACTTCGGTAAGTGTTATTTCTGATTTCTGAAATCTGCGTTTGTTGAAAATGTTTTCACTGGACCCGCGCTTCATTCAAGATACGTGCATAGTGACATAACTACAGTGAGACGCTCTGATTGGTTGCCGCAATGCGTTGACTGCATTGATTCTGTCAAAAGTTAAACTAGCTGAACTTCTGCGTTGTTGCGTTGCTGCGTTACTGCGTTGCCGTATGTGATGCAAGTGAATTTGACGGAGCCAACGTACACAAAGCACCGCAGAGACTTTGTTGGACCTCTGACGTACTCTACCATAGACTTTACTTTTAATCTTGCCGCAACTGACGCTGACGTATGGGTTTGGTCTGAATGCAGCATAAGACTTTCCGAGTGGGAAGTCCAACCTGAGTAGGGCTTTCCAGTTTTTTTTTTCCCTATCCGAAGTTGGAATTTCCGAGTACAAATAGAACACACCATTAAACAAACCCATGGTTTTGAGACTTGAGCCATGGGAGCGAACGAGTACAGTATTATCTCTATCTGTATCAGTATCTGTTAAACCATACGAATGTTTTTGTATCTGTACTCGGATAAAACGGGACATAATCCGGAAGTGGGCGGGGTTTAACTCAGAAGTGGGCTGGGTTATCTTGAAACGGGCGTGGCTTTAGCCGGTATTTGTTCTTAGGCATTCAGTTGATATGGGTTGATCAGAAATTTTTATATTTATTGCTGATAAGAAAACTATTTACTTAACATCAACATTGATCTTCAGATCTTCAGATCAATGGTTATGATAAAAAAATAAATAGGTTAGAGAACAAGTTTTGTAACAATGAATAACAGTTGCAGTTACAATTATGAAGTAAGATGTAATGAACAAGAATTTTCATCTCAACATACCTTTCTTTTTTTAACATTAATTTTTTTATGGTCAGTGTGATTTTTTTTCTTTTGGTTCTTTTTAATTTTTTTCCACACCAGGTATGTGTGGGTGGCTAATTTATTTGTAATATAGTTTTATACCATTACTACTTTTATTTTATAAATTAAACTAAATTTGATGTTACGGTCCTAGATCCATGCTGGGCCCTTTTAGCCCGTCATTATTAACATCCTGGATACGCCCCTGCTCAGCAGCATTTATCATTTAGTAATAGTAACTTATTAATCATTCTAAACACTCGTAGGACTCTGTCAGAAGAGTGTGAGAAAGTTTTTATCTCACATTGGTCGCAGCACAGCATTGAGTCTGTTGATTTTAAGCTGTAACTTTTTTATCTGCCGGATAGGCACGAAAGCTGTGCTCCTGGGGCAATTAGAGCTGGAAAAAAAAACCTTGATCCGTTGCCAGAGTAACCATCAGCTGAAAAATGTAAATGCATCAAACTAGATTTGTTGTGAGTGTTGCTTGTCGCTGAAAAAGTGTGCGGTGTGAACGCACCATTAGCGCTTGTGGAGTTGGAGGATTCAGGTACTCCAACTTTATTCTACTGATCACCCCTAGACTCAGAACAAAACATGGAGCAGTAACTTTCACTTTCTATGCTCCCCTTTTCTGGAACAGACTTTCTGACAACTGCAAAGCTGCTGAGACACTGAGCTGCTTTAAATCAATACTAAATACTCATTTGTTTAGGGTTGACTTAGAGTAAGCGATTAATGTCATGTTTTTATATGCCATAAGCTTTGTGTTATGCTGTATTATGTATTCTATTTTTGTGTTTAATGCTTATTTTCCGTTTTTCTCTAATGTTTTATTTTATGCTTTTCATGCTTTTATCATATATTTTATTTGTTTATGCCCTGCCTTTTCACACCCAAACAAACATCAGAAATTACATTTGATTGACTGATTTCAATTCTTTCTTTTTCTCTAGAGTTTCCCTAGAGAAGCAAAAAATATAGTTTTAGCAAAACATCACAACTTTAAAACTTCAAGCATTTATATCTCAATTTAATGACATTCATATCAAATCCCTCAAAAATGTTGGTTAGTATTTAACAAAGGCTGATCCACTAAAATACTGACCTTGCCTTGGTAAGTTCATGCTGAGTTTCGCTCAGGCTGTTTTAAAAAACAAAACCCAACAGATTAAAGTTTACAGAGATTTTTCCATAAAACTTACAAAATTGTAGCAAACCATTCTGGATCTTGACGACAAAGAAAATTAAACTATAATGTAATCTCTCACCTTTGACGGACTGAGTTCAGATCTTTTTCTTTCTGTTCTATATCATTTCTGGAGAATGAAAAACCTAAATGTCATTTTGCAGCAAAGCTATAAGCCTCACATTAAAAAAGTTGATTTTGGTTTCAAAATAGCTTTTAATTAAAATAGTTTTAAAAATTCAGTGAAATTCAAATTCCTTTGTCATTAAAATTGCTCAATATGACATTCTTTGATTAGTTATTAAAAAACATGATTGATAGTAATAGAAAAAGATTCGGTAAAACACTGACCTCGCCTTATTGAGTTCATCCTGGGCTTTCGTCAGGCTGAAATAAAACCAGAACTGATTAAAACTCTTCAAAGCACAGATTCTGCAGTAAAATCGCTGAATGTCTGTCAAGGTTTATATGCTAACTGAAGCAGCAATATGTTATATGAAATTTCAGAAAGAACATAGTGAAATGGCCACCTGTGCTGCCAGTCTGTCAGCAGTTACAGTTTGGTTAGCCATGCAGCAGATCAGTATATATGATGTATCATTTCCCTATTCACTACTTGTATTTGACTGATTTAAGTTATTTCTCTTTTTAGGATGCAGAAACCCTTCTGTTTATGGAAAAATAGAAGCTCTGAGAAACCCATTATTAAAAAGAACATTATAAACCCTAAGCTAAGTTGTTCAATTATGATCACAAATTGATCTAATATTAACAGTTGAATGCAGAGATAAACCAATAGGTTTAGTACAGCTGGTAACGGAATAAACACGATAACTTTAGAAAACATCTCACCAAACCTAATTGAGGATCTCAGTGTTAAAAGACACAAGTTATAAAAAACTACCAGTTCTCCCATCACTTGGGGTATTTTTATGATAACTTTGAAAAACAAACCTTTTATTGTATTCATCTGCTTCTCTCTGTAGACTATAAAAATATTTATCATTAATAACAGGAAGATGCAGGACTGAATGTAGAAGTTCATTCAATTCAGATAATTTATTGTTGGATTTTTAAAATGTTAGAAATAGGAAGACGTTTTTAAAAAGTATAATTTAAACCATCATGTCTTATCGCTCCCTTTTTTTATCTGCAAAATTTCCATTACAAAATATAAGCAGTCATGATTTGAGAGGATTTAATGTAAATATAATAGCTTGCAATTTTTGATGTTTGTTTTCGGAGCTGTTACTACATGTGAGGGTCCTCCTGCTGTTTACCGCACTATAGAACTTTTCACCGGCGGACCGCTTCTCCGGTTGTACTGACAGTATTATTTTACAGTATTATGCTATGCAAAACCTAATGATACATGATGTGTTCTATTTTTTAAATTTTTTTTATTAAGAAATGTAAAATCCAGTAACAACATGACATCTTAACAGCATGTTACAATCATTCAATTGAGATTATGTAATTGGATTAAGACAGTATTAGATAAACAAACAAATAAACAAAAAATAACAAAAACAAGAAGCCAGGGGAGATATACAGAGTGCATACATATAATTGGATATTTCTAGAAGAAATCAAAATAGTTTTGCCAAAACAGTTTGGAGTGAGGACAGAGCCAAAATAGATGAGTCATAGTTTCTGGAGAATCTTCACAAAATGAGCAGGATATATCTATGTCTGATTTAATAAAAAAAAAAAAAAAAAAAACATTTAGAGGGGTAAAATCTATGTAGGAGTTTAAAGGATATTTATTTTACCTTGTTAGAGATAAGATACTGATTTGGTAGAAGCCAAACCTTCCTCAATGACACAATATTCACAAATCTATTC
Organism: Apricaphanius iberus; assembly: GCA_028564705.1. NCBI lineage: Eukaryota > Metazoa > Chordata > Actinopteri > Cyprinodontiformes > Aphaniidae > Apricaphanius > Apricaphanius iberus. The sequence goes on along the minus strand of JAPXFQ010000674.1, from coordinate 48,894 downwards.
CAGTATGGCACAGCACATGGAAGAACAGAAATGTTTTTTAGAAAGAGATTTCTAATTGCTTTATTTTGGTTGGGACAAACATTAAAACTAATTTTCCCGACGGCAGACAGAGCTATAGGAAAAACAGGAGAACTACTGCAATCTAGCCGGGGTCTCTGCTTGGATAACATACACAATCCTGGATTAATGGCTCCAAAAACGTTAGCATATTCACCTGGTGTCGCTGGAAAGTTGTATTGTTGCAAAAATTCACCATAAGTAAGTAAATGACCTTCTGCGTCAAAAAGTTGATCTACTAAAATTATGTTATTTTGGAACCAAGAGTTGGAAAAAAAGAGATTTTTGTTTATAAAGAATGTCATTATTCCAGAGTAAGTAGCCGTGAGGTGAGAAGTTGTGCTTGTAAATGAATGACCATGATAGGAATACCTGGCGATGGACAGCCGATATCTTAACAGGAAGCTTTTCAATATTATAGTTACAAAGCAAGAAAAAATTCAAACCATCAAATCAGGAGAAAATATGATGGGGGATTATGTACCAGATTGAGGTCAGAGATTTGTTAAAGTGACGAATCCAATTAAATTTAAAAGTATTATTCAGTAAGAAAAGGGGAGCAAGTTAAGTCCACCATATTCATAAGTGTTCATTAGAGAGGATTTCTTAAGAAAATGTATCTTGTTTTTCCAGACAAAATTGAGTAATAAGCGATCAATATCTTTACACACCTTGCTGTCTAGATCTAGGGCCAAGGCAGCGTAAGTTACCCGGGAGATACCTTCCGCTTTGCTAATCAAAATGCGACCTCTTAAAGAGAGGTCTCTTATTAGCCATTGATTAAGGTTCTTTTGAGTTGTTTTAATTAAAGGATCAAAGTTCTTTGAACATCTGTCATGTCGATTCTTTGTAATGATTAAGCCTAAGTAAGTAACCTCATATTGAACAGTATTTTTTCAATTTCAAGCTCAGCACAATTCTTAATTGCCATGAGTTCACATTTTTTTATATTTAGATGCAGGCCGGAAACCTTAGAAAAAGCATATATTGCATCAATTGCCACTGATATCTGGGAATGATCTTTTAAAAACAGAAGTGTGTCATCTGCCAGCTGTGTTAAGATTAAGTTACTGCTAGCTACTGTTAGACCATTAAGTGGACTGGATTTTCTGTGACAGGCCAGAACTTGACCCACTAAAAGAAATAGATAAGGGGACTGCATATATTAAATCTAGGTGAAGTGCCACCCTTCAACTTGGTAGAGCTATTACAATTTGTATAGAGAGTTTTAATAGCAGATTTGAAAAAATCCCCCAAACCAAATTTGTCAAGGGATTGGAAAATTAAATTCTGCTCAAAAGTGTCAAAGGCCTTGTAAAAGTCTAAAAATAGAATAAAACTGTCATCTTGACCAAGCTCAGGGTAATCAAGGAGGTCTAAAACAAGCCTAATACTATTGGTGATATGTCTGTTCTTCATAAAGCCTGATTGTGTCTCATCAATGATTGATTTAGGTGGATTTTAATCTTTAGGCAAGAATGGAAGCAATGATTTTATAATCATTATTAAGAAGACAAATATGACGCCAATTATCAATCAACAGAGGATCTTTTTTGGGTTTAGGAATTAAAATAGTTAAACCTTGAGTCAAGGTAGGTGGAAGGGTACCTCTACCAATATTTGCAGAGAAAACGTCTAACAAAAAAGGGGCTAGCTCTTTGGAGAAGGTTTTGTAGAATACTGCAATTAGGCCATCAACCCCTGGAGATTTGTTATCTTTAAGATGAGTTATTGTATCTAAAATTTCTTGTAATTGAATTGAATTATTACACATTTGTGGTTCTGTTTGAGAAATAGTATTAAAAGTCAATGACCTTAAAAATATATCAGTGGAGGAGCTACAGTAATTTGAGGAATACAGATTTTCATAAAAAGAGCAACGGGAATGGGAAATGAACCTATGATCCTCTGTGATTGTATTATTAATTTTTAATTTGCTAATTGTATTAGATGTGGCTTTAGTTTTTTTCTAAAAAAATAAAAAAATATGAGTTTTGTTCTTCTTCTAGCCATCTTATTCTAGATCTGATAAAAGCACCTTTAGTTTTCTGAATATATATATTATCTAGCTTCAGTTGTAGCTCAGCTAACCAATACTGTTCTACACTGGTCAGCAGGGTGGGTGCAATCCGGGAGAGTTTAGAAATACCTGATATAATAAGTGCTTCCTCGGAGTGACATGATTTGGCTCTGACACTGCCAAATTTCCTAAGAAATTTGCCACATTCGAATTTGAAGAGTTCCCAGTTGGTACCCAAACTATTTTCCTCCTTAGCTTTTGACCAGAACATGCTAATTAGCTCAGAAATCCTTACTTTGACTTCTTCATGTTGTAACAAAAGACAGTTTAACTTCCAATAGCTGCTTGTGGAATAAGAAATATTATAATCTGAAAAATGTATGGTTATCTAGATGGCTTTGTGATCGGTGAGAGGGCTGGGGGATACCTTCACATCAACCAAATCTTTATTTATAGTACTAGATATCAGCCAGAAATCTAATCTAGATTGTTTTGAAGCAGTTTTGTTAGACCAGGTGAACATGCTCACGTCATCATGCTTAACCCTCCAGATATCAACTAAATTAAACTTTTCCATAAACGAGATGACGATTGAGCTGGAATCATTGGCTCTCCCTGGTGGCCATTTGTCTCTGTGACCATTCATAATAGTATTAAAATCCCCTCCCATACAAATTAGAGCATTTGGGTAGTTTTTAAGCCATGCAATAAATATATTTTCAAGTGAAGAAAACAACTTAATGTTATTGTTTCTATTTTTATATCCATATACATTTGCAGATAGAAAATGTCTATGTTCAACCTCAATCAACTGACAGATGAAGTGACCACAAGAGTCAGATTCATTCAAAAGAAGCTTTCCATTAAATCTGTTTTTTTTAAATCGCAACTCCTGCGGAATGTTCAGAACCATCTGAAAGCCAGATAGTATTACCACACTGTGTTTTCCAGAAGGTAGCATCTTCACCAGTAGAATGACTTTTTTGAAAAAAAACAGAAAATCTGACCTGACCTGCTTAGCAAATAGAAATAATGTTTTTTCTTTTAGACATGTTACATAACCCCCTGACGTTTAAAGAAAATAATGATAACAATAACAGTTACACAGAACACAATTGTTTTTTTTTGAACAAATTACTTTTTGTTGAAAGTGTAGATGTTGGAACCCTCGTAACTGGTACCCAGCTAAGATAAGAGGTAGTTAAAACTGCAGAACATGAACTTGAAAACATGAAACATACCCATATCAATGGATGGTAGAAGAGTCATTCAGAACGTAAAAATCGGAGTTAGACCCAAAAGCCGAATAATTGGATAATGTACTAATTCAGTTTTCCATAATGGCCCCCTGTGAGATTTCAATGCCTCCAGTGAAGCCCCGACCTCCGACGAAGTAAGCAGACTTTCCTTCCTCTCGAGCCTTCCGGATGGAAGGCCATAGTTTCTGACGTGAGTCACGATCCACTTTACACAAGTGCTCCGAGAAATGTAGATTATTCCTCTGCAAGAAGCTGCTGCCTTTGTGGGCAACTGTGGCTCAGTGGTAGAGTAGTTGGCTTGCAATCGGAGGGTCGTAGGTTCGATTCCAGCTTCCTCCAGTCACATGTCAATGTGCCCCTGGGCAAGGCACTTACCCCCCAAATTCTACATTGTCCTACCGAGCCATGTTGGGTGTCGGTGTATGAATGCGAGTGTGAATGGGTCAATGTGGCTTCAATGTAAAGCGCTTTGAGTGGTCAGTAAGACTAGAAAAGCGCTATATAAGTTCAGTCCATTTACCATTTGGCCGCTTTCCAGACGTCATCCCGGTGTCTCCTGGCTGTGAAGCAAAAGATGATGGTTCGTGGTTTGGGATCACCAGTACGCTTCTTTCCAACGCGGTGTGCCGCATCAATGAAGTCGGGAATCTTCTCTTTCTCCTGGGGCAAAATCTCTTGGCAAACGCGTATTATTTCTTGACGACAATTTTGTCTGTCGGATTCAGAAACACCATGGAAATTGAGATTCCACCGGTGACTGTAGCGTTCTTTTTTTCCATGCAGCCTATTCTATTTTTAATATTGACTATTTCCTCGTGCACATTTTCCACCTTTTTTTCCAGCAGATCACTTCTGGAGTTGATCAGGTTAGCAACCATTGAGGCGACATCATCAGAATTTAAAGAACTGTTGAGCCTGGAGTTGCCGATAGAAGGTTTTTTCGCAATTGGAGGTTTGCTCGGTGTAAATGGGAGAGGAGGGAATTCGTCTTCATCGATATCCGGAGGGTTGCTGGTCACAGTCCCGTCATAGTTGTGGTCTTTATTTGCTGCTCAGTTAATGTCCAGCTTGTTGCCATCGCAACCTCTCTTATGAGCTGATTAAGGCATAGTTATTCAAACCAAAATGTGCCAGGGAGGCTCAGAAGCTTTTTTTTTCTTCTTTTTTTTCAGAAATTAAAGCAGTTAAATAAGTCCAAAAACGTTTGGGAATTACCAGAACGGCGAAGGAACGTCTTACACGGCCGCCATCCTGTCCGACCCCCCCATGATGTGTTCTATTTACCTTGTAAGTCGGAGCTGGGTTTGTCGTCAGACCCGTGTAAACAGTGTTCCAGTATTGTCGGATAGATCGGGATTAAATATGGCGACACCCAGATAGCCGTAGTTATAGTACCTCTTACATGGATCGTTTTAAGATGCACTTTCCATATTCAAACGCCCCTTTCTTTAGTTAAGATTAGAGTTGCAGGCTCTAAATGTAAAATGGATTTTAGATGCATTCATACCAGTGTGTCTTGTAAAATAGACATTTTTCCACCACAGCTACTATTTCTGATATGAGTAGAGGCCATATGAAAAGTCAACGTCGTTGCAAAAAAGAAAATCCAATGCTGCATTCACACTGCACAGTTGGTCTCCATCAGGCAACGCATTCAACGGATGAAGTTTGACGTATGTACTTTTTGGCTTCCAAAGCCTGCTTCTGAGCAAAAAGGAACGCATCCGCTGGGTTTCCTCCGTTACCGTACTTTCTGAACTATGGCGGATCGTAACGAGAGAGTGGCTTGGTTTTATTTGCTAGATAAAACTAGACAACATCAACATCGGGTGCATTAGCGCTCATGCTTCAGATATGTTCTGAGTTTGGGGAGTTTAACCATTTGCTCTGGGAGCTGCTTATGGATGAGTTTCTTTATCAGCTCTACTTCCTTCTGTCCTGCGCACCTAATTTTCCGACCTCCAGGGCCGCATCACGGCTCAAATCTCCTACCAGGACGCCAACTACAGGTGCTCTGTTCCTCCTTAGGAGTGCTTGTCAATTTGAATTTGGTAAGTGTTATTTCTAATTTTTGAAATCTGCGTTTGTTGAAAATGTTTTCACTGGACCGTTTAGCCCGTCATTATTAACATCCTGGATACGCCTCTGCTCAGCAGCACTGATAATTTAGTAATAGTCACTTATTAATCATTCTTAACACTCGTACGTATGGACCGGTAAAGTGTTCAAATTTAGATAAATAAACACAAGATTATTAAATAAATATCAGCATGAATTAATATTGAATAAAATTATAATTGTGACAATGAAATCATTAAAAACGTAAATCATTTAAAATGCAACGCCCATTTTTAAATAATAATAATAATTGTTTTATTTTAGATTATACATTTGTATAATATATATATTTTATTAAATATTTATTTCACTGCAATTTACTTCATAATAATATAAATTATTTCAAGACATTTTTATTTAATTCCATCAGTTTTTATTCCAATCTCTCTTTTTCCCAAAGTCAGGTTTTATTTCATAATGAGGTTTTTCATAATAGTATTTATTTCAAAGAGCCGTCTAAGAACTGAAGTCGTCCGTCAGCCAATCAGAATCAGCGGTTGAGATCTGGACGCTGATTGGCTGGAACTAAGATTATATTACTGATAAACCTTTTAGAAAAAGTTAATTATATACACAGCAGATGTAACAATACCAAAAAGTAAGGGAAGTATGAACAGGAAAACTGTTCCTTGGTGGAATCAGAATTGTGAGAAAGCAATTAAGGAAAGAAATAAAAGTTTAAAAGTATTTAAAAAATAATTATGACAATTTAATCAATTATAAAAGATTACAAGCGACGGTAAGGAAAGTAATAAAAAGAACAAAAAGGGAAAGTTGGAGAAGTTTTTGTGATAAAATTGGAAGAACAACTCCAATAAATGAAGTCTGGGGAATGATAAGGAAAATGAAAGGAATTTATAGAGAATGGATTTATCCATTACTCAAAATAGGAGATGAGTTGGTTATTAAAAATGAGGACAAAGCAGAAGTATTAGCTAAAACTTTTGTTAAAATAAATAGTAATGACAATCTATCAGAGGAAAGAAGGAAGAAAAGAGAAGAAACTAGAAGAAAATATGATGGAGAAAAGGAGGAAGGGAATAAAATGTAATTAATGGACATACAGTTTAGTCTGGAAGAATTGGAAAAGTCATTAGGGAAAAGTAAAAAAACTGCACCTGGAAATGATAAAATCACGTATGAAATGATTAATCATTTAGGAAGTAAAATGAAGATGAAATTATTAAGCTTATATAATAAAGTTTGGATAGAGGGACAAATACCAAAAAATTGGAAAGAATCATTAATCATACCGATACAGAAACCAGGAAAAGACTCAAGTAAGCCAGAAAATTATAGGCCAATAGCACTTACTTCTCATATAGGAAAATTATTGGAAAGAATGATTACAGAGAGAATAAATTATTATCTTGAAAGCAATAATTTGATTACAAAATATCAAAGTGGATTTAGGAAAGGCAGGGGGACAATGGATCCAATAGTATATTCAGAAAATGAAATAAGAAAAGCACAGAATAATAAAGAGAGCCTAATTGCAGTATTTTTTGATATAGAAAAATCTTATGATATGGTTTGGAAAGAGGGATTATTAATAAAGCTGAAAAGAATAGGAATTAAAGGGAGAATTTATGAATGGATTAAAAATTTTGTATTTAATAGAACTATTCAAGTAAAATAGGAGACAAAAAATCTAAAAGTTATTTAGTTGAAAACGGAACTCCCCAAGGCAGTATAGTTAGTCCAGTTTTATTCACTATAATGATAAACGATGTTTTTAACAATATAGGATATGATTTTGGAAGGGTTCTATTTGCTGATGATGGAGCTTTATGGAAAAGGGGAAGAAATATTCAGCACATACAGAAGAAAATACAAGAAGAAATATTAAAAGTAGGAAGATGGTCATTTGATTGGGGATTTAAATTTTCAGTGGATAAAACTAAAAGTATGGTTTTTACTAAGAAGAGAAATGCAGTAATAAATCTTAAATTATATGGAGAAAAGTTAGATCAAGTGCAGAGTTTTAGATATTTAGGAATTATCCTTGATAGTAAATTAATCTAGAAGGAAAATATAAGTAAAATAGAATAGAAATGTAAAAAAGTAATAAATATAATGAGGTGTTTAAAAGGAACAGATTGGGGTACAAGTGCTATAGCATTAAAACAAATATATATAACAATGATTATTTCAGTGATTAATTACGGAAGTATAGTGTATAGTGCTGCTTGTAAAACTTTATTAAATAAAGTTGAAAAAATACAAAATCAGCCATTAAGAATATGCAGTGGAGCTATGAAGTCAACTCCTATAGCTTCGTTGCAAGATGAAATGGGAGAAATGCCAATTACTTTGAGATTCAAACAATTATTATTAAATTATTGGGCAAGTATACAGGGAAGTACAGAAAAATAATTTTTAATTGATAAAGAAATGTTTCTTTTTTGGGAAAATAGAAATGAAAAATATGAGGTTATGATTGGAAAAACAAATAAATTAGCAGAAGTATATAAATTGAAGGAGATAAATTTTAAAAATAAATTTATATATTCAGTATATCCAAAGTGGATATTTACTGGTTGTAGTATAGACTTTTATATAAAAAGAAAAATGGAAGAAAATTAAGGTAAAGGAAACTGGGATAATATTGTATTTAACAGATTAAACAGTATTCATAAAAAATATACTCCAATATATACAGATGGTTCAAAGAACCCAGAAGATGAAAGAACAGGTTTTTCTTTTTATATTCCAAGTTCAGAAAAATATGTTAAAATAAGAACTCCAAACAATCTATCAGTATTTACAGTAGAATTATTAGCAATTTCATTTAGTTTAAGCTGGATAGAACAAAATAGAATTAAAAAAGGAATAATTTGTTTAGATTCTCTGTCAGCACTAGTGACAATCAAATCAATAACATCGGTCAGTAGGATAGATATTATCACAGAAATATATGAAATCCTTTTTAGATTGGATAAACTAGGAATAAACATAAGATTTATGTGGGTCCCAACACATAAAGGAGTGGAGGGAAATTAAATAGTAGATTTTTATGCTAAACAAGCTACTAAATTAAATACATAGGTAGAGATTCCTGTTAGTAACAAAGAAGTAAAAGCAGTGATTAAGAAGCATATGATGAGTGAATGGCAAGAATTGTGGATAAGAGGAGAAAAAGGAAGACATTTATTTAGTATTCAAAGAAAGGTAGGCAACATGAAAATTATGGAAGTGAATAATAAAGAACAAACAATAATATCAAGATTAAGAATGGGACATACTGGGTTAAACAGTACTCTGTATTTGATGGGGAAGCATCCAACAGGCTTATGTGATTGTAGAAAAGATAATCAGACGGTGCAACATGTATTGTGTTATTGTAGTAAATATATAACAAACAGGAGGATATTAAAGGAAAAGTTGTAAGAGAAAGGATATGAAAAGTATAATTTAAAAACATTGTTAAATGGGGAATGCAGTATCTATAAATTAGTTTTCAGAATTTATTAAGAAAAGTAATCTTCTAGATAGAATTTAGTTTTTTGTTGTTGTTTTTTTTCACTCAGGGATATTCTTACTATGACTCACACTCCTACACAGTAGGTGGCGGAAATCCACCTGAAAGTTGTTTGCCACCCGCCAATAAATCCAAAAAAGAAGAAGTCTTCCTGGATGCCTCTGTTGTGGCTCTGTGAGCAGCTAGCAGCATGCTAAGTAAAGGGTCGGAGCCACAGGAACTTTGTTCAGCTCTGGTTGCTCTAACAGGTCATATTTAGAGGAATAACTTATCATGAACCGTTTCAGAGACCCATCTTGATTCATCTGGATGATATTATCTAAAATGATCCCAGGTTCAGCTGTCTGACGGTAGCACCGGAGTTCTGTTGTTATCTTTTCTGTTTTGTCCATCACAACTAGGAGCAGACGTGAGAGGAAGCCTTGGTTGGTTGTTAGCTACAGTCAGTTAAAGGGAGATTATTTAAACATGTTCTGTGTTATTTCTGAAATGTTTTAATGATCGTACCAAACAGCCGACCTGAGTCTCTTTCCCCAGTCTAATCACGGGCATGGCGCCCTGAGCAGCTTTACACCTAGAACACTGGAGCAGCACCGCCTGTTTGGATTAGACATCCCCATAACAAAAGTGATCAAATATTCTGCCAGTATTATAAGAATTATAAAGCCATACATAAAATCCTAAAGGCATTAAATTCAATAACTGTATGAAACGACTTTAGCCGGTCCTCGCCATTTTCCTCCTACAGGAACATCATGTTTAAGCACCAACCAATCAGCATCCAGGTCCCAACAGCTAATTCTGATTGGCTGGCTAAGACATTATGTTAAATGGCATTTTGAATTAAATATACCATTATCAAAAAACCCTATTATGAAATAAAAGCTGACATTGTCAAAAAAAAGAGATTTTTGAATAAAAACTGATTATATTAAATTAAAAAAATACCGGTCCTACCCTCATCTACGGTCACGAACGCTGGGTGGTGCCCGAAAGAACGAGATCGCGGATACAGGCGGCTTAAATAAGTTTTCTCCGTATGGTGGCTGGGCTCTCCCTTAGAGATAGGGTGAGAAGCTCGGTCATCCGGAGGGGACTCAAAGTAGAGCCGCTGCTCCACCACATCGAGAGGAGCCAGTGGAGGTGGCTCGGGTATCTGGTCAGGATGCCTCCTGGACGCCTCCCTGGTGAGGTGTTCTGGGCACGTCCCACCGGGAGGAAGACCCAGGACTCGCTGGAGGGATTATGTCTCCCAGCTGGCCTGGGAACGCCTCGGGATTCCTCCCGAGGAGCTGGCCCAAGTGGCCGGGGAGAGGGAAGTCTGGGTCTCTTTGCTTAGGCTACTGCCCCCACAACCCGACCCCGGATAAGCGGAAGATGATAGATGAATGGATGGAAAAAACTCAAATTATAGTATGAAAAAAATGGCAGTGGAATAAATATTTAATTAAATATATATATATATATATAAAAATAGTAATATATAAACCGATGCAAGATGGCGCCGCGTATGGACGCCTCGGCACTTCGCTCTCTGGTACTAGTTACTGTTTTACTCTTTTGCGTAGTTTTCTGCACTCCCTCTGCTATTAAAATTAGCAGAGAGGAACTTTTAAAAATTGGGCTATCCAGTGCCGGACTTTTTTCACCGGTCTTTACACAACCTGACTGCTTTATGGAGATTCTGATCGGAGGAGCAGCAGCGTTCTGTGGATTTAGACGGAGACGACGACGCGGGAAACGTGCTGGTGTGCTCGTCAAGCTGCGACAGCAGGGATTACGCACCGCTCTCCCATCCATACACCTGGGGAACGTCCGCTCTCTGCCTAACAAAATGGATGAATTGCTCCTTCTCCTATCCAAGAACTCAGACTTTAGTCGTTCTGCCGCCTTTTGCTTCACTGAAACCTGGTCCAGTGAACCCATCCCGGACAGCGCTCTAAAGCTGCCAGGCTTCCAGCTGTTCAGAGCGGACCGCTGCGCGGAGCTGACTGGGAAATCAAAGGGAGGTGGAACGTGCTTCTACATTAACGAAGGTTGGTGCACAGATGTCACAGTGTTAAAAAAGACATGCAGCCCTCACCTTGAGTCGTTCTTCATAAACTGTAGACCATTTTATTCACCGCGGGAGTTCGCCTCGTTTGTGCTGGTCGCTGTATACATTCCACCGCAGGCGTGTGTGACGGAGGCATTACATCACCTCGCCGATCAGATCACAGACGTGGAGAAAAATCACCCGGACTCTCGAGAATCGTTCTCGGGGATTTTAACAGAGCTAATCTCAAACTTGAACTGCCTAAATATAAACAACATGTGACGTGTCCCACCAGGGACATGAACACTTTAGATCACTGCTACACCACAATAAAAAATGCATATCGCTCTGTCCCCCGTGCTGCTGTGGGACTTTCCGACCACTGCCTGGTCCACCTCATCCCATCTTACAGGCAGAAGCTGAAATCTGCTAAGCCTGTAGTAAGAACTGTGAGGAGATGGACTGATGAGTCAAAGATGCAGCTACAGGCCTGCTTTGACTGCACTGACTGGAGCGTCTTTGAAGCAGCGGCTTCATCCCTGGATGAACTGACCGACACTGTGACATCCTACATCAGCTTTTGTGAGGACATGTGTCTGCAGACCAAAACCTTCTGCTCATTCAAAAACAATAAACCGTGGTTCACTGCAGAACTGAGACGGCTATGCCAGGACAAGGAGGAGGCCTACAGGAGTGGGGATCGGGACCTGTACAAACAGGCCAGGAACCAGCTGACAAGAGGGATCAAAGCAGCAAAGAGGAACTACAGTGCTAAGCTTAAGGACCGTTTTTCTGCTAACGACCCCTCTGCAGTTTGGAGCTACCTGCAGACCATTACTACCTGTAGGAGACCATCCCCCCACCCTGTGGAGAGCCCCCGCCTGGCTGAGGACCTCAACGACTTCTTTTCCAGGTTTGAAAGGACTTTCACACCTCCCACCTCCCCCACCATCTCCATCACAAAAGACCCAGCTTCACCCCAAACCCCCCACGGACCTGCCTTGACGATCTGCGAACAGGACGTGCGCCAGCTATTTCAGAGACAGAAAATTAAAAAGGCTCAGGGACCAGACGGAGTGTCCCCAGCCTCTCTGAAATTCTGTGCTGACCAGCTGGCTCCCATCTTCACCCAGATCTTCAATAACTCCCTGGGGCTGTGTGAGGTCCCCTCCTGCCTCAAACGCTCCACCATCATACCGGTTCCCAAGAAGTCCCCAGTCACTGGATTAAATGACTACAGACCAGTTGCCCTAACATCTGTGGTCATGAAATCCTTTGAGCGTCTGGTACTGACCCACCTGAAGGACATCACAGATCCCCTGCTAGACCCCCTGCAGTCGCCTACAGATCAAACAGGTCAGTGGATGATGCCGTCAACATGGCTCTACACTACATCCTGCACCATCTAGACTCTGCAGGTACCTACGCTCGGGTCCTGTTTGTGGACTTCAGCTCTGCGTTTAACACCATTGTCCCAGAGCTCCTCCACCAAAAACTGTCCCAGCTCACCGTGCCTCCATCCACCTGTCAGTGGATTACCAGTTTCCTGACTGACAGGAGGCAGCAGGTGAAACTGGGTAAGTTCACATCCAGCTACTGTTCCCTTAGCATCGGCGCCCCCCAGGGATGTGTTCTCTCCCCACTGCTCTTCTCCCTTTACACCACTGACTGCACGTCGAGGGACCCTTCTGTGAAACTCCTGAAGTTTGCAGATGACACCACCGTCATTGGACTCATCCGCGACGGCGACGAGTCTGTGTACATAAAGGAAGTGGAACAGCTGGTTCTCTGGTGCAGTCAGAACCACCTGGAGCTAAACCCGCTCAAAACTGTGGAGATGACAGTGGACTTCAGGAAGAGACCACCATCAACATCTCCTCTCATGATCCTCAACAAGCCAGTCCCCACAGTGGAGTCTTTCAGGTTCGTAGGATCCACCATCACACGGGACCTGAAGTGGACCTCACACATCAACATAATAAGGAAAAAGGCCCAGCAAAGGCTGTTCTTTCTGCGTCAGCTCAGGAAGTTCAACCTGCCCCAGGAGCTGCTGATCATCTTCTACACAGAAATAGTCCAGTCTGTCCTCACCTCATCCATCTCTGTCTGGTTCGGATCCGCCACCAGGCAAGACAAGGACAGACTGCAGAGAACAGTCAGGACTGCAGAGAGGATCATAGGAACCGATCTTCCCTCCATTCAGGACCTATTCCGGGCCAGGGTCAGGAAGCGGGCCAGGAAAATCACCACTGACCCCTCACACCCTGCCCACAATCTGTTTAGGCTCCTCCCCTCAGGTCGGCGTTACAGAGCGTTGTACGCCAAAACCACCCGACACAAAAACAGTTTTTTCCCCCAGGCTGTCGCTCTGACGAACTCTGTCTAGACACAGTGTGTGAGTGCACTCACATAACAATAAACTATAACTCTGCACTTCTGTACATACTCACTGTAAAATAACCCCGGCTTGGTGTATATATTATCCTTTATTATTTACGATCTGATATTTATTTGTATTTTTACTTATTTTTGTTCATATTTTTCTTTTTTTTAATTTTTAATTTTTTATTTTTTTTTTATTTCACTTATTCAAGTTCTGTACTGGAGGAAAAAGTTTGCCGGAGTCAAATTCCTTGTATGTGACATACTTGGCCAATAAACTGATTCTGATTCTGATTCTGATATTCTAAAATTAAAATATATAAATATTGGGCATTGCATTTTAACAGAATTCATTTTTTTGACTATTACATCGTGACATTATATACTTAATATTAATTCATGGTGATATTTATTTCATAATGTTTTATTTATTTATTTAGTTTTGAACACTTTGGCATTCCATACATAGGACTCTGTCAGAAGAGTGTGAGAAAGTTTTTATCTCACTTTGGTCGCAGCGCAGCATTGAGTCTGTTGATTTTAAGCTGTAACTTTATTTTCTGCAGGATAAGCACGAATGCTGTGCTCTTGGGCCAATTAGAGCTGGAAAAAAAACCTTGATCAGTGTCCAGAGTAATCATCAGGTGAAAAATGTAAATGCATCAAACTAGATTCGTTGTGAGCGTTGCTTGACGCTGAAAAAGTGTGCGGTGTGAACGCACCATTAGAGCTTGTGGAGTTGGAGGATTCAGGTACTCCAACTTTATTCTACTAATCACCCCTAGACTCAGAACAAAACATGGAGCAGTAACTTTCACTTTTTATGCTCCCCTTTTCTGGAACAGACTTTCTGACAACTGCAAAGCTGCTGAGACACTGAGCTGCTTTAAATCAATACTAAATACTCATTTGTTTAGGGTTGCCTTAGAGTAAGCGATTAATGTCATGTTTTTATACGCCATAAGCTTTGTGTAATGCTGTATTATGTATCCTATGTTTTGTGTGTTTTTCAGGATGGAGCCTTGGGGACCACATATGTGATTTCTGTTTGTTCTGATGAGAAATTTCCGATGGACACAAAGAACTGCCTATTGTTTAGGTAAGATTCAAACCATTGAAGAGTTGTACCAGTGAGTCCGACCCAGCTCTCTAATCGTTCCAGTAATATTTTATGATCAACAGTGTTAAACGCTGCACTGAGGTCCAACAGAACCAACACTGTAGTTTCACCGCTGTCTGCATTTATGCGGATGTCATTGAAAACTTTGACGAGGGCAGTCTCAGTGCTGTGATGGGCATGGAAACCAGATTGAAAATTATCTAAGGAGTCATTCGTTGTGAAGAATGTGTTCAACTGTTGAGATACAGCTTTTTCAATAATCTTACTGATGAATGGGAGATTAGAGATTGGCCTATTATTCTGCATCAATGTATTATCTAGGTTGTTTTTCTTTAATAGGGGTTTGATTACTGCTGTTTTGAGGGCCTGAGGGAAGACACCTGACTGGAGGGATGTGTTAGCTAGTTGCATCAGATCGGACTTAATGACAGGGAGAACTTTCTTTAAACAAGGTGTGGGTAAAATATCGAGGCAGCAAGAGGAGTAGTTTAGCTGTTTAATAATTTCATCAAAATGTTATTGATTTAGTTTTTTGAAATCAGACATTTTATCTTTATTATTTTTACATGGGAATGATAATGGTGGTGGGTTAGGTGCTGCTTTACAGATTGATCTTCTAGGCTAAGATCAAACATAGTTTATTGATTACTTATTTGTTACTCATTTTATTTATTTATTCTGGACAAGCTGTACAGTCCAGGGTGTACCTTGGTTGTCGTTCTGTGACTGCTAGCGATAGGGACCAGACCCCACCCCTCAAATCCAGGACATACAGACAGATAGATGGATCTGTTATGATTGCTGACCTGCTTTTTCATTTCCTCTCATAGTTTGTTACTTTATTTTTGTTTCTGAACGTTTAGAAACCGGTGTGTCCTCTAGGCCTCCCAGAAAAACAACAGCATTCACAAAATGCCTTTTTATCTTTTACACCATCCAGCAAATGGATAAGACTGGAGAATCTAAACTTTTTTTGGTTACTAAAAAAAACATTAATATATGAGGGAATTTCTCTGTGTGAAGAAACAAAGAGAGCCCCCACTCATTCACTGGAAAGACTCCAACACCAAGTTGGTCCTTGCTGCTGGGAGATCTGGGAGGGTGACTCCCTGGACAACACAGCTTGTATAACCACTGGGTGCTGAAAACCCTAGAGCTCATTTTCGAGTGCTGCCTAAGTTTCGATTAGTCTGTTTAAAAGATATGACATTAAAATTATCCACAACACATATTGTGCAGTAAAACAGATCAAATGAGATACCTTGAAATCACTATTGTTTTCTTTGAGCATGTTATGTAATCTTTAAATTTGGTACACAGATTTGAATTCTTCTTCTTTGTGTCTTACGCTGTATACACACTGAACGCGATAGAAGCGACCAGAGCTTTAGGTTTACATGTAAAGGCAATGGAGAAGCGCGATGAAGCACGACTTGGGGTCCCACGACAATTCAGAAGCAGATTTGCGTCGTGAAAAAGCTTTTCTGCCTGATTTGCGCGAACAATTTGGATGGAAACTTCGCGCTGCATTTTATGTGGTGCATTTTGTGGATTGGCGTTCATCACGTATCCTGCTCGAGTTGGAAAAATCTTAACTCCAGCTTCCAATCGCGCCACGACAACTAGGGCTGGGACGATAATCAATTGATCAATTAATCGCACGATAGATGAAAATGAACGCGACAATTTTTCCGGCCTCAATATATCGCCACATGTATGCTTGTATTTGTTTCCCTCGTCTCTCGCCTCCAAACACGCTGGATGACAAGAGGGTTCACTGTGGGCATCGGTCTCAGCACTTGGATGCGTTAGTGACTTAGAGGGATCAAATGAAGGGAGTGAAGCATCTTGTCAGTCATTTAGGATCTTTGTATCTCTGGGAGGAAACGCAGCAAGTGTGCCTCGTGAGAAGAATGGAGAACCTGCGTTCAAACCGCAAGCTTTGTCAGCGTCAAGCAGCGCTCATAAAGCGACTAGTTCAACGCATTTAAACAAAATATACATTTTAAGCGGATTATTCTAAACACTAGCGGATTGTTGTTGGCTAGGCAGCGTCAACATCGGGAAATGTCACCACAGTAAGACGTTCTCATTGGCTGCCGTGCTGCATCAAGAGCGGACCGTCAAAATTTCAACCAGCTGAACTTCTGCATTGCTAGCAATATACGCTTTGAAGCTTGAAACACAGGAAAAGCTTGAAAAGTTGACAGAGCCAACGTGGTCTGTTCAGACAACTGCTTATATAGAAGTATTTAACGTTGTTACTGCTACCTCTTTTAACTGGATTTGTAGTGTTACATGTTAAGGTAAGGAAAGCAAGGAAGGTTAAGAAATTTACATCTCCATTATTATTATTTATTATCATTATTGAAGTGCAGTTTTGGATGTTGACACTGGATAGGCCATTGTATTTAATGTTTAAAGGGAGACAGGATCTATTTTATTGTTTTTGGTGCAATCTTTTCTAACAGAGACAGAGTCCTTTTTTATTTTTATTTTATTTAAAAAAAAATTTGTATTATTTATTTAAAAGTTCTGGTTCTAGACATTCCAATGTCAAAAAACGGTTTAATTTTTGCATTTTAGAGGGTGTACTTGCATTATTAGGATATAATAACATTGCATAAGTGGTTATTTTGGTCTCGATGATGTCGACAATAATATTGTTTATTGTCAATAATTTGTGGGACAACATATCGCCCTGTAAATTTGTTATCGTCCCAGGTCTAGTGACAACCAATCAGGGGACAGAGTGTCAGTGATTCTGTGACTGTCATGGAGTCAGAGCCTCAGCAGGACATGGAGGAAATACTGATAAACACTGTGGCTAATCACCCCGAGCTACACGACAAGCTGTTTTCTATACAGAGATGGGAATAAAAAAAAAATTATAAATAGATTAAACTATTTAGACAGGAATGCTCTTAAGAAGTTTGTGGGTGGCTCTTAAAAGAGCCGTTGTTGCTGTAAAAGCACCTCTCGGCCTATAAGTGAACCTTGAACGGCATCCTCACCTGATTTCCTGGTAATAGCTCCAAAAAAACGTCCCACGCTGCGCAAATATTATAAACTTTTATGAACCGCACACAGATGGAGAGCTGCTCAGAAATGTAGTTGGTGTGTCGGCAGACGAAGCTTGGACCTTCACGGCACAAACTGGGCGAGCAGGTCACGGTCTCCAGGTGGCGAGGAGCCGGTGTTTATGGATCCCTCAGCAGTGCACCGGCCCCAGCCCTACCGGAGGCCATGCCGAACACGTAATCCACTCTGTCCTCCGTCAGCTCAGAGACCATAGTCCATAAAACACCACCAGCTGCACTCAGGCCCCAGCTTCGCTGAAGGCCAGGTTGCGTGTGAAAATGGTATATTTTAAAGCACAGCCAGTTAGCTGTGTACACACTTCAAGGTGCGAATGTGCACACAAACAGCTAGGCATCTGTCACGCTTTTTGGGCGCTTCTATCACGTTCAGTGTGTATGTAGGGTTAGCGAGGATCTGTAGAGAGTAACATTTTTTGAAAAAGAACTAGTCAATTTATATGATCTGCCAACAAGTGTTATTACCCCTAACAGATCAATTTCAAATAAAGAAGTTTAAAAATGATGATTTTCCCCTGGCAGATTAATATTATACCAAGAAGTTAGTTTCTGACAGGAAATGATTCAGACATTAAACCTTAACCCAATCGACAGGTATCTAAATTTGTGGTCTCCAACGCTGGTAATTCAAATTTACTGTCCTGCAGGTTTTTATGCATTCCTGCTCCAACAGAAACAAGGAAACAGCTCATAGCCAGGTCTTTGCTAAATTTGATGGTATGCTGATGAGGTTATTCAATCATTTAATTTAGCTGTACGGGAGCAAGGAGGGATATAAACGCTGCGGTACAGTAGACCTAGAGGACCAAGATTGGAAACCACTGACTGAAATAATATAAAAGTAGTAGAGCTCAACTGATCAACTAGTTTTTCTATTGACTTACGGCCTTGGCCTTGGAAAAAAAAAGTGGGGCAATCTTTCTTCATGCAGATTTGAGGATGGCAACACAATTATACATTAGACTGCTAAGAGCCTTTGGTGTGCCTCTCTCCTGTGGAAAGCCTATTGGTCCAGCTTTGGGACACCATTTCAATCACAACAGCTCATTAGACTCCCCTTCAGACTTCACCTTCAATAGGCTCTGAGGAAGACTTATTTAGTGGGAATTTAGTCTGAATGTGTAGTTCGCCCGTTGTTTCTCTTGTCTGTGGCTAGTGAGCTTGTTGGGACTTTTGAGATCTGATTGTCCAAACTTTGGTTTTGTTAAATCTAAAGGGTTAATAACTGGTGGATTTAAGTTCGATCATTTTTCTGATTGAATCCTGAATTTTGAACCTAGTATATGTTTCTTCTCCTCTGTGCATTCTTGTTTTGGGTTAGTCACTTTATTTTGGAGAGGGTTTTGGCTATTTAAATTTCAGTAAGACCACCCCCCCTTTACTTAGAATGATTTGTCTGGTTTGTATTGGTTAGTAGCTTGAGTTTCACCCTGTGTTCTAAATTTCAAAGGAATCCCCTAATTAGGATTTCTAACTTTTTTTTTACCTCCTTGACACATCATTTCATGTTATGTCCCCTGAACCTGAGGTGGATTGTGTTGTAAAAACCATTAACTGATGAACATACAGGGGTGGTCTATACAAATTTTGGCTGATTAATACCAACTCAGTAATTTTGTCAAAAAAGCTAGGGTTATTTGTTTGTATTTTCAGTTTGGAGCTTTAAACAGCACTGTTTAGTAATTTTTCGGCAGTAGGGGGCTCCAGTGCAATACCTAAAATTATCACAAGCATGCGGTATCTGTGGCTTCGAGTGAAGAAACTCCAACATCGAGGCCCAACTAGCACTATTTTCAACATCCTCAATTATTATTATATTTTTTTATGTTAATTTTTTTTTAATTTTCCCTGAGACTGATCTATTTGCAGCAACATGACGAGTACATCAGTCCCTCATTCTTTTCATCGCTTGGAACTAGCGAAAGGTAAACTTGTATTTTATGGTGAAAACTTTTGTTGCATTTATGATGGGAAATCAATGTTTTAACATGCGAGCATTTTTAGATATTTTCGTGTACTTTATGATGCACCTCCCTTGGCCAAGCATTGATGAGCTTGTTCCTTTGTTTCATTACTTTACGTTTTAGACTGATAAGCATCCCTTACATCAATGGGGAGCCGATTAGAGGGAGATCAAGAGGTTGGGGTAGAGAAAGAGTCCGATCTCGTGGCAGAGGGAGGGTAAAAAAAAAACAAGCCGCTTGTTCCATGCGCTTCGTCTGTCTGGGCTCTTGTAGAAGTAAAGACAGCATCTAATATGGCTTTTCCCTGAAAAGAGGACCCTCACCTATTGTATTTTAAAACTGTTTTTAAAGTAATAGTTTACAATATTGCAAATATTTTGCATTTAATGTGCTCTACGTCATTATTATTACATAAAATTTTAATGGCTATTTTCAAAGATGCACTGCAAAAATGACACCTTGTCACTTTAAGTCACCACTGGAGGGGAAAGTAGAATGAAGCTACAGGTTACTGAAAGGCAGAGCAAAGCTCGGAGAACTCCTTGTTATAGTCCTGTATGTTTATCCATGCTCAATATTTCCTTGTGTTTCATAGATGTGACATTTCCCCATTTATATCATTTTACCCTTTTATAGCTAATTTTCTTGGAGAGATTTACCTCAAAGTTGCAGGATCCAACCAATAAGAACATCACAAAGGAAATGCCATTGTAAGTTCATAGTGGATTTAATAAAGGGACAAATAACTACACATAGATCAAAAGACAAACCAGAGTCCATGCTATTAACAAATCCTTTCAGTAACAGAGATACCCCCTTTCCTCTTCACTGCTTCAGCTAAGCATTAGCTTCGATACTGTTTAATCAGAACGTAATATTTCTCCTCTATCAATGCCAGCAGTGAGTCTGTAACTTTTAGGGAATGGAGCATGAGCAACAGTGTGCAAAATCAGTCTGTAAAGAAGAGTGGTGTGCATGGGGCTGAGCTCACAGAGTGTGGGGCATCAAGGAAGCGTCTCACTAAGTGTGCACAAAGTTGATATTATGCAACAGCTTATTTAGTGTTAGTGTGTAATCAAAGAATTTGTAACTTTATTGTCTCGACATCAACTCATTACTAGGCAGAGAAGAGACTGGGCATCAGACATTCTACCTGGCATACAACCAGGTAATTACTATGCTAGACATGTTGTCCCTGTGCATACATGGGTTGTCACCTCGAACTCTTATCTGCCCCCACAGTCCAGAGAGATGACTAGTTACCTGTTCACACTGAATTCAACTTAAGAGTGAGTGTGTGAGAGTGTCTCATCGTGCTGTGATAGAACAGCAATGCAACTTCTCTTTGAATGAATGCGTTAGATAGGCATAACCCAAAGTGCCAAAGCGCTTTACAGCATATTCAGTCATTCACACACACATTCATTAGCTGATGTGTAATTCATAGCTTTAGAGATGGCTTACAGCATTGTTCTGTTCAACTGATGTGTGATTTTCAACTGTCAGAGTAAGCCTTGAAAAGGTAAAACAGAGTTTTATAGATTTGTCTCAGCAAGGTTCTCCTCCATGTCCGTCAAACTTGCAAAAAAATAAATAGTCATTTAGATGAATTATCTGTAAACTATCCCAAAATAAAGCCATTACAAAACCCTATAAAATATAGTTTAAATAATTATCAAAGCAACAATACATCTAGTTTTACTAACAGCCTAATATAATTTGTTGAACTCATGTAAATCTCATTAACCTGATCCCATTATATTGAAATTAATCTGTTTGATTTTGTGATTTCGCTTCTTGCTGTTTTTGTTTTAAACTTAATCTGTAGAAAGCAAAAGGAACTGATGTTTTCAAAGTAAGTTTGGTTTAATTAAAGTTTAAATGAATTTGTAAGGATTTGAAACATTGTTTTTATCATCAAGTAGCAATCTGATCAATCATTTATTCTTGTATCATTGTCTTATAGACAACATAACAGATTATTTTCCCTAAACAGATTCAGCAGAACACAATAGAACTTACAATATATTAAACTTTTTCGTGACAACTAAACAAGTAAACTGTAAAACGAAGCTTTATGCTTAGCATTATATTGTCTTGAACAAAAATGTTTGTTTTTTTACCCATTTGTTCTTTTTTTAGACTGGCTCCTGGTATGCAATTCTATTACAAAAACTCTAACAAGATAGCTAAAATTAATAAAAGCTAAACTGAAACTAAGCATTTAAAAAGTAACGCTAAAATAAACTAACTTACAGTTGCAACTAAAACAGAGCAGAAAATCTCAAATCAAACCTAAATAAAAACTAAATAATGGCATTTTTATAACTATTAAAACCATTGTTTTTACCCAGGGCCTTAAACATTTAACTGATATTTTAGTCTTGCCTATCCTATGTTTTGACTCAAGGTAATGTTAAAAATGGCCTTTGTGTTGCTGCCTTTCCAATTTTACAAAGCTTTAGACCAGAACTTCAAGTTTACAATGAATTCTGGAATTTGGAAATCAATAAATACAATGCAATAAAAAAAAGTGTTGTTGCCTCTAACAGATGTTTTCTACCATTCTTTTAGATGACTGTGACTTTTTGAGATTTGTCAGTCATCAGAGATCTTCTCTTTGATGTATAATTTAGTGATTGACAAAGGGGACAAAGATTTTCGTTATTTATCAACAACAGTTTCATCTGAAAAATGTATGAGCGACAGAAAAATATTAAAAAGAAGCTATATTGGCAAACAATTTCACAGCCCTGTATATAATGTAATTGTAAAAATTATGTTCTTTACATAATTCTACTTACCCGTCAGATTTTCTGGCCTTAGATGAACTATAAAAAAAAAAAAATAGATTAGGTAAATAAAATAAAAAAATCTGAAAATAATGAAGTATCAATCTGAAAATAATTTCCAGGTCTTAACTTTGAAAATCTGGTTGATCAAATAAATAAATAAATAATAATATTTTGTAGACATGAGTTATTAAAAGCTGTGATGAAGTGGCAACCTGTCTTTTTTTCTTCTGTTCTTGTTCTTTTTCCACACTTAAACTGATTAATGTCGAACTAGTGCCATTAAACATTCGTGATCATGGACAATTAATCTTCTGCATTGCGTCTAAGGAATTTTAGCCCACTCTTCTTTGCAGATTTATTTTATTTCAGACAGATTAGGGTGGATTCTGTTATGAATTTCCTGGTAAAGTAGCCTGGGTACCAGCCGAACTTAGTCCCGCCCACAACTTGGTCTGGAAGCTCAGTCTGGCATTCCTCCGTTAAGAGTCAAATATGCCCAAATCCTTTTTGGACCATTCAAATTGGGCTATGATGACTGTCCAGGTAAACAACAGTAACGTAATCACAACCACGTCCACCAAAAAGCGCCTGTGTTCGAAATTGGTGTACAACGATGGCAGCTGCTGGAGAACGAGATGTATGTAGATTCTGCCATGCTAGTCTTGTTCTAGAAGATATCGACAGCTCATGAATTTTAAAAGAGAGAATTTTTAAAAGAGGAATAGATAACGTCCGTTGCTTTGCAGAGCAACGTCACACACTTCTGTTGCTCTGATTGGTTATAGGTCAATGCATTTGAATGCAGAGGCATTTTTTCCCCTGCTTCGTTTAAAACACGCCTCATAATCACAATGGAGCAGTATCAGACTCACAATCTGATTACAAATGATTATGGCTATTTCAGGCTACTGGTGAAGCTCATGTCACTGGAATTGGAAAGCCATTCAAAATCAGCATTTTTGGATTCAGGGTTTTTTGATAAAGAGCAGAATTTCCATAAATTACAGAAAGCAACTCACATAGCGAATCAGCAAAGCAACTGGCTTGTGTGTGCTCGTTTCTGTCTCTATATTTCTTAAATCATTATACAATATTCATCTGTGTTTTTTCATCCATCTGAACAACAGAGGTCATCCAAAAAAATGATTTATCTCACTTCTTACTTAACATTCATGAAACTCATAATTGTGCATCAAGAGTTTAAAGGTCAGATTCTACTAAAATAGTTTACAAATAAATATAAGATTTAAACATTATTTCGGTGAAGATTTATCTTTAAACCACTCTGGTTTAATTTACACTCTTAAACTACATTTCAAGCTTTTAAAACAAAATCTGGTATAAAATGTTTTGTCTTACCAGCATCCCATTATGATATTTCTCTTCTGAACTTTCCAGCTATGTCAGTCTATCTGTAGAGTAGATATGAAGAAAACACAAGTGTAGTTTGATGCTAGTTTACTACCTCTTCTACTTTTTACCTGCCACCAGGACTCACTTGACTAGTTTTCTGGAATGTGTAACTGCTTAATCACAGTGGCAGGCTTTGGCACTACACCAAGAAAATGTCTTTACCGTGTTATACAAAAGAATGTGACACATCCAGTTTCAAAGGAAACAACATGCATTACAAATAATTCAGAAAAACGTCCTGTCCAGTGGGGTATTGCACAAAAGCAAGATAAGGGATTAAGCTGGGATTTTCCAGTTATCCTGGCTGAATTTAGCCCTGACTCGGTTGCATGAAGGGAGGCTAAATTAATCTACATTAAGTTACTATGGAGATTTACACTTTGCAGCTAGCCTGGTCCGGAGCAGGCTAACAACCAGGCTAAGATTAATCCTAGTGATTTATCGGCTAGTTCCTCCCTAAATCCTACTAGATATTAATGTGTTTTGGTCATTTCATGGTCCTGCATAAAAAAAAATATGATTATTTAAAAAAAGTGATTCATCTAATTATGCGTACTGTTATTTTAGTTATTATTGAAAACTGCTGTTCATTTCACTGTCAGAGGTTTGATGAATATATATATTATTCAAGATTTAAAGCGTTTATTGTCATACACAGTGAGGAAAGCAGATTTTCCTGAGCAATTATTACTTTGCTGTCCACAATGAATGCCAACACAGTGCAAAAGAACTATACTATACAATATGAGAAATAGAATATAGACTATGTATATCTATATATGCAAGTATAGAGTAGAAATGTACTGTTGAATGATAAAAAAATATCAATATATTATATTTTATTGCAGTTGATGAGATAATAAAAAATGGCTCATGAAGTTGCAAATGTGGTTTCAATTAAGTCCGTAACGAGGTCAATATGTAGTATATATAGACTAAAGATTTGTGTGTTTACCATTCACAATGGCTTGCCCTTTGTTGAATGATGTAGTTGATGAGGAAGTTTTAATACTCAGACGAGCATTCAGGCATCAAAGAGTCTTCCGAGATAGGGCAGACCCATTGGCCTTTTCAGACGAATATCTGACTGAGAGGTACAGATTCTCAAGTGATGGCATCAGATATTTGTGTAGGCTGCTGGGTCCAAACATACAGCACAGGACAGCACGGAGCCATGCTCTCACTGTCCCACAGATGGTCTGCGTAGCACTGCGATTCTTTGCAAGTGGCATGTTTCTGTATTCTGTTGGTGATGCAGAAAACCTCAATAAAGCCACCATTTGTCGCACAATAAGAAATGTAAGTCTGGCATTGAAATCTCTTGTGCACATATTTATCACCTTCCCTGGCCACAGAAGATTCATCCACATCAAAGAGGAGTTCTACAAGATTGCAGGTAACACAAATAATAACAGATTACTACAAAATGTTACATTAGCACAGTATGACACTCATTATTTTGTGTTACAGCTTTTCCTAATGTAATTGGTACAGTGGATTGCACCCATATTCGTATCCAACGCCCCTCAGGGGCACATGAGGGAGATTATGTGAACAGGAAATCCTTCCACAGTGTCAATGTTCAGGTAAGAATGAGTTATGGTTACTGTCAGCTACATAATAATTCTGTGTATTAAATGACCTTAATAGGCTATATATTTTTACAGATGATCTGTGATGCTGACTGCCTTATCACAAATTTAGAGGCAAAGTGGCCTGGCTCAGTCCATGACTCCAGAATCTTTCGGGTCAGTAGAATTTACCAGAGACTCTCTCTAGGTAAGCCACCCCATTTTTTTAAGCACCTTGAACATCAAGAGTACAGTACTTTTAAGAATTATCTTTTGTATTCACAGGTGAGTTCTCTGGTGTGCTGCTGGGGGACAAAGGTTATGCCTGTGAGACATTTCTGATGACTCCCCTTACAGACCCCCAAACCCCAGCACAGCAAGCTTACAACCATGCCCATGCCAAAACCAGGGCTCGAATTGAAATGACCTTTGGCTTCCTGAAATCACGATTTCAGTGCCTGCACCACCTGAGGGTCTCCCCAGACAGAGCATGCGACGTGACTGTTGCCTGCACAGTGCTGCACAATATTGCCAGCCTAAGAAAAGAAAGGGCTCCCAGAGTTGCTTTGGATGTTGATTGGTACAATGCTGCCATATTTCCAGATAACAGAAATGGTAGACTTGTTAGAGAACAATACATTGCAAATTATTTCAGTTAATTTAGTTTTGATTTAGCCCATCCCTTAATAAAGGATAATGTAGGCTATATAACTTTTTCATGTGTACATGCATTTTATTTGGCATCAGTAGCACACACTGTGGTCATCTTCCCAAATTCTAGTTCCACTTCACTGGATCAATAACTATAAAGTGTACTTGACATAAATAAAAAAATTTACAAGACCACAATGGTTTTGGAATATTTTTCTTTTATTATTTTGCTGTTATCACTTGTCAGCTTGGAGCTTTGGAGAGAAGAAATTATGATGATTAATACATTTTGTTACAGTCATGGTTACAGTATGAACTGAAGTCACTTACTTCTCTTTCTAGTTTCTGGATTTCCAGTTCTAGTTTCCTCAGTGTCTTGCGTTTAATTTGCATCTCAAGGTCCATGTCCTGCAGCTTTCTTTTACTCACATCAATCTTGACTTCTGTCAGCTCGATCTGTCTCTTAAGATGCGTTGTGTAGAGATTTCTGACAGTTTGTGAATTCTGTGAACACCTTTTAGTTAGCATTGCAGAATTTTTGCATAATGTAAATTTACTTTAGGTGATACTCACTATGTTATCAGGCTGCTTATCAGGCTGCCCAATGTCAGGATCCTTTAACAAATGATATTTTCTATTAGTACCACTTCCCTGACTTCTTATCTATTATAAACTTAAAAAATGTGTCTATTTCCACAAAATTGACATGATACCTCGAGCCTTCTGGAGTCCAGCGACACAGTCTCATCATCGGCAGAAGTGCACTCCACTGCTGTAGATGTGGCTTCCCTCTGCCATATTCATTACTTGTATTGATATTTTTGACAGAACATGCAAAGCCTATGATTTAATAAAGAATACTCACCGGCGAATCATAGTCTGGTGGCTCCAAAAGTGTAAGGGTGTTACCAGCCACTGCAAGGTATAAGGCAAAGTCACACAGTCCACATAACAAAATATAAATGGATTTCAATATTTTCCATGTGCAGTAGTATGGCAATAATGTACATTGTATGAAGAGGCCAGTATCCCTTGCTGGGCCAGAGTCAGTGGCTGTCCCTCCCTGGATCCCTTCAATCACTGGGTTCCCTTTATTTAAGTCCAGGGCCAGCTCCTCTGCTGGGGTGAAGTCTTGGGTTGGAGGGCCACCCCCGGTACCAGATATATGACTTTTTTTTTTTATTGCTATAATCAGCACAGATAATAAAATGTCAGCAAACATGTCACCTATGTTCTCAGCAAACAAGTCACTTACCAGCCTGCAAAATATTCTTGTATTTAATCTTGACTTGCTGCCAAGTCCTTATTTGGCCAGACATGTTTGTTCTTTAAGAGGAAAGATAGATAGATATAAATGATAAAATAGATTAGATGGATAAAAATAGAGCAAATGATCTGATTATAGATTACATCAAATCAATTAGAAACAAAACCTACATACAAATAGATAGTAAATAGTAATAGTAAAAAGATTAAACAGATTAGAGACATAAAAGAAACTACATATATCAAATAGATGCACATAGTGGGTAAGTGTTTGCAATTATTCTTCATGTTAAATGCATGTCCACTGGACACATTTAAGGCAAAGTATACAATTATTTTTGAAAATGACAAGTAACTGAAAATGAATTGTAAGTACAAGTAAAATTAATTGTAGTTATGAGGGTTTCAGTGGAGCACTGGTTATTTGGACTACTTACGCATTCAATCGGTCCGCTATTGTTTGCCAAGCATTCTCTCTTTGCTTTATTACAGCAGCTGTATTGCCTTTTTTACAAATTATATGTTTCACATCTTCATATGTTTCCATAAGAAGCTGTTGCTCATTAGGCGAAAAGTATGCCGCACGGGTTTTGTCCATTTTTGCATCGGTGATTCTGTGATCGATTTCACGATCTTTTTAAGAATGCCGTGAACGCGCATTTATCCAAACTATATACACCTGGCTTGACATATACGCGCGTTCTCATCCTGGCTCAGCAAACGTGCAACGGATTAAGCCAGGATGCACTGATTCAACTAGGTCAAGCCGCGACTGTTCTGTTATCCTGGCTTTCTTAATTCTAGTTTTGTGCAATAGGCCCCAGAAGTGATGCTGAGAAAATACTCCATGTCTTTATACTTCAAGACTGGAATGCTGTAATTCCTTATTATCAGGAGGTCCAAAAAGTGCATTTAAAAGCCTTCAGTTGATCCAAAATGCTGCAGCAAGAGTTCTGAGGAATGTTAAAAAGAGAGATCACATTTCATGTTAAATCCAGGATAGAGTTTAAGATCCTCCTCCTTATCTATAAAGGCTTTAATTAATTGACCTCCATCATACCTCAGAGATCTGGATGTTTTAAATTTACCTAACAGAGCACTTTGCTCTCAAACTGCAGGTTTAATGGTAGTTCCTAGGATTTCTAAAAGTAGAAAAGGATGCAAAACTTTCGTTATCAGGCTCCTCTCCCATGGATCCAGCAGACACTGTCTATTTTTAAGACTAGGCTTAAAACCTTCCTTTTTAAAAAAGCTTATAGTTAGAATGGCTTATGTTATCCTGAGTTATTTTAGTAGTTATGCTGCTATAAGCTTAGGCTGTTGGAGTACAGACTGACCACTTTTCTTTACTATGATTATAATGCTTGTATAATTGTATTGAATTAACTTTTATGTAAAGTGCCTTGAGATGACACCTGCTGTGAATTGGCACTGTAAAACCTAAATTCTACACTGAAAAATATTTGGAGTGGCATTTACTTAAAAAAAGCTAGGCAACTTTTTCCACATAGAAAGTGCTTGTAATCTTTACTCAGGCTGTTTCTAAGTAATATTTACTTACTAGAACCACTTATTTTTTATGAAAACAATACAGGTAAATTGCACTGGCAATACTCATCCATAGATTGTAACTTTCACTCAGATTACCATTGCATCCAAATACAAAACCCAAGTGAACATTGCTGATATTTCTTTGTGTTTCTTACTCATCTTTTCTTTGTTATATTCTATGTAATTATTAAGTAATATTTATTATGAATGTACTAGTTAATATCAAGTAAATATTTTTACTATTCTATGAAATAATTCAATATTTTGAATTATAACAAATAATTTGCAGCTTAAAATACACTTTTATTTCACAGTTGAAATGGCATAGGTATATGTAAAATATCTACACTACCGTTCAAAAGTTTGGGGTCACCCAAACAATTTTGTGTTTTCCATGAAAAGTCACACTTATTCACCACCATACGTTGTGAAATGAATAAAAAATAGAGTCAAGACATTGACAAGGTTAGAAATAATGATTTTTATTTGAAATAAGATTGTTTTTACATCAAACTTTGCTTTCATCAAAGAATCCTCCATTTGCAGCAATTACAGCATTGCAGACCTTTGGCATTCTAGCTGTTAATTTGTTGAGGTAATCTGGAGAAATTGCACCCCACGCTTCTAGAAGCAGCTCCCACAATTTGGATTGGTTGGATGGGCACTTCTTGCGTACCATACGGTCAAGCTGCTCCCACAACAGCTCAACGGGGTTCAAATCTGGTGACTGCGCTGGCCACTCCATTACCGATAGAATACCAGCTGCCTGCTTCTTCTCTAAATAGTTCTTGCACAATTTCGAGGTGTGTTTTGGGTCATTGTCCTGTTGTAGGATGAAATTGGCTCCAATCAAGCGCTGTCCACTGGGTATGGCATGGCGTTGCAAAATGGAGTGATAGCCTTCCTTATTCAGAATCCCTTTTACCCTGTACAAATCTCCCACCTTACCAGCACCAAAGCAACCCCAGACCATCACATTACCTCCACCATGCTTAACAGATGGCGTCAGGCATTCTTCCAGCATCTTTTCAGTTGTTCTGCGTCTCACAAACGTTCTTCTTTGTGATCCAAACACCTCAAACTTGGATTCATCCGTCCACAGCACTTTTTTCCAGTCTTCCTCTGTCCAATGTCTGTGTTCTTTTGCCCATCTTAATCTTTTTCTTTTATTGGCCAGTCTCAGATATGGCTTTTTCTTTGCCACTCTGCCCTGAAGCCCAGAATCCCGCAGCCGCCTCTTCACTGTAGATGTTGACACTGGTGTTTTGCGGGTACTATTTAATGAAGATGCCAGTTGGGGACCTGTGAGGCGTCTGTTTCTCAAACTAGAGACTCTAATGTACTTATCTTCTTGCTCAGTTGTGCAACGCGGCCTCCCACTTCTTTTTCTACTCTGGTTAGAGCCTGTTTGTGCTGTCCTCTGAAGGGAGTAGTACACACCGTTGTAGGAAATCTTCAATTTCTTAGCAATTTCTCGCATGGAATAGCCTTCATTTCTAAGAACAAGAATAGACAGTCGAGTTTCAGATGAAAGTTCTCTTTTTTTGGCCATTTTGAGCGTTTAATTGACCCCACAAATGTGATGCTCCAGAAACTCAATCTGCTCAAAGGAAGGTCAGTTTTGTAGCTTCTGTACCGAGCTAAACTGTTTTCATATGTGTGAACATGATTGCACAAGGGTTTTCTAATCATCAATTAGCCTTCTGAGCCAATGAGCAAACACATTGTACCATTAGAACACTGGAGTGATAGTTGCTGGAAATGGGCCTCTATACACCTATGTAGATATTGCACCAAAAACCAGACATTTGCAGCTAGAATAGATTTACCACATTAGCAATGTATAGCGTGTGTTTCTTTAAAGTTAAGACTAGTTTAAAGTTATCTTCATTGAAAAGTACAGTGCTTTTCCTTCAAAAATAAGGACATTTCAATGTGACCCCAAACTTTTGAACGGTAGTGTACATAACATTATAACTCAACATGCACTGTCCCTCTTCTTCTAATCATCTTTCAGAACAGTAAATAATACATACATCAACTCTGTCCATTAACAGTTGCAATCAACTCCTTTACAGATATTCTCAGGATGTTCATGACAGAAAGAACTTATATAAAACTTGACATTTGACACATAAAACAACCCTTGAAATCACTGTCAGAAACCTACATAAAATGCAAACAAATTGTTTGTGCTGGACAAAAGCGCAAAAAACACAGGCAAGTTTTTTGTGGAGAGACTTGACATTTGCTGACATTCTCACGTGATCAGAACAAACAGAGCTTATATAAAACGACCAAAACTTGAAAAATCCCTGTCAGAATCACTGACAAAACGAAGAGATTATTTGTGCTGGACAAAAGCACAAACACCACTGGCACACTCTCGCTAAAAGTTTATTGTGGAGAGACCAATGGCCGCTGGCTGCTCTGCTTTGTGACCGTATACCATGTAAGTTGCCATTGCTCCTCCGTTGCTGTAGTACCTCCATTTGGCCGCTAGGCCCCCATTGAAAAGCATTGGAGTTTAGACACGTTAAAAACAACTTTAATGCCTGGTGCCCATTTTTTAAAAACTTTCTATGGCTACATATTCTTCCTGAGATAAGGCTGGGCTTGTCAAAAAAAATAGAAACAAGGCTGGTTTTTGTAAGATAATTTTTTGAAATCTTGCATAATTAACGAGCGGGTCGGACTTTGATTGACAGGCTGTTTCGTTGGACTTTAATTATAGTAACACTACATTTTAATAATTATTTCAATTTATTAGTTCTTACCCTTTGTGGTTTGAGAAATAGGAGAACCGTCGGAGGAGCGCAGATACGGCAGCAGTCAGGCATGGGGCTATTAGCCTTTAGCTTAGCTAGCCAAGTTTAGCATCAGAGCTAAAGACGCAGGAGCAGATTGGGCGCTATTACGCGCCCCGCGATGACAGTCTACAGTGAAGATCCCGCCCCTATGCTCTTTTTAGGAACATGCTTCATCAGAGCTGGGGAGGAGGAGTCTGTAAATCCGCCATGACTTCCCCCATGAAAGTGTGTCATTCTGGTAAACGGGGAGGAGTGGGGAGGCGCTGTCTATTCTTTTTTTACAGTCTATGGGAGAGACTGGACCTTTGGTGACATTTTTAGGATATCAAGCTCAAGAACGAGGTTCTGAAATACTTCAAACGTATATTTCAGTTTCAGTGGGTAACTTAAGTTGACGGCATAGATGACACCCATTAGCAGGAGGCAAGCATTTGTCACGCTTCCACAGTCCTCCAGAACTTCTGTCCCCTCAATGATGACTGACACGTTCACGGGATCTTGGTTTTCCTGTGCCACATTGGGATGGATGACGATGATCTTCATCATGTGATTACTGCAGTCCTCTTTCAATGCTTCTTGGCTGATGTCCTGTGAAAACAAACAAACCACTATTAGAAATAACTAAGAATAGATTCCAAGTAAAAGAAAAAGTTAAGAGAAAAAAAAATTGAAAATAGAAACAAAGAGGTATACTCAATTTAGTATACTCATATCAAACAATATTCATATGGCACTTTTTATACATAAAGTTAGAGAATGTGCTTCACAGAGGCTGACCCTGAGACAAAGCCACTTTTGGGGGCTATCCAGACTAAGAGGGGTCAACGACCACAACCACAGGGATTGCCGACACAGTGACCACCCTGGCCCAGTCGGACAAGAGGTTCCACACAGAGGTCCAGAGTCCTCCAGCCACCCAGGCTGGAGCTGTTCATGGGACGACACCCGTGTTGGTAGACCAGAACCAGTCCCAGTGTGGAAGGTCCCCATGGGGGAAACACTGGAGCTGAAAACTGCTGGATTAAATCAGTAAAATAGGTTATAAAAGATATAATTAAATTAAATACTTTTTTGCTCATGAAATATTTAAGTGATCGTTTAATAGTGAGAAAAGAAGAGACGAAAGGCAAGTTAAAGTTTAAGACAGAAAGATTAGATATGATTTAAAAAATAAAGGGTAAGAGCATTAATATTTAAGAAAGCAGTTAAACACTTGATTAAAAATATGCATCTTGAGTCTTTTTAAAAACATTACGTGTTAGAGAATCTTTGACCTTCAATATAATATCACAAGTGAAGACCAGATTATAAGGGTAGACAATCATTTTAATATAGTCATGATGATCATCAGATACCTGATAGTCTTTGATCAGCTCCTCTCCACTCTCTTCAAGATACTCAACTAAGCAACGGATGATAGTGTCCCTTCTGCCATCGACATGATGCTTTTAAACACAAAACTAAAATTTATTGCAGAGAATACATAACTTAAGTAACATACATACATAACAGCACATACAGATGTAAACAGAAAGTTATGGAGAATATAGCCTGCAACTGCATTCTAACGTTGTGAACTGTGAAACTTAACATGAATTTCTCAGCGGTGTCTGCTGAGACAAGAGTCAATGTCTAGTGCATGTCATAATCTGTGGGTCCAGAAACGGTCTCTACCCAGTGAGGGAAGTGTTCTGCCACATCACTGGACCTGCAAATGATTTTTTTGCAACATAACAGTACCTCCTATCACAAAATGAACCAGGCGAGGACAGGAATTCTCACACACAATAGTAATATTTTGGGAAATTATTGTAATGGAGTCCATGGGGAGTAGGAAGGGATCTCGCTGCACTCAGAGGGGCACTGAAAATTCTGTAAATCTCTCTGCTTTTGAGCCTATATTAAGGGAGAAATGACAGGTTTGTATACACTGGTTGAGAAAATCATATGCATAGATTAATTGTGGCCACAGTGACAGGATCAGGAGAACAGTTTCAGCCAACACAGACACTGACCAGAATAAAGGACAAGTTCGGTATTTTACACTTAAAGCCCTTTTTTCATATTGTTTATGATGAAATCGAACATTTTTGATTGGAATTTGGACACATGCTGCTGGACCCAGCTTTTTCGGTTTCTGTGGGAGCACCCCCACACACACACACACACACTTCCACAATGGCTGCAAAGGATGCTTTCCAACAGGTGTTTTACCATTCTTTGTAAAACTGTGGACCTATGTTTCCAAACGCCTCACACCCGTACATTCTTCCACTGAGAGCTTGAATAATTGAATAGAATAGCAGCTGACTAATACCGTACATCCCAGCACATGTAATACAATACAATAGAGTTGGACAGAAACTACGATAAAACCTGTTGAAAAGCATCTTTTGCGATTTTTGTGTGAACATATCAGTGAACACCCCTGACCACTCGGTGAGTTTCACGTCTTTGTAAACAAAAGTTTAATGTGCTTTAGGAAGAATTGTTAATGTGTTCATTGTTCAAACCGAAAAAGCTCGGGCCAGCAACATCTGTCCAAATTTCAATCAAAATCGTTCGATTTGATCGTAAAAAATCTAAAAAACAGGGCTTTAAGTGTAAAATACCGAATTTGTCCTTTAAATTTTAAGAGTGATACATTCTCAGTGTATGACCTCATCATTAGATTATGTAATTAAAATAATTTGAAATTTTACCTCATTCATTGAGTCCAACATTGGTCTTATTTTGGTCCCTGCAATCCCGCCCTTCCTCCAAAATATCTCCAGGAGTTTGGTGGTGTACCTGTCCAATCTGGATAAAAATGTTCGCTCCAGATGCATTGTGGTTATTCGCTTAAACTCCTCTTTGATCTGAAATGAGAGATAAAAACACAAAATCATGTAAAGATGACTCATGATATTTCACATACACTTAGTTGCTGCATGAGCAAGAACTGGAATTACCTGATTTTCACAGAACAGAAAAGGCCATCTCTCCAAGAGGTCTTGGATTGCGGGGCAATCCTTGACAACCTCTGTTCTTCTCATAGCGAAAGACTTTCCAATTTGTCAAAAATTCCAAAAATGTCCAATTTCTCATTAATTGTCCTCTCATTGTTCTTCTTCTTCATTTCCTTCAGCAAATATAGTCTCTCATTCTCTAAGGTTTCCTCAGTCTCACCAAATGGCAGTGGTGGCAGATAGTTGACTTCAGTTTTTTTTTTCCCTTTTAAAGCCTTTAACTGAACCCTCTTCACTGGAGCATCGTCTCTTCAGTGTGTTTACCTCGAGCTCTGGAATGGCCAATTGGCGACCTCTTAATTTTGCCCTGTAGTTGTCCATTTTATACTTTATCCTCTGTTGCCAACCATATAGGCCATTAAAAGATCCTGGCTCTTTGAGGCATGGGTATTTTTCTACCAAGGCTTCAGCAACAGCTAAAATCTGGACACCAGTTGGATATGCTGTCAAGCCAAATATAGTCTCTGCAAGCTTCTCAAGAATTCTACTAGTTAAGCTTGGGTTGTTCAAAAGTGTGCCATCATTTTCATAAGCTTGCTTTCCTGCTTCCGTGCAAGGTCTATATCATAAGAAAAGTCTAGTATTTCAAACTTGAATGGCCATGGCTTAGACCTGTAGGATGGTCCATTCTCATCTGGGGAGGACAACAGGATTGTTTCGCATTCAGATGAGAAGGAGCTTGCTTCTGTAGGAAGTGGAACTGGAGATTCGACTTCTGACATGTCCGCAGTAGTAAGACTCAAGATCACTGGTTCAGTTTCTACTATTTTGAGGTTAGCTTTATCTTGTACTTCCTCAATCGAGGAAAAAAATTCTGTTTTCCACCATTGACAATATTCTAAATCATTCATCTAATACTCTTCAGATAACCCCCTCAAACGCTCCCTGTGAGGAGTTTGTAGACCACTTCAGAGGGAAGGTAGACACCATCAGACATAATATTTTATCCTCTCAAACTAACATGGTTTTAGACAAATATGAGTGTCTGCCTTCACCAGAGGAAACACTGGACATTTTTGTCCTGGTAGAAGCTGGGACCCTTGATAAAGTTTTCTCCTCAGTGAGGCCCACCATAAGCGCTTTGGAACCCATTCCTACCAGGTTTTTTAAGCAATTTTATGGTTCTTTTAAAGACAAGATTTTAAACTTTATGATTTGCTCCCTTCTGACGGGGGTTTTTCCTGCCGCCTTTAAAGCGGCGGTAGTTAGGCCCCTGCTGAAGAAGATAATTTAGATTTTAATGATTTAAACAACTACCGTCCGGTATCTAACTTACCATTTTTAAGCAAAGTTTTAGAAAAATGTTTTGTTCTTGTTTTTATTCAACTAAATGATTTTATTAACGCTCATAACGTCCTATAGAAATTTCAGTCTGGTTTAGGGTGAACCACAGCACAGAGACGGCTCTTTTAAAGATTTTAAATTATTTTAGATTAAACTGTGATGCTAAAAAGGCTACAGTGTTGGTTCTACTGGATCTAAGTGCTGCCTTTGATACAGTGGACCACACTATTCTTTTAACTCGTTTAAAACAGATCGGCCTTTCTGGTGCTGTTCACAAATGGTTCACATCCTACCTCACAGACAGGAATTTTATGGTAAGTTTAGATACCTGTTCCTCTAAGGTCCATAAGATCACTTGTGGTGTTCCCCAGGGTTCAGTTTTAGGCCCGGTGCTTTTTAACCTGTATATGCTCCCTCTTGGCAGTGTTATCAGAAGACATGGAGTTAACTTTCATAGTTATGCTGATGATACACAGTTGTACATCTCCATGTCTCCTGATGACACACGGCCAATGGATGCACTTTTTAACTGCATTTTATATATCAAATCCTGGATGGCAGAAAACTTTTTCCAGCTCAACTAGGACAAAACTGAGGTTTTAGTTATCGGTCCTGAGGCTCAGAGAGAGAAACTTTTACCAAAACTACAATCATTGTCTTTTAATCCTTCTTTACAAGTGAATAATCTGGGTGTGATTTTTGACTCTGAGCTGAATTTTATTCCACACATTAAAAATATGAGTAAAATTGGTTTTTATCACCTAAAGAGCATCGCCAGAGTCAGCCCAATTCTCTCTCGGGCCAATACGGAGATGCTAATGCATGCTTTTATCACCAGTAGAAT
Organism: Apricaphanius iberus; assembly: GCA_028564705.1. Classification (NCBI taxonomy): domain Eukaryota; kingdom Metazoa; phylum Chordata; class Actinopteri; order Cyprinodontiformes; family Aphaniidae; genus Apricaphanius; species Apricaphanius iberus. Next base: position 12,167 of record JAPXFQ010000674.1, on the reverse strand, counting down.
TCATTATTGTAATGCCCTGCTTTCTGGTCTTCCCAAAAACGACTACATCAAGTTTACAGCTTTTACAGAATTCAGCAGCTCGTGTTTTGATGAAGACCAGGAGGCGGGAGCACCTTACACCGGTCTTAGAATCACTGCATTGGCTCCCCGTATGTTTTAGGATCGATTTTAAGGTTCTTTTAATGGTTTTTATGTGTCTTAATGGTCTTGGGCCTTCTTATCTTTCAGAAATGATTTTACCATATGAAACCTCGCGGTCTCTGCACTCCTCTGGCAGCCGTCTCCTTATCATCTCCAAAGTCAGGACACGAAATCATGGTGAGGCGTCTTTCAATTATTATGGCCCTCACCTCTGGAACAGGCTGCCAGAGGACCTCAGGGCCACAGAGAACGTTCATGTTTTTAAGAGCAGGCTCAAGACTCACCTTTTTAGCTTAGCTTTTAACTAATTATTATTTATTCATATATTTTTAACTGCTCAGCATGTTTTACCTGATTTATCTTTAGTTTTAGCTTTTAACTGTTTATTTATTAATCTGCTTTGCATTTTTATCTTGATTCTATGTTATCATTGTTTTACACTTATTGTTTTACACTTTATATTTCATACATGTTATACACTTTATATTTTAACTTATTTTAATTTTTCTTGCCAGTGTTTCCTCTGTGGGGACCCCCTGCATCGGCGTCGATGGTCGGCTGTGGGTGCCTGGGTGCCCCCCAGGTTGTGCTTGGGTGGAGGTTGGGGTTACCAATCCTCCCTCCTCTAGGTGCCCTGGGTCAGTGCCTTGGCTGCTGCTGCTGATGCAGATTGCTCCCATGATGGCGTTTCCTGGCTTATCTGTGCTCAGCCAGCTTCTTTTTTTTTTTAGCTTTTAAGTGTTTGTGTGTGTACGGGGGTTGAGTTGGGAGGGGGGTGTAGTCGTGGTGGTGATTTTATTTTGGTTTTTGTATGGGGGTTTGGGGGGTTTTGGGATCATTTTAAATCTGTAAAGCACTTTGAGAAACTTTGTTTGAAAAGCGCTTTATAAATAAAGTTTGATTTTTGATTTTTTTTTTTTTAGATCATCCTTAAGCACATCTAAAGAGACCTCTGTTGTTTCTGTGACTGCAAGTGATGGTTTAATAGAATGTGATTGATGGTATGCAACCATGAGCTGGTGCTTATTTGCAAGGGACAGCAAAATATTCCTGAAACAACCAGTGTGTCTGACCACATTCTTGAAAAAGCTTTGTTTGGCCTCGAATCTCATTGTCCAGAGGGCAGCTAGGGGGCCAAATACCCGAATAAGCTGAGGATAGTGCTCAAGAAAATGGTGCTTGGGAATGAGCTTATGTTGAGGGAAAACATCAAGGAATCTGCTTCGGTGTTCTGAAATTATGCCGTCAAGATAGCAAATGCTTTCTTCGGTATGGGCTGGAGACATGACAAGGTCCACAATGTCTTTCAGTGTCATCAGCATCTGTCATACAGGCTCTTGTTCGGGTACTTTTAAACCTATAATAAGAGGCAAAAGACGTAATAAGCACCAATTTTCATGTGCGTTGCCCCCTACTGATTTTCGAGTCGAAAAGTTAGCAGGAATGAGATGAGGGCGATTTTTATGGGAAATTGCAAATGGCATTATTCAGTTCCATGAAAGAAAAATATTTTTTCTTGATCAAGTTATCAAATGCTGAAGCCAGTTCCACTGGAAAAATGCCCTCCAGCAGATCATGTAAAACATCTGGAGGGTAACCAGATGTCACATGAAAATGCTCAAGTTTTTCTGGCAATGCACTCTGCTTTTTTACACCATAACAATGAGGGTGATCTGGACTAGACACAGCTGTCTGTACATGCAGCGTATGTTGATCTTTGGTTCTTTGATGAAAAGACCCAGATCTCACTTCATTGGACTGAAACTTGGATCGTTCCCCAGCACAAAACTGCAGACATATGACCCTGCAAAACTTTCGACAAATCCCGCTACAGAGTGCGCATCCAAATTATCTGCCACCACACTGACCACAGTCCCTTTAATGGCTTTCCCTAACGCTGGAATGAAAAGACCATATTTCTCCAAGCTTTGGATATCTGTTAACAGTGGCTCTAAAACTCGCTAGAATCCAAACTGCTTGGTGTCTTCAGCCTTACACAGAATTGCAAGGTAGATCGATGTCAATGTGGAACGTAACTGCACTGGAATGTTTCCCAACACCCAATAGACAGCTGTGACTTTGTGCTTTTTTCGAGATGTCCCAAGAGTATTACATACCTCAAAGTCATCAATGTACAGGATGAGACTTTTCAGATTTGTTTTCACCTTCAAATGTCTTTTCTTGAAAAGACTTACTTAGGACCTGCAACAAGGAGGGCTATATTGGGACATACTGGAAGGTTTTGCCCTTTTTTTTATCAAGTATGTGTTCTTCTGGTTCAACAACTGAAAAATGCTTTTTCATAAATTCTCCTCTCTGGTATGAAGTTGTGAAAGGGCCACCTGTCACCAAGGCAGCACTTATAGAGTGTGTCTCACAGATATGTTTCACTAAATCTGAGATAATGGATGGATCCAGATCACAATTATGGCTTTTCAAGGTGGACACCACCACATCTCTTAAAAGTGGACCAGATGCAGAGGTGGATATAAACTGAAGCTCATCTACTATTTCATCAATGCATTTGTTTGGGACATTGAACATGCTTTCCAACTTTAAAAATAGATGGCCAAATTTCTCCTTTATATCTTGAGACAACTCCTGTGGTTCCCCATCCCAAAGCCCTCTTTCACACAGGTCTCATCCTGAGCAAACATGGTTTCATAAGGTTGGCTTTTTAATACTTCACTTTTAAAATCCTCAAGGGTGTGTGACTGGTGTTTTCTGTGTCTATGTGTAGCAAAGGTGGAATAAATACTTGTACTGACGTTGCAGTTTTTGGAGACACATGCAACTTCTGCAAACTTCCTTAAGTGGCTGTTAAGATGCTCAAAATACTGCTTCTCTGAATCAAAAAAAAAAACAGAGCAGCAAAGTAGACAAGTAAATGAAAAGAGGTCCACTTTGTGTGACCATTTCCACATGGTGTCGAGACAAATGGGTCTTAAGGGTATAAAATGTTTTAAACGAGCAAGGGCAATCAGTGTAAAGACAAGGGACCTGGCTGCGACCACCATTTCCATGCTTTTGTCTGTAGTGTTTTAACAATCCTAACCTCTTCTCTGACTCAAAGCTACATATCTTACACATTCATCTCATGTTGTAGCACCTGAAACAGACAAATTAACAATCTCAAAATTAAACCAAACTGCCACACATAAAGAAATTATGTGACAAGTTAAACCTAATCATTACTAATTTGATCTTACCTTGTGTCAGTCGTGGAGTCCAAATTAGCAGTCAGAAGGTCCTATGTTCTGTAAAAAAAAAAAAAAAGAGAAGGTTATATATATATTTATGCTTTTCAACTAATTTCTAGTAATTCAAGGATGCACACTGATATTACATTTTTTTTAATTTACATAAAATATACTACAAATAATGTGTAAATTATTTTGTAATATTACCTGTATGGCCAGGTGTCTTGTTTTTGTAGTCCAAAGTAGTTGTTTCTAGTCTGTTGTGCATATAAAGGCTGATGCTCTTAAAGACTGTTGTCACTTCCTGTTCGAGCCTAAAACGAAAACAGAAATACAATGACAAGAAGCAGTGACTCACTTCACATAGTGCTATGGTGACAATTTCATCAAACAACAGAAAGTTATACTTTCTACACTCAACAAAAATATAAACGCAACACCTTTGTTTCTGCGCCCATTTTTCATGAGATGCACTTAAAGATCTAAAATTCATTCCAGTTACACAATATTACCATTTCTCTCAAACATGTTTCACAAATCGGTCTAAATATGTCATAGTGAGCACTTCTGCTTTGCGGAGATAATCCATCCCACCTCACAGGTGTGCCACATCGAGATGCTGATCTGACATCGTGATTAGTGCACAGGGTGTACCGTATACTGCCCACAATAAAAGGCCAACCTGGAATGTGCAGTTTTGTCTCACAGCAAAATGCCACAGATGCCACAAGCATTGAGGGAGCGTACAATTGGCATGCTGACAGCAGGAATGTCAACCAAATAGTGCTCGTGCATTGAATGTTCATTTCTCCACCATAAGCCGTCTCCAAAGGCGTTTCAGAGAATATGGCAGTACATCCAACCGGCCTCACAACCGCAGACCACGTGTAACCACACCAGCCCAGGACCTCCACATCCAGCAGGTTCACCTCCAAGATCGTCTGAGACCAGCCACTCAGACAGCTGCTGAAACAATTGGTTGGTATAACCAAATAATTTCTGCACAAACTGTCAGAAACCGTCTCAGGGTAGAATGTGAATTAAGATATTTTGACTCACACACCAAAACAGATGTAATGGTTGTTTCATAATCAAATTCTTCTTCACAGATACAATGTCACCACTATTGTTTTCAAATGTTGTTGCTATTGTTTTCAAGGTTCATTCCTAAAGACATTTCTAAAGAAATGGGTGTTGATGAAGAGGCTTTGAAACCACAGAGGATCTATTCTGTGGAAGACAATTAAATAGTTGGCATAGTGGATTTAAGGGCCATAAGGAAACTAATTTATTTCACCTCATACCTTCATCTGACAAGCCCTGGAGTTTCAGCAGTAAAAACAGTTTTGAAAGCAAAAAAAGAACTTTGTTCTCAGGAGAGAAAGCAATTAAAGCATGTTCCTGTTAACCATGACTAAAAGGAGGATTTTTCATTATATGAAAGCAGTTGTGATCTTTATTGTTTTAGTTTTAAACCATACCCAGAAATGGAACTGAAGGCAAAAAAGACTAAATCCTGAGAAAATACTACAGCAGATGTAATATTTACCTTTCCGAACTGCACATTTAACTGCATATTAAAACATTTATTTATGACAAGTTATTGAACAAAATGTCTTATTTATCATCACTTGAAATCAGAAAATTGGAAAACAGGGCTTAGTATTTTAACAATGTAAAGGCAAACTATTGACAAAGAATAATTATGCTTCCAATAAAGCAATATTAATATTCATCAGATCCACAAAGTAAACCTTCATGCTTTGATAGCTGAAACTGATCCAAAGCTCCATACCACAGTCACCTTTCAGTTGGGTCTGGGTTTGTTCTTCCTACTTTTAGAATTTCAAATTGACCTTAACTCCACAATTTGATTTTAAAAGCACAGAAAAATGGAATTGTATTCTCGCTGTCGGTGTTGGGAAGCACTTTGTAAAAACTGCAAGACAGTAAATGAGTTAAAATACTTAACTCAGTCCAATTTCATATGGTTGATTTGTGATTAAAAAAAATAGAAGAGGAAAATCATTTAGTTGACAAATATGAATCTAAATTTCAAAAAGGCATGGCAAGTTTATTTGTAGAGCACAATTCCTACACAAGGCAATTCAAAGTGCTTCACAGTTGCATGAAACAGATAAACAGAAAAAAAAACAATAGACTGTGATCGAAAAATTTATTATTATGATTAATCTTTTAGTATTATTAACACTGAGAGCAGAGGAGCCAGACAACAGGTGTTGAGTTCGAGGTTAGAGAAGACATCACTGCCTGAGAAAATATTGATTCTTCTTACATACTTAGTTTTGAGAGTTTCTCTTATTGTGTTACATATAACCCAAGCTATTTCCATTATTTTGTATATGTCAAAAGTCACTTATTCACAGCTAAAGAGCCAGATGTCTTCATCTGGAGATATTCCCACCCTGAGATTAATAGTTGTGTCTTCAAAGTTATAGAGGCAAGGTTGCTGAACTTTATAAATAGCCTACTTATTTTCATATGAGCTTGTAAGGGTGGTGGGGTAGTAGGTAGTTAGGGAGTTAGGAGGGGGGCAGCATTCGGCATTCACTGTGATCTGTGCTGTTCTCCTGTATGATCAATTCAACTTTTATTAAAACCTCCAAACTCTTAAAGGAATCTCTCTCATCTTTATTAAGAGTCTTAAATGCCATTACATTCTTGGCGCCCAAACGTTTTTCGGCTTCCAACAGCGGATCGGATTCCGAAGGAACCAAGTTGTCTGGACGACCCGGGATCAGCGACCGGCCCGTGAACTCCCATCTTAGGAGAAAGCGGGGATTTGGTCCTCCTTGGGCTTCCGTGTGCTGTCTGGAAGGACACACGCCCGGGTGAGAGAGATTTCTTCTTATCTTTATTTTTCGTTGATCTTATTTATTAAAAGAAAAAATGTTTGTACATTGTTGCGATGCTTTGCGAAGGCAGTACTGTAAGTCGTTTAGAAATAGTTTCGCTTTGTGAGATTTAATTGAGGGGTTTTGCTGACCTCTTCTCAAACTTTGAGAAGATGGGCTCAGCAAAAACTAAGCTTCCTCCTCCGGACAGCCCTGAGTGCCGCTTCATGGGCACCAAGTTTGGCTCGGAAGGTGTACAGTATGTCATTTTCTGGGTTAATAACTGGGGTTTTCCTATCGGCGGTAGTTTGGAGCTCTCAGATGTGGAGAAACTTGAGCAGAAATTAATTTCTGAAGAAAAGAAATTGGCGAAGACCATTTTTCATAAAGGTTTAAAGAAAAACATTGGACATCAGAGAAGAGTGTTTCTGTTGTGGCAGGCTGAAGCTGTGTTTCGCGACAGAAAGGCGAATCACAAGGGGGTGAAGAGAAGGTTTGATGGTTCTGGTGTGATGACGAGACGGTGTGGAAATACGTTACTTTCACCCGAACGTAATAAACATGAAAATCACTGTGTTAGTTGGTCTGCTGTTTCTGCTTCTTTCCCATCTTTCCCTACCGCACCTGACATACAGACTGGCGTCAGACCTTCATTTCCTGAGTTGGCGAATCAAAGATCGTTTGACGGGAGCTTGAGGTATGACCCTGTGCATCTCAACCAATGGGAGACGGTCAAACCGGAGCAGACGGGAAGACCAGCCAATCCTGACCAGGCATCAGAGGCGGAACTCAGTGACGACGGCTGTGTTCAACCAATGGCACCCGTAATTGAACCGGAAAAGCCACGGGACGAACTGCTCACAGTAAGCGTTAATTTTGGACAGTTTGATGAATCTTCACAGAATGCTATTGAAATATTTGAGGACTTAAAGCAATGGGGAACTCCAGTCCCCGTTGGGACTCAGCGACTGCTGGATTCGGCCGGACGCTTTCCTCACGTTGAGCCCCCAAGACCCGCACCAAGGAAGTTGCTCAAGATGATACCCATCCCAGCGCGTCAGAAGTCGTTTCAACCGACCAGGAAGGCCCCACCGCCTCCGGCGAAGAAGAGGGCTTATACTGACATGGACAAACAAAGAGAGGTCAGTCTTCCTCTAACCTCTGTTGAAAATGTGAATGATTTCTGGCGATGCAAGAAGCGGGACTACATCACTGACGAATGCAACAGCGAGCAGAGGCGTGGTTCGTGGACTGAGCGAGCTGATTGACATAGGGGTCAGACTTCAGGTTCCAAACAGACAGGAGATTTCTCCGTTTCACCAGCTTTTGGATTTAGAGGTCTGACGCACACACAAACACACACTGACACACATGTTCACTTTGAAAGTGATGAAATATCTGAATGTGATGATGAAACACATTCTGAAAGTGACAATCAATCAGATTTTAGTGATGATGTTATAGATGAAAATGTTGTTTGTAATGAACAACCTGTTGATGATGGAGAGATTGTTTTTTGTGATGTAAATCATGATGGCAGCAATGAAAATGCTGCAAGTTTAAATGAGATTGCCAGCAATGAAGAACTTGCTTCCTGCACTAACCATTCAGATCAAAGTTCTAACCATCACACTTTGATTACAGAAGCCATTGCACATTTAGAACAACAACAAATGCCACTGTCAGGTACGTACGCACAACTGACTTCTGATGCGTACAAAGCCTTACCTGTCCTGTCTCTCACTGTCTCAGGTACACCTATAGAATGCATGGTCGATTCTGGCGCAACTCATTCAGTGTTGAAGCACACAGCTCTACGTCCATCGCCAAAACTAAGTGGGAACCATGTCTTCTCAATTTCAGCATCTGGTCAGGTTGTGAAAGAACGATTCAGTTACCCACTCCGTTGTCAATTGGGAGATGGGCCAGCTTTTAAACATGTATTCTTAATCTCTGAGCAATGTCCTGTGAACTTATTAGGCAGAGATTTAATGTGCAAGCTTAACATTTCTCTTTTTTCGTCACCCCAAGGCATTGAAGTTGTTCCTGCACAGGAGACACCAATCCTGACAGCAGTGAAACACACGCCTAATGATCTCAGACATGAATACCAGTGGAAGCTGTTAACAGGTACCACGACCAAAACTTTCCTCCAGACTGCTCAGAACCTGGTAAGTCCAGCTTCTGTTTTTATGCCATAGGAGGAACTACATTGCACAACACATGTTTTTGCAGGACCAGACATAGAATATGAGCAGGCATGGTTCACCTCAGACACAGACATTTTGAATATAACTTCTATTTTGTGGGACACACATACATCAGCAGTGACCATCTGTCTCACACCTGAACAGAAAACGCTCTACCGATTCCAGAAATGTGATCCATACATTTCCCTATCTAAACCTGAGGGTGAAGAGTGGGAAATGGTGTCAAACCTTGTTCATTGCGCTCAGTCAGCTTCTGATTGGGAGCGAACTGAGAGTGACCGTTCCATCCTCTACTCCAGATCTGCTAAGCTTTACAAGCGTTCGCTGATCTCCACTGTGCATGTCACCAGGGTGATTCATTTAACTGAAGACCCTGATGAGATGCTTTCTCATGTTTTTCTACATGATGAAGTTGCGACCGACGGCTCAGAAATGCACCCTTTGCTCAAAGGGGTTCCGAATGATTTGTGGGCAAAAAATTCAGATGATGTGGGGTTAATTAAGGGTTGTACACCCATTAAAATAACACCAAAATCTTCTTTTCGACCCGTACAACGCCAGTACCCGTTGAAACCAGAAGCCGTACGTGAGATCAAACCAGTGTTCGATTCGCTGTTAAAAGCAGGAATCATTATTGCATGTACTGATTCACCTGTCCGTAGTCCGATTTTTCCACTGAAGGAAATCAGTGAAAAAGGGGAGGAATGGAGTTTTGTGCAGGATTTGAAATGTGTAAATGCTGCTGTGATGCCGAGGGCATCAGGTTTCCCAAATCCGTGCACTGTGCTAGTGCAAGTGCCCCCTTCAGCTACTTATTTCTCAGTGGTGGACCTCAGTAATGCTTTCTTCAGTGTTCCTGTGGACCCTGACAGCCAGTTTTGGTTTGCTTTTGAGTTTGAAGGGAAAATGTTCACCTTTATTAGACTTCCACAAAGCTACGTTGAAGCTCCCACTATTTTAACACGGCGTTAAAGGAGAGCTTGGAAGGGCTTGAGCTGTCACTTGGCTCCGCCCTGATACAGTTTGTTGATGGTCTGATGATTTCTTCTCCGTCTAAGGAACAGTGTGAGAGAGACACTGTCAAGTTGTTGAAGCATTTGCATGCTTGTGGGCACAAAGCCAGCTTATCGAAGCTGCAGTTAGCAAAATCAGAGGTCATTTTTAGGGGTCATGTGGTTTCCAAGGGGTCGAAATTTATTTTTTCTGAAAGAGTTGCTGCTATTCAGCGGTTGCAGAGACCAGTAACCAAGAAACAGATGGTGTCTTTCTTGGGTTTGACGTCGTATTGCCGGAATTTCATTCTGGACTACGCAGTGTTGGAAAAACCACTCTCTGATTTGATTCATGGCAGGAATATGACAGCCTCTGATGCTTTCCAGTGGACCCCTGAGGCTTTGCGGTCATTTGAGGAGCTTAAGGAAGCTCTGCAAAGCCCCGCCGTTCTGGCTTGGCCAGACACAGGTAAACCATTTATTCAAATGGTTGATGAGGTGAGATGTGATGTTCTCAATCCTGCCAGGTTGCTACCCACAGGGGATGACGGAGACCCCCGAGACTGCCAAAGGGAATTTGAGGTACTGTGTAAACCTCGTCTTGATCTGTCAGACACTCCACTGCAGAATCCAGACATGATTCTCTACGTTGAAGGCACAGCTTTCAGAGATGCCAGGGGTAAAAGCAGAGTGGGTTATTCTGTTTGTTCTGACCATTGTACTTTGTGTGCAGTAAGCCTTCCGTCTCATTTTTCTGCACAGACGTCAGAGTTGGTTGTGTTGACGAAGGCCTGTGAGCTGGCTAAAGATAAAGCAGTTACCATATACAGTGACAGCAGCTATGCGGTGGGTGTGGTCCACCATTTTGGAGCTCTGTGGAAGCCCAGAAGGTTCTTGAAGTCTGATGGTAAGCCGATTTTGAATGTATCACAGGTTGCTGACCTCCTTGATGCGATTTTGTTGCCATCCAAAATTGCTGTTATGAATTGTGCTGCTCACACGGCGTCCAAGGATGCTGTGAGTCTTGGAAATGCTGATACTGCCGCCAAAGCTGCCGCAGTTCAACCGGTTATGACTACCTGTGCTGCGATTGAGCAGATAGATGAATTACCTGACATGTCTGATTTAACCGCTATGCAAAGTTTTGCCACCTCTTCTGAGATAACAGCATGGGAAAAAGCCAGTTGTAAAACAGCAGAGGGGGTGTGGTTTTCTGTCGAACGTGAAAATGGCACTTTAGAAGCTAAGCTTTCTAAGTGTTGTGAGGAAACAGGACTGTCTTGGGTCAGAGCTTTGCCTCTGGCTTTTTTTACATGAGAATGAGAAAAAGAGCCAAAAACAACCTGAGTCCTTTTGAGATTTATTTTGGTAGACCTCCTGAGGTGGGGTTAAGCCCACCTGCAAGACCACACCTCTCTACAGACCTATATGATGATGTAATGATTTCTCAATGCAAAAATCTCTCTAAGACTCTTAACCAGGTGCACCAACAAGTGGCAGCGGGACCACTCCATCCGATCAGACCTGGAGACTGGGTAACCTAGGATCTTTTGATCGGGGATCTGAGGCGAAAACACTGGAGAACTAAAAAATGGCAAGGGCCTTTTAAAGTTCTTCTGGTGACCTTCACCGCTGTCAAAGTCACTGAGAGAGCCACTTGAAAGAGTGACTGGATCGATTTTGGACAAACCTACCACTGCTGAAGCAGAAAAACTCAGAGAAGTAGACTCTGACACAAAACTTGATTTGAAAAACTGTGATTCAACATTTTTCTTTCTCCTCACTAATCATCGAATCATGGGACGTGAAGAAATGAAGGAGACACATTTGTCAACGCTCTGGGGATCCAGAGCAATAACGACTGTGATATTGTGATTTTGATCATTTTTGTGTTCTGTTTTTTGATGGGGGGCGTCGTTTGGACTCTGCAGCAGGGACGAGAGGTCACCTGAGCTGAACTGATGCAGAGGTCATCTACGGGCCTGATGCAGACTCGATTCGACGAGATGGAGAAGAACTGTTTGGAGATGAAATAGGTATGGACTTGCTGAATGACCTGGAGTTATATAATTAATTAGTTTAACAGGTGTATGAAGACTTCCTTTAAATTCCTTTGTGAATTAGATTGTCTGATGTTTTTTCCCTGTGACGGATGTATTGTATTTTTCTAAGGAGGTTTAGCGGTCTCATCCCAGAGATGACAGAGAAAAGAGGGGTTTGATTTGATTTTTCATTTTTATGTTTGTTTTTTTTCCGACATTACTCTTCATTCAATCATTTTTCAATTAAATTTGTTTTTGTTGTAGTTTGTTTTTGTTTTTTACATTTTTCAGTAACATTTTAAATTTGTATTATTCATTTATTATTCCATTTCATTTATTCAAATCAATTTCATTTACAGTAATGTTTTGTTTTAGCTTTAGTCCTTTATTCAGTTAAGTTTTGATATTTTTTTTTGTTCTTTAGTTTTTCATACTTAGTTGTTAGTTAAGATTGAAAAAGGGGGATGACAGAATTTTAGATTTTTAGTTTTTTTGTCTTGATTTTTAACATGTCTAATCATTAGAATCATTGAATACAATATTTTCCCTTGTTTGTTTTATATTATGGTTGATTACTACTGACTTGTTCTTTTGCATAACCTCTTAAAGGGTCACTGTGGTGCTGAGCAAAGACTGACTGATCTTGATTTTGAGGTTCACGCTGTGGATGCCTGACTCATTTAAGGGAAGAGTACATGTTTCAATTTATATTTAGAATTGTTTTGAT